>LUCM01003352.1:12909-59274 GCA_008360955.1 Fasciolopsis buskii
TATGTATCGGTATGTATGTATGTATGTATGTATGTATGTATGTATGTATGTATGTATGTATGTATGCATGCATGCATGTATGTATACATGTATGTATGCATGTATTTATTTATTTATTTATATATTTATTTATTTATACATAACGGTAGTATTTATTGGTTTTCCAAACTTCCTTTATAGTTTGTCATTTCGGTATGATTATTTCTAAATCAGCCTTGAAATGCAATGAAATAACAGTGTGATGTGTTCTCTCGTCTACATTTGAAGGCTTTAGATGCTCTACGGTTAATTAGGATCTGACGATCGGTATACCAGGGCCAGACTGGTTTCCGCGGAAACAGTCCTTTGAAGTCATATCCTGTGAAACATTAATAAATGGGTTTATATTGGAGACTTAAAATCTTCGAACGGTCGTTTGCATATATCCGCGACCTTTGATATCCACTCTAGGATCACCACTCGCTTCATTGACGCCTTCGAAATATCCCTCCTAACCACATATTTTGTTAGGGCATCCTTGTAATATGTTGCCCAGCCTGAATCGATGTCGCATGGGACAGTTTCGAAGCCCAAGGTTTCTGTGACGCCCCATTGGAATTCTCTAGCGGTATTTCCAGGCTTTGGTTTATTCTTGTTTTGATTTTGGTGAAAGTAAACCCATGCTGACAAGCTATTTTGGATTGCTGATCCTAGCGAAGACGCGTTTTACTTTCCTGTATTGTTTTGGTTAGTTCCGGAACAAGTTTCTTTCATAAGAAAATTCCGTGAGGTATCCTGCAGCCATTGCCGAACTTCAAACTTCGAAGGTCGTCAAATACTTTCCAAGGCAGTATTTTACGAATGAACAAGCTGAAGCAATAGCCGCTCTTCCAAGACTACATGGTCTGAGATAAATTGTGCAATTATTTTTATCTTTCTGTTTGCTCTGTTTACAGTGTTCCGTTAATATTTGGCTGTTGCTTGTGTTTCGCCGGCATTGTGGGCGTTCTTCTTGGTTCCTACTTATCCCGCTATCTTCGTCCACGCTACCCGACCGCTGACCCATTGATCTGTAGTGCGGCACATTTCATCTGCGCGCCTCTTCTGTTGTGCGCATTGATCGTCCCGTCGGTGAATTTCTTCCTCTGCGTGGTGAGTATCACTTTCAGTGATTTCTACGAGAAGAACACATTTCCGCGGAAGTTACGACAAATTTGTTTTTCTCTATCGTTTGCTTCCGGGGGGAGAATTAATTTTGAAATTTTAGCCTCTTTTTGATCGGGCTTATGAAACATCATTTTTTTCTGTTCGAAATTGAAGCAGAAGGAAAATAAAACAGAAAATCATAATGCCTAGCCTTCAGAAGGATTTGCACAGAAGTTTTTTCATTCTATCCGATGGGGTTTGTCTCAGTGGGAACTACTCATCTCATCTTTCGTGTCTTTAATGCATCATAAAGATGGCAGTATAACGTGAACATATGGGCACAGTGAGCTAGCTGTTCTGATATCGATTAACACAGCAATATTGAAATAATGTCATGTGCGGAGCGATGGTAATCAACCAGCAGGCATCATCATGTTCGAATGTGGATTTCGTGGATTTGAGTCCACTCACCGCCGATCATTTCCCGCCAATACGGTAGCACACAATTAGCCGTTGTCTTGAAGCTGGTTTGTTAAAATAAATAAGATGAATAAAATAGGTGCAATACGTTTACTTAATTTACCCTAATCACATATTCGTCTTACTTTACCCTACTAGTAATCGACTGGTGCGAGCTGCACCGGCAATGCTGAACTGCATCACCATAGTTTAACTCAACCCATCCTAGTTTTTGGGGTTTCACAATGTGGTTCCCGATCATAGTCAGAGTTATCAATTCTCCCTCGTAAACAGAGAAGCAAAAATTAGTGTGTGCGCTGTTTCTCTTCCGGCACGGAATGGAGGTATGCGTTTACAGGTGGTTTGATGCGCTAGCACAAGGGAACTAAACACAATCTGGGACCAACACACTGAGACTTCGATGGTTGCTGCTTAGTTCAGGTAACTTTGACCAGTGTCTCGGCATTGACCGACTGAATTGTGTCTATCCCACGAGAAGACCGAAGGTTTGAATCTTTAATCTGCCGGTCACTTTGCTAGGCAGATGTTAATTCGTTCTTGCCTAGTTCCTTACAGCTACTGATCTATTGGGATCTTATGTGATTTAGTCTTACTATCATGTCGGTTTTAGGGGCTGTAGAGTCTTCCTTCCCTTCACGCGTGCCTGCCAGTCTCCCGCTAAACTCATTTAATCGCATGTCGCTTGACAGTACCTTGATTCTAATGTATCAGTTCACTAAGCGCTCCTTTAGATCACTGAGCCGATTGCGTGGTAACCCTTGCTAGGCTTTCATTAACAGTCGACATGAGAATCTGCTGGTGCTTAAAATGAAAAGAAACCAATAGTTCGGTCTCAGGAGATGGCAAGGCGTACGATGCAAGTTGTATAGAATAGGAAACCGCGGTAAAATGGTGGTTGGCCCAAGGGATAGACTTTATCAAACAAGAAAAACACTATTCCGCCGGCATAATTCAATTACTTGTTGGCTCATTTTCTGTGTGCAAGTTTCTTCAACTCAGATCAGTTGTATACTTAACAACCTTAAAATTACTCGCCTAATTGATAATTGAACTGCTTTATGAATAAGGGAACAAGTAAACGGGTGAATCAAATAATTACTTGAATCTTACTTTCCTTCAGCCCACTACGCAAACATTCATTGAATTTTCCGTTGGATATGTTATGCTCCTTGTTTACTTTTTAATTTGAAGGTCCTCGTCTTCCTAGTCCAGGTGCTCTTATGCATCAGTTGGGCCTTGGTCTCCGATATGACTATGGTAAGTAGACCAATGATTTTTTGTTCCAACTGCTCGAAAATTTCCGCTGAGCGCATTGAGAACACATGTTGGCGAACAAGCTCATTTTCAGGGGTTCGTACTCATTTCATTACATCACAATATATTAAGGAGAATTTTAAGAGGGAATGGATTAGTTGGATAAAAATATTGTGATATAATGGCATAAGTACGAACCACTGAAAACGAGCTTGTTTGCCAGCTTGCGACTTGGTGTTGTTCTCTTCCCGTGTTTTTATGTTGGGGAGGCGGCCAGGTCTCAGAGGACTGAGACTTGTGTGTGCCCGTTTTGTGCTCCCACCGATACATAGCATTTTATTCTACTATCTTGTGGCAGGGATTCAATATGTGATAGATTAAAGATATCGAACAGAAAGAAATGACTCAGAGGAGAGTCGGGGCGATCTTTTACCCGAGTTCATCACAAAAATGATTCGTTAGGGTTATTCTTTTCAACCTTTCTTTGTCATTTCGTAATTGAATTGATTATGCAAATCCTTTTGTTCTCAGTTGCGAATAGTGATATTAATATCTACTCAAACAAGAAACTGTCTGACTTAAAAATGCAGTCGATTTTTTGCCTCTGAATGCGAACCCCAGCAAGCTACAGGTTTTTCTCAACCGTCTGAATAACGGTGTAGGTATGTTCAGAATACGTTGTGGGACTGGCTTGGCTCGAAGCCGAAATTTGTTTGTGCAAGGGAAGACTTATGTAACTCTAGTTGCTTGTTTAGTTGCATCCCATCGGTCGATTGTGCATCGGATGAAGTGTTTCGTTTGTCGACTAAAAGTAGAGTATACACAGCAGCAGTGAAGTCACCCCTGCTATTCGGTCCAGAAACGTGTTTGTTGAAGATAGGAGACTTGCGAGAACTTTCGGTTTTTTAACAATTTAGCCCGTATAGACTCATTTTAACGAGTTGGGCTCCACTAGATGTCCCCAAGCAATGGTTGGAAACAACAGGTGATATGGCTCAATGTTGCAGTTAGTTGCGTTCTGGCATTGGAAGCTTCTAATTTTTTGTATGGTTCTTCAACTTGTTACCTCGCTTTTGATTTTACCTTGTTTCTCGTTTGACCAGAAAGTACTGTGAAGGGGAAACCAAAACCAGAGTACGTTGACGCAAGGTTGTAGAAACCGAAACTGCAGTTAGTATTTACATTCTCTCTTTACCCTTCGACCGTTGTCATTCTGGTTTTATTCACACCAGAGCACGCACACAAATTGCCACACTGCAGGCATATTTGTAAACGACCTCGCTGTGACTGTCAGCATTGTAGCAAAACGTACCATCGATTTCGAATAGCTGATCAGTTAATTCGTGTACGGACCTAGTTGTCTGTCTTGTATATTAATGTATTATATTTGTCACGTGGTCCGATTATGTGGACCATAATTTCATCTGTGGCGCTAGCCATTCTCTCACGAAACGCGTGACTGCTTTCTATGTAAATAACCGTAAGTATAGATTTATTTCAAGGTTACAAAGAACCATCTGTCCAACAGTTTCCCAGCGATTCCGATTGCAAGTAACCCGGTTTCATCTTTCTTAACAAGACGACATGTTCATTCGGTATTTTATCTCATCTGATATTAATGGCCAGGGGCGGATTATGTCAGTCATCCCATTATCACTTTAAAATAAGAGTTAGTGGAGCCCACTGCGCTTGTTGCTGCTACTTCTACGTGAAGAAACGAGCCGACATTCTGGGCCACAGTGACGTGAAAGATGATACATCACAGGTGTTGAAACCAGTAACTCAGGCGCTTGCGTAAACTCAGTTTTGGTCTGTCAGGCTTAATGTATGGTGGGTTTTGAGGGATTCATGCTAATTACTCGATATGAAATAAACTGGTCGACAAGTGGCAAAATTTTGCGTTCGTAAGGATGCGTTGTTACTCTTATTCTTTGTTCTTGCTGAGTTAAATTCCTTATGATGTTTTATATTCTGGCTAATGAAAACGAGGAATGATCCACCCAATGGTTTCCTTGTCATCATGGCCAGTTGTTTGCTGTTACAGAAGTTAGATGCTTTAATTCCAATGCCGCCGGTATTCTCGCTGGCTCGTTATCACGTCTAACCTTTTTTGGACTTATGTGGTTCTATGGGACTGCAAATCTCTCTCTGCCCCGTTCGTCCTGCAAGGTAGCCCGTATCTCTCTTCCGCACT
Source organism: Fasciolopsis buskii (assembly GCA_008360955.1). Taxonomy (NCBI): domain Eukaryota; kingdom Metazoa; phylum Platyhelminthes; class Trematoda; order Plagiorchiida; family Fasciolidae; genus Fasciolopsis; species Fasciolopsis buskii. The sequence goes on from LUCM01003352.1 coordinate 17,963, forward strand.
ATTCCCACTGGACCACCTTGTTATAAAAGACAACTCCCGCATACTTTCTGTTGTCTTGCTTATGTGACGGAGTAGAAAAGGCTGTGGTTATCGGCAGTAGTTGCTATCTTTAAACGACGATTAGTTGCACTGATTTAAAAAAGTGGTTGTTAGCGAGGTGATTAAAAATCCGACAGCCCACTGATTCATCTTCAAGGACGTCGCCTAGGGCGTCGGATAGAACATTCCAAAGAGCAGGTAATTTACCCCACATCAACCGTATACGAACACCCGAAACCGAATTCTTTCACCCGCCCTCTGAATAAGAGGAGTAGTGTTCTTCAGTGTTGCAGGCCTTCACAGTTCTTCATAATTGGAATGAAAATCTTTCTGGTATTCGCCCTGTCCTCACGTGAATTCGTTTGTCCAGTCAGCTGGAAGTTTGATTCAGAATATACGGACGATGTTATACATCTGAGTAAAAATCCACGTAAATTGCAGATGTTTCTCGGAAGTTTTAACGAGTTTCGGGTAGGTTTTGAACCGTTGAGATACAAAACACTCACTGTGCTGAATTGGTGCCGAGCCAAACTTTGTTTTTGCGAGAGATATGTTGGGGGAGGTAGGTAAGTTTATTTACTCACTAGACAGTAGTACGAGGGATGAATTGTCATCTTGTATGCAGAATGCTCGAATGGCTGTCACCGATTTGAGGTATCTGTGGCCGCCGCGTGACACCCGGTTATCGATTAAGCGTCTAATGTACATTACAGCAGTTAGATCGGTCCTGTCATATAAATCACATATGAGGTCGTTGCGAAAAATTTATACGGAAAGACTCCCGGAGCTTAAACACCGACGTCTTCGTTTTACGGCTAGAATATAATGGTGGAAATTTTTTTGAGACCCATGTCAAACGTAGATTACCATTCACTGTAGTTTGATATCTAGAAAAAGTACCAAATATAAACACATTAAGGTCGTTGTCGTGCTCTTATTGCTTTCGAATCGTTTTCCGTGATGTATGTTTTTCTTCGAGACAGGTATTGGTTAGAAGACTGGTGGGCTGCGGTCAGTCCATGGCATTGTGGTGTGTGAAGACGTCATCAGTGTAGATTGCTGAATTGCCGCCCATGAGACAGACCGCTGGTTGCCTTAGCCATGATGTAACTAAGTGCCCCAGTCGGTGGAATCCTTGCATTTCAAATGTTTTCTCTTATGTATTTTTACTTACTACCGTTCGGTTGCCCTTCTATTTTTGCCCGTCCGTTTCGTTTCTGGGTCTACTGTGCTCTGAGGTGGCGACGTAAGGCAGCACATAATTGCAAGACTTGTTTAGGGAAATCATAACTGAGCTGAGCCTATGTGATAAACATTAGTTTGGTTAATTTTTTTGTGGTCGTCTGATTGTCCGTCAGTTTCACACGTGTCTTGTCGATTTAAATAAGCCCTTTATACACCCCGTGGTAAGTGATATTCAACGTTCTGATAACCCAGCAACACATTCTGAACACGAAAAGCAATGTAGTCGGTACACAAGATGTTCGATAGTAATGAGTTTCTGGTCCAAATGCCTGACCGACTAAAATCCGCCTACGAATCACTATGTGGTTCTTAAGTGGACTTACCATCTATTCACGCTCCTAAAGATTCAAATGAGATTCCAGTAAACAAACGCTGTTAAATTTACGATGTTTCTGTTTAGTGGTTATTTCAAAAAGCCTGCTAGATAACAGAGAGTGGAATATTCATGTGCTCAGGTACGTCGACGACAGAGTTCAAGACCGGCACGCGTGAGGGAAGAACATTTCATTAGGTTGTTGAGAATGGGGTATTAGAATCCTTGAGTATTTTTGAGGAAAGCTTTTGACATTATTTGGCCCGCTGTGAAATGGTGACCCGAGTACATTGATATTATGAATTTACCACCACAATAGGATGTGAATTTAAGAAATCTAGAAATTACTTTGAAGTCATTTGATGGCGGACGAGAAAAACTAACGCAAGAGGTGTAAAGTCAGTGAGTAGAAAACGTGAAAAGAGCGTTTGATAAGATGTGTCTCTAAGGCGTGTAGTTTGACATGTAATATCTTGGACGATAAACACGGCCTACGTGTCCTCATTGGGTAAGGGTTGACTTTAATGTCACTCCAGATCGCTTTACTAAATCTCGATTATTCAGGTGTTTCCCGTTGATTGGTATCAGAGTGCAATAATTATGGAAATCAGAATGCTTGACCTCTCCACCGGCAGTGGTCAAGTGCATTAACCGTCTGTCATCAAAATGGTGAAAGGCTTCAATCTCAGATCCACCGATCACTTTGATGGTAGACGCCAACTCGCTGTCACGCCACCAGTTAGCACACCTGACTTTTTGGGACCTTATGTGGTTCTACGCCACTCCAAGTCTCGGGGTCGTGGTTGCCCGTCCATCCCCGCCGGAGGTTCTGGTCCCTACATTTATACGCATGCAGAGGAGGATAGAATTACGTCACACTCAAGGAGATTGCTAATTCTTACTTCTTTTCTGATGTAAGTCTCATGCCAAGCAAGCAATGCGTGCACGCAGATCGGTTTGTTTATTGCTGGCATATTTTTCTTTTCAGTAGATCACTGCTTGCTTGGTATCGGGATTTACTCATTTGCGTATTTTGCCGATCGTCCATTCACGGCTCGATTTCGTGCCACAGCTGGTAGCCGATAAAACAGCGTTGCTTCGTCTTCACCTTCGCGTTGGCTTCCGGCGGTGGTCAGGCGGATTAAGTCGTGGCGTTTGGACATGAAGGTCGCGGGTTCGAATCCTCCCACCGCCAGTCAATTTCCTCACTCAGCAGCACTTTGTTGGTCGTGACTCACTAATAATGGAAATAAAATATAAAAAAGATGAAGGATCCACTCGTTTTTCGGCAGTGATTGATAACTTCCTAGTCACAGTTTGTCCTCTTACGATCGCTGATAAGCAATGAAACAACGCGGGTTCGTTTTGGTTTAGCTAAAACGAGAATAACACTTCATCTTAGCGAATGACATTATGTTTATGTTACCCGTCGAGACACTGGAATCCAATCTTTTGTGTACCAATCAGAAACTGTGCGGTCTTTGGGTCGTATCTGTTTTCCGCTTCATGATTAAGTCAAATTGTGGTACAAACCTAATGGAATTTTGTTTTCACAAGTGATGCGCTTCTGAGACATGGAAAATGAATACTAACGACGAAAACCGGCTTCCAGGATTCGTCCGTTCCAAGTTTATCGTGGACGGATTGTAGTGGATATGTTACCAGAAATAATGGTATGCAGTCTGTGCCACTCGAACGACTGAAACAGGAATCACTTAATCGTCGTTGATTCCAACTTCACAAGTGTTAGTCTGGCGTGAAGTTATGCAGTACGTCATGGAGTAGGTCAGAGTTTTCGTTTGTTAACTCCGGTCACCAAACATACAAGCCTTATCTAGTTCTTCCTCCTGCATGTCTCTCGATTGTATCTCTATTCCAGATTTAACTGACCCGGTCGGCAGATATCATCATCCGATTGTCAAACCATTCTCTAAGCCAACGCAGTAACCATACTCCAACCGTATATTAAAAGTAAACAGGTTCACGACTACCTCTCAGTTTATTTGTACGCCGAACTGCCATTGATCCGGCTTACTTCATCCCGGTCAACCGGAACTGGTGTTTTTATGCGTGTGACTATCCGATGGCGTAGTTTGTGACCGGATCAGGGGCCGATTTATCGAACAATGATTGATCTGATGGGGTCGTATGTTTTGTATAGAACACAAATTAATTAGTGTAGTTAAGACTAGTAGGAGAGATACGACATCCATGTCGCTAAACCTGTGTTCTCTCATAATTTCAGCGAAAAATTGGCTTCCCCTATTGTCAGATTTATTGATACCCGTTTTTTTCTAGTTTGTTCCGTAGTTTCATTTATTCTTCCTACTGTCCCATTTTTTTCAATGTTTCCCATCACCCTTCAAAAAACTTCAGACTTTGAAATGCAACAGAGATTTCCCATCTTCTAACACCATGGACTTCTGTTTACCGTAGAATTTTGGATTGGCACGAGGATCCGGATGTTATGGGAAATAGGAATTCCACGCAGATTTTTCCTGCCAACTATCTGACACCACAAGCCGGAATCTGTCCCGAGAACCTTTCGCCTACCGGGCTAACACTAATTAGCGGCGCTGCGATAGCCCAGTTGGGTTACGCAGCTGCTCCGGTATTTCAAAGGATCTCTGTTCGATTTCGACTGAAGGCATCGACTTTTAGACACGTGACTCGTTTCCCTTTTGTCTATTTTGTACTTTTTCATTCTTGTAAAGTCTGTACTTCTTGGTGTGAATCGAAATCAGGACACGTTTTCATAGTTGCCGGTCGTAATAACCTAATTGGGCCAAATTTATAAACAGTATTATCTGATTCCTTTAAAGATATTCTATTTGGATATCCTTGTTTCCTCCTTTTTAGAGTGTCGTAATCCCCACACGTCGGTCGACTGCTTCAGCTGTACAAATGATCATGATACATGCTCTGGGTGATTGTATCAGTCCAGCAATTATTGGTGCAGTAAGTCAGCTGTACGGGATCCATTCAGTCACATTCGTCATTTTCACCCCATTTCACACACGTACGCAATTCCGCCTTGTTCATAAGCCATAACTGCAGTGGGAGCTGTGCGCAGTACCAGAAGTTCAAACTTTTCCGGAGATGTTCGTCAATGCATGCTGTTCGTTTGGGGTTAGACCTTCGGTTTTGCATTGCCATATTTTCAGTTTAACTCATTTGTGCCATCTAGTTTTTGATACCGTGTAGGGGACACGCCTCAAAACCTCATTGGCTCGCCGCATTGGGGGAGACCGCTAACCGTGCGTCTGTAACCCGAGGCCGCATGGAATCATATGGGGTATCAGTTTGTCAAATGTGGCAGCGATCTCGGCGATAGCGAATCACATTCTGCTACTAACTTGACCGGCCGATCTGGGATTCATGCCTCTGACCTTATCGACCATCGTCATCTTGATTATCGATTCTCTTAGGTTCATCTAATTTCCCTGTTGTACGATGGCTTTAAGGTGGATGTTTCATGCCTATGCAGTTTGTCTGTATAAAGTTATTCTTCACTCCTGCTTTATTTGGTGAAAATTGTTTATATTGAATCTGATTTATGTCCCTTATATTCACTTGAACGATTAGGTCACGGGGTCTTTTGTGTAGTCATTTTCTTATTGTCATTTATTTCTGATGAGTAGTCGCAGATTATTTTGAATTGGAGGGTTATATTCTCGACGGTGGTATGCTACGGTTTTTCCGATGGTTAGCCCTCACTCATGATTCTTCAGCGTCGGTTGATATTTTCTTAGCATAATCATCATCATTCAGCGTCAAACGACAGGGCAGGCCACCCTGGTCGTTGCCTTTCTCGTCGAATCACACGTTCCAGTAGAGTGATTTAATGTAAGATAAACAGAAAGTAGACCTACAGAAGTGCGGAAAGAAAAAAATGCAGTGATAGCCGACATACAGAATATATACTAACTGCACACACTCACTTTCTCAATCCGGCAGAAAATGACAACACGATTACTAATTCCCGCGGTTCGCTGTCTGTGTCAAAGTCTCCAGACAGCTGGTTGACGGGCCTTTCGGACCCTAACCACGAAGACGTAAGACCTACGTTAACTAAGTCCATTGTGCGCTTGCTCACTCCACACTGCCAGTTCATCTCCTGACCTCCAGACGGCTTCATCCACTCCGTGAAAGGAACAGAAAATAAGTCATGGTTTGCTAGATGATTGGTTACTCAGTTTGTATGCTCTCCAGACAAGATCAGATACCTTGATTACTAAGTAAACCCTTCCGCCACAGATGCCGCTGAGCATGTAGCTTTATGCTTCGTACACCACCCGTGGTTAATTTGTAATTTGGGCTTGGTCACCTCCTAGAATACCCAAGATCAGTTAGCGCATCTTGATGGAAGCAACTCTGCCTCCAGAAGTTAGTACGCAGGGCGTTTTCAGCAGAAACTGTTTAAGATGTATGAGCATAAAGAGTCGCACAAGCCACGGATATCAACTGATTCAGGCTGCTGGATGGTATGATTTTTCAGGCGTTGTCTCTTTTAACTTTGCTTCGTATGATCGCCATTGTCTAACGTTTGTTGAAGGTGTTTGGCGAAAGCGGACTTTTGAAAGTTCACATTCGAAAAAAAGTTTGTAGTACTCCTAGACCGTGTTTTCGTATTCTCCTTAGTAAACGGATTGGTAACGAGAATAAAAGTAACGGATAAACAGTTAGAAGACATGGACTAGGGCTTAGGACGGAGATCTTGGCTACAAATCTAAATCTGATGACTAAAGGCAACAAATTGAGATTGGAAGCTAAAACATCAGATATTTGAGCTAAGCAAGTCCAGCAATCACAGTTACTGCTCTTGGCGGCACTATCGCATATGACTCATACATAGTACATTTTCTCTTCTGTTCTAACTGGTGTGCGCATTGAATTGAAATTAGTGGTACTCCAAACATTTGCTCGCCTATCCGAAAAGAACCTATTCTCTTTGAGGAACATCTTTGTATCAATTTGTGTGCGCTTGTTCATTTTCTGTTTCCTTAACCGCGCCTCGATGATGTGATGATCTAAATGCAACTCGAATTACGGAAAAAACTTAAGCATCAGTGGTAGTTCGTGTGAAGCCAGATGAGATCCGCTACGTTCGACTAATAGACATTGTTTGGCTACTGAACGACCGAGGGTATTTTTTCCGCCGTATGGTTGTTTCCTGTTCCGTATGGAATTATGTTTATGTGGAACAGCGAATACTTGATTCGATCTTTATGTGTCTTATTCTGTTTCTCCATCAGCAACTCTCTTGTATCGGGCTTTTCATTTTTACCGGTCTTTTATTTTGGCTTCCCGATTTCGTTCACAGATATCAGTTGCGATTTCTGATTCGTCTTCACTGGAGGCTCAGTATTTGAGCTTACAACGTGCTCTCTTTCTCAACCCGTTTCTATGTGTCTTGGGCGCGTTCTTTTTCTCCATGTGCAGTCTTTATCTGCTCGAGGCGAAAGAAGCCGTCCACCAAGCTGTTGAAGGTGGGTTTTGCGATGTTCGATGTGATTCATCTCCTTTTGGCGATTTCACTTTACAAGCACGGGAACTCTGTTTTTTTTGAATTTTCTTATCAAACCCTGCTGTATTCAGTTTTGCCGTATCACAATATTTACACCCGTGAGAGAGCCGCAGAAGTTCGTTTTCTAAGGACTCAGCGATAAATATCAGTCGAGTTCATATGACAAAATAATACGGCAAGCTAAAGGTCTCTCAGTTTTCTGTCTGCATTAAATGTCTTCTGCTGTTCATCATAATGGGACAGTTAAATTAATTGCTAAATATATCGTTACGCAGCATAGAGGTTAAACTCGTGAAGCCTTTTCACAGCTATCTTAACTTGCTTATCTAAAATTCACAGTACATATCCAGCGAGCCTCAGTTTCAGATTTTGCAACCACTAATCATCTACCAAAGTGCTCCATATTTTGATCGCTACATCACAACACCGTCTACACAAGGGAAAAAGAGAACGAAAAGTAGTGAGAGGCCAATAGCAATTAATGCACTGAAAAACAATACAGAAGATGAAAGGTTTCGAATGCAAGAACGCAATTGACTGCGCCACTGGGCCATATTACCAATTGTCTCCAACCATCACTTCAGGGTATCTTGTGGATCCCAACGCAGTAGTCTGACGACACATTTACGGTTCCGTCCATAACTTGAGGTTTTGACATCTTTTTGTCATATCATCGATTGTCCACCTCAATCAATTTTCCACGTGCAAGCTGCCTCGAGGAACAGCGCACAACGAGGCAAGCTTTCTGTGGGCATATCCAAAACATGCCCCATCCACCCTAATCTATTTACATTTGATCCCTTTTCTATTTATTGAACTCTAGCACTCATTATCCTACGTCTAACCTCCGAGTTACTGATAAAATTCCCGTCACATTCTAAAAATCGTGCGAAAATAAAGGTGTTCAAACACTAAAATTCTTCGTTCATCTACTCTCAATGACCTTGTTTATCATGGTCGACTTTACCTCTTCCATCTGCACTGCATCTTTAATCGATAGCCGGACGTCACGTTCACGCCACTGATACTTCAGGTTGGAAAAGTCATGAGTCGTTCGTATGCGCTGAGACACTTCACCCGATATACGACCATCACGTAAGATGCAATAGCTTAAGCAATTAAACTTATCCATCTTGTGCAATCCTTAGCCGGCTTCGAGCTAATCCCGTTCTGCAACAGCATTTTGCACTTCGAGGGTGCAAAACATATACCAAAATTACCTACTCCATCGTTTAGAGACGATCGAGAGAAACGTGCAGCTTATTCGTTCACCTGTTGCACGTTGTACAGTTTTCTGTTCGAGCGTGTATCGATTCCGCCATTCTCAAATGAGCATAGGACAATCTCCACAATCATCTCAATGAGAAAATTTAAAAAAGTAAAATACGACAGCCCTGACGAACACCGATTCCCAAAGTGAACTCATGTGGAAGATTGTCTCAGGCACGAATTCAGATGCGGCCATTTGAACACAGAATGAAAAAGTGAAAACAATTTCTCGGGCGCATTCTTTATTGTGAGACAGCGTCAAAAAACTGCACGATCGGCCGAGTTGAATGCCACCCTCAGGACAAGGAGGACAGAATCTTTGGATCTATGGCTTATGTGTCTATTGTCTAATATTTGTCGCAGAGTGAATATTTTGTCAATTCACTTCTGACCGATTGGGAATTCGGCCCGATTCGCACGAGTACGATTTTTGCGGGTACTGTATAATCTGTGGAGGGTTATAACTGCAAGCATTTCGGATGCGATGCCTAGTAAACTGATTACCCTGTGATTTTTGCACGAGGACCTGTAAATGCAAATGGAAACTGATATCTACTTGAATCGATTCATTTGCAGGCATAGGTAGCACGCTCACTTTGACAGTTGACCGACTAAGCTACCCCCTAAAGCGCTTTGCCTAAAGCTCTAGCCGACGCTCTTGCAAGTGAAATAGTAAGCCATCTGATTTCTTGACCATATCGCTTGCACTTGGCTCCAGTGGACTCGTCTTCCTAACCGGTCAATAGAGGTTACGACTACTGTCGATAATCACAGCCTTTATCATTTTCCTGCTCCCAACTGCTCGCTGTCATTTCTCAATCTCCTGGTAGGCTGATTTCTCAGAGATTTGCGTATGACACCTGAAGACTGGGTCTGCATCCAACAGACCAATGAAAGTCGACGGTGTCCATCGCTTCTGAGGCTCACATGGCCTGTAGTCTTGCGTTGCCTCCACCACTGAGTGTAAGGCTTCTTTAATCTGCCTCCAGTTTCCCCTCGTTTCCCGGGAATTTCATTATGGCGATAACCGCTTTGCTAGCTCCGACTGAAATTAAACTCGGCGGCTATAATCCCAAATCAAGTGAGCAGGACACGTGGTTTTCGTGTTGGTGCGACTGCAGACTGAGCTCTAATTGAACTGTCATCTGAGTCCACTGTCATCATTTGATACATACCACAGGTGACAGTGTGGTCAGTTTGAGCCCAAAACTAGAAGGGTGAAGGAAGATATCACATGAACCGACCTCACTAGAAGCAGTCCGTAGTTGGTACGTATTTGGCCGAGGCGATCACCGTTGTCGGCAGAGACTGCTAATCGGCCTGCAATGTGCCATTCTGACCTTACTTATTAGTTGAGATGGACTTCAGAATCACCAACAAGGACGATAGCATACCTCGAAATGATCGGGATAAGTCCCAGTAGGACTGGTTTTTGGTCTCAAGAGAGCTGGAGTCACTGGCGGAATACGCGGGCGCGAAAAACAGACAACGTTGCTGCAGTCAATTTCTATTGACACATAAACAACCATCCCACTGGACTGCACATAAGCGACTGTTGATTGGGAGTCAATCTAACAGTGCACGCTCGACCCCGACGCCAGAATAAAATCGAGCAGTAGAAACCGAATCCTTTGGCAAGCAAAGAGTGAAGCGAGAGAAAGAGATTATATCTGGGCTAGCAAGAGCGATTATGGAAGTGAAATCGTTTCACTGGCGCAGCCACATTTAACGTTAAAGCTTCAAGAGTTCCAGATAAGGCACCTTGTTGTTCCATGTGGTTTAGCGTGCATACATTGAATGCAACCAAGTGAAGTGAGCACTTAGGATTAAATGACGTGTCCGATTCATTCCCCTCTTCAACTAATAGTACTATCAAGTAAATCTATGGAGCTGGAATTTTTCGTAACACTTTGTGTGGTCCTTGTGTTGGAAGAACTAAGATTGGAAAGGTTCTTTCAGAGAACGGGCACTGAAGGTATTTGGGCGAACGACAGTTCACGGCTATGTACAACGCAAAAGGGGTTTTTGACAACCCTAACCGGAGCCTCAAAAGTCCGACCCACAAGGGCGTAAGACGTTAACCCAGCACGGAAACTCCGAGAAGTGTATTCATCATTACCCATTCTGCTCAATGCAATGATTATATTGCGCAACGATCAGTGCATTTCAGAATTTTTTATTTTTGCAATCCATTAGAATAATGGTCAAGGATAGTGGAGGAGCTCAGTGGGAGAACAATTGTGGTTCTCAACCGAAGCCTTTTGTTCTAACAAGAACCTGTGCACGGGAAGTGGTTAAATGAATGCCTGTTTCAATGGATCAGTTATTTTTCCACTCATTATTGCGATTGGGTTGCCAGCTCATCAGTTCCGAATTGGAGGATCCTAATGGTACTTTCTTAGTTCTTTACACACTGACCTCCCGCAGATGGTTGAATTCCCGGCTTGAGGTAATTCATTCTGAATTACTCGTCGGGTCGTGGGGGCTCCTAGTTCGTCACGCCAGGTCAAGATGTAGACCTTGTCCCCAAACCAAACCTTGGTTACACCATTATGTGGCTGACATTTTGCCGTGGTAATTGATGGTCTGCATCTCATACTCGCTGTTTTCTTCATTGGCTCTTCACGTAAACCATCACTCAAACAGAGGTCAACCGGGTGACAAGAACAGAGCAGCCTTGTAGTCTTTCCATGTTCCTCGTGTGGCTCCTGTAAACTAACCTGAAGCCACTTTGTGTGCACCCTTCAAAGCATTTTAAACAGGGGTGTAAGCAGCTTCTGTGAAATAGTGTTGTTGCTCTGAAGATCGCATGTACTAGAGTGAGGCTCGTAGCTCTACTCTGGAACAAAAGCTTTGATGACGATCTAATAATTATTTTCCTTCTCCGAACCGGTCGAGAGGTTGGTTTTGCATGTGCTTTTGCTTTTCATTTTAAGTAGGCACACTATTCGATCTTCGACTTCTTCATGACGATTAAGTCTCTCGAAAGGAATGAATCAAATATTCGAATGTAATGCGCAACATGTGTACATGCCTTTTCTTTCTGTCGTACCGTCTGCCCATTATTGCGGAGTCCATCTTCGGATAGTTGGTCCACTATCCCGTCTCTATCATTGCCATTTTACTTTCTGTTCTTTGGGGCCTGTCTCCGCAGTTCCTTTTCCTATAACTTTTCTTTGTCCACTTTGTGTACAAGCGACTAGTAGTCGTTAATTTTAGTGGTTTTGATCGATCGTCCCAGTTCTAATTTAGTCATGTTCTGCTTACTCAAGCAAGAACTGCCAAAAGCCTTCAGATAAGTTAATGCGAAATCTCGTTTATTAGTCACACACAAGTGATGTTTGTATATTGGTTCGGACCGAAACTGAAGCTCTCTGTTTAACTTCCGCTGGTCTTTCAAATCCGTTATCTCTTTTCGAGTCTCCATTTCGTACGATGTTTGTTCTTGAACTAAGAGCACGGGCAGTGATCCCGACCTTGTTCTCAGGGTTATAGATGGTCACAGTCCTATTGACATTTGTTAGTGAGACTTAATTTGCGGATCTGGGGCCAACATCACCTACCGTTACAATCGTTACGAGGCTGGTGTTAATAGATATCCTACTTTTATCACACGTCCTTTTACCCCACAATGTTAAACTGTTGAACTATCTCACACGTTGCCATCCTGCTCGCTTACCTCCGTTCACCCTTGAGATGCAGCATCAATAGACTGGCTCTTGCAAGAATGACCTCCACAATCCTCTTTCGTAGTGTCTCATGGTTCCAAAATCAGTGACCAATTGGTTCTTATCTTTGAACTTTTATGTCTGTACGACTTGTCCTGGCAGTTGATTATTATTCCATGTGTCGTGATTTTATTCAAATTAAATTGAAAAACAAAATTTAGGGTACGCCTGTCCGTAATCTCCCTCAGATTAGGACCACTTCAAACTCACAGTCTCAAAATGTGCCCCTGAAAACTCAGACTGACACAAACGAAACATTTGTTTTAAATGGCGAATTTTATGACAGTGGAGTTGTAAAAGTGCTAACTTTCCTTTGTCTTTCTGTTTTGCGTTTCGTTTTATGAGTTGGCAAAAATTTTCCCAGCGCTGCCTAGACCGCGTGAACATCACTGTGGGGAAAAATCCCACGTAACTTGTAAAATGCTACAAATACCGCTTATAGATCTCACGTTTTGCTCTCCAGCCGTCTCTCCCACATACCATGAAAACAGATTCGACTGCTTTGAACTAGGTCATTGATATTGAATGCATGCTCTTGCAGCCGTGATTCTATGTTACTTCTCAACGCGGCTTAAATCCCGTGCGAAGTTCTATCACAATATCCACACGATTCAGAATTATTTGAGCTGATCGATGAGAAATCTAGCTTCGTGGGATGGCTATTCACAAACTTCTTCTCCGCTTATAGTGAGACCTGTCTCTGTGTATGATGTGAAAATGTTGAATTTTTCATCCATACTTGGCTCCGTTGCCTTTGTCCATGGCTTCGTAACCGATGGTGAATCGGTGATAAACTAAATGATGTTCGGACGTGAATTATGCAAGTTCGAACCGTCCTATCGGTGGTCGTTCCTCCATTTGATAACTTACAATTATCCCCACCTCCCTTCACTGAAAATAACACTTTATCCTATCGTTAGTATCAAAAGTGAGAAAACTTGGCACTACTAAATGTTGTGGAAAGTGACGGTTGCATTGTATTACCGCTTTGGTCGGCGATATGCTAAAACTGTTCGTCGTGTTTCGGCTCACGATGTAAACTTTAATGGGACCCCAAATACAAATAGGATTTCCACTATCTGCCAGTTTCATCCAACTCACAACGTTCGAATCAAAAGCTTATTTGCAATTTTCATCGCGGTAAACTCAGTTTTAACAAACCATGGATGCACACTGCACAGCTGTTTCATCCTTTGTTAGAAAACACCACCGATCCCTGTCCACCATACTCAGCCTGGGACGGGTACGTGAAATCAACGATTGGATCGAAATCGGACGGGTTCTCAACGGCTTGCTGAACTTTACCACATGACATTATTGCACCTACTCGTTACTGGTTTGCACGGCCAAGGAGCGCTTGCGCAAAACAGCAGACTGCCACTGATGAATGACCTCTCCTGCAGGTCGCCTAAGTACGATGGTTTCGAACGTGACTTACAAATTATAATGGTAGAGCGGTAGGATCAGGTATCCGTAAGCTATGCAAACGAGTACTTCCTTCTGTGCTAATCCCCTAAACCGTTAAATTTTTTTTTCATTTCGCGACACTGTTCTACTCCCGCTGAGTATAGTAGTTGGGTCTACCTTTCGCTCTCTCGATCGTTTCTCGTTGCAAAAAAATAGACATCCTCATATTTGCTTACCGATCCTTGACCCGATTGCTTTTTGCTGTAGTATTCTATCGTTTTGTTGTAATGTAGCCGTGTATTTCTCCCATTTATTGTGTCTGATAGTGTCACAACTGATTCGCGGCACCTATGAGGTACAACCCCAAACCGATCATGAAATTCGCATTTGATTTCTCGTGCGCACGTATCCTGGTGTCTTTTTATGTTGCAAAGACTTTTCGTTCATCTTCGGCCTTCAATTTGTTTAACAGATTTCCCTTTCCAACTATGATTTTACCGACAACAAATACCGCTCAATTATTTTTACTTACTGACTGAACAACAAATGAGCTTGATAGTGTACCTATCTCAAACTAGCCTTAATCTGAGGACAGTGATGACGGCGATGATGTTTCTATGACCAAAGGCATTTGTCGTTTCGTTTCTCGCTCTATTTGTTTCGACTCTTCCATTTTTGGGCCATTCTTCTGTCGTGAGTCTTGTTTGACGTTTACCATCGCAGAAGTTTTGAATACCTATCATTTCATCGCTTCTTTGTCTTTCTGTTTTCTTTATCGTCCTCAGTTTTTTTTCATTTGACGTTAGTAAAATTCGTTCCTTTTGGTTGAAATATGCCACAGTTGTTGGCTTTACCCTACTCCCGTATTCTTCCAGTTATTGTTTATCGCATTCTGTAAATGGACTTTTATTTGGCCATTATGTCAGCTGATCCCAGGTCTTTCAGTAAATACATAGTTGTGTCTATGCTTTTCATCTTCTTTGTATCTACCAAATGTCTTTGAGCTCGTTATCCCATGACAGTTGTCTGTCAATCTGCAAACGATCGATAAGAATGTGTTATACAACGACTTCTCTTATTCTGTTTGTCTGATGTCCTTGTTTTGGCTTGTCACACCTCTTAGATATTTTTCAACTTGGGCTCTCCCGAAATCAAAACTTTTTACTGCTACCTTTGTAGACAATCTTAGTGGACAGGAGCAAGTCTGAAACCCACGAAAGCTCACTGAGGTGAAATCTTAAGAGCGCTTAATAGACTCTGCGTTTGGCCTCTAATTAATCTTCTGGCGTACTCTGAATGGATTGACATTCAGGGTCTCGTTGTTTGAATCGATGACTTTGTTTACGGTACTCAGTATTTTGTTTCGTCTTGTTAAACTATCCCCGATCGACAGGTAAATACTATAGTTGACAGGTTCCGAAGCAGTGAAGTCGGACATGGATGACAAAAGGGAGGAATTTAGGTTGAAGTGGAGTCAGGCAATTCTTATGACACAAACAGTCCGGTGCGATCAGATATCTGTTCTTGCTCCAAATGGGATTAACTGCCGGCTGTACTGTCCGAAAACTCGAATCTGCTATCTATGATTAGTCTGGCTACAGTTTTTAGTTTTATGAGTGGCTAACGTCCTCGTGGAGATTTGCAAGGAGGACCACGTAAAAAAACCCACTTCGTGTAGTTTTTAACGATCGAAAGCAACATGATGACCGGAAGAACAAATTCGCTTTCGGTTGGTTGTCGGTGATACCGGAGCACAGTAACCGGTTGTGGCATGGATTCACAGGACTTGTGTAATTTAACCCAATGCGGGGTGTTTAAGTGAGTACGCACCTGTTTTGCCGTATCGATCAGATGCTTATGCACCCGTAAGCTATCAGGGAACCGGTTTACTTTTATTGGTCTTTCCACGGGGGACATGGAAGTGAACGTTATTCAGCAGAGACTTACGTACGGGCAATAAAGCATTATGTGTTGCATATTTGAAAATTCCGTACGCTTACAATTTGGTTGTGTGTTTGACTAAAGGCTAATGTTAAATTATCTCTTACCTGTTTACGGCTTGCACATTCAGACGCTTTTCGGAAACTGTTTTTTTTTGCGTTACTCGATTTACTTCAGCCTGAAACAATTAGGGTGATCGAAACCCGGAGTTTGTTCAAATTTAGTTCAGTCCAGCAAGTGGATGTGGCAAGTGCGTTTTCTCCATTCACCAAACTCGAAGCAGACAATCTCGTTAAATGTACCACCATATGTAGAATCTTGTGCATCTCTTAACATGAGTTGCATGGTATTGGAGAAAAATCCCCCAGAATCACACCCGGTTTAGCGTTTGCTGTTGCTCATCAGGTACGCGTACCCGATGCTCTTCTGCACAGGCATGCAAATGTTCCCCTTCGAAATTATCCAAAATCCAAAAATATGCAAGGGAAATAACTTTTTATTACTGAAATTTGTAGTGATTGAACTGAAACACAGACACGTGAGGTATTGTGTCCCGCAACTATCCTAAAGCAATAATATATTTTGGTGCATGTGAATACAAGTGGGAACTAGTCCAAATTTGAAAGTGACGCACATCGAGCAGACAGGCCTTTGAACAAATGAATTAGATCGCCCTGTTCGTCATTTTGTTGTGCTGCTTTTAGTTTCGCGTCTGGCTTTTCGAATAGCGTTTTGTTAGAAGAAATCTTTCTACTAAATGCTAGTCACATTACAAATGAAAACCTTACGAAATTTTGTTTACGTTCCTATCTGCACAATTTATAATTGATGCGCTTACTAAATATTGGGCTTTTTCGGAAGACGGTAATGTCTACTTTGTTGTTGATTCGTTTGGTTTAGAAAAAAACGTATCGTATTCATGTTCGAAACGGCACTGCATCCGAGTGTGTGCGGGAACGCGGGAGACTAGAAATTGCAAATACTCCACTGCTTATTCAGACCGCTTCATTTCATACGCGGAGCAACTTCCCTTTGAGTCTTTGCGACTGCATGAATGATTTTACTGGTTGCACTCATTTAGTACTTAGGTACCAGTTTCTTCCCCGAAAACTCTGATGAGATTGCCCCGCGCCAGAGAACATCACGTTGATTCGTGCATGGTAAAACGTTCGAGAGCTGAGGATCAAATTCGGTAACCACGACCTAACGTGCATTATTCCTATCACGATCTCTCTGAAAATCACCAGTTCCTAGTCCGTGATTATCGCACTGTTGATCAAGAAAGCGAAATGACATAGAAATCTACGGTTTCGCGGCTGGGGACAACACATGTCTCATTTGGGCTCTTACAATCTCAATAGACTTGAAACCTATGTTGATCTTAGCTCAGGTTGTTGGTTTTCATGGGGTTCTGATCACTGAGCTTGGTGTTTAGATAGCAAACGTCACCTCGGCTGGTGATGAAAAGTTTGCGATCTAAATGCCAAGCTCAACAATCAGAATCCCATGGGCTCATATAACTCCAAGTTTCAGAATCACGGTCTCATTTAATATCTCATATTCCAGTACACCTGCGAAACTGTCGACCCTTTCCCTTCCACTGCCTTCGTATGTTAAGCATGCTGAAAATGGTCAGTTCAGAATGTCGTGTTATATTAAAGGACGAGTACTTTCAAATAGACCTCATGAAATGTAGCCGATCAGTTCCACTAAATGCTTTGGATTGGTTCCGATGGACATAGCCTAACTCTACACCGGATCATGACATCTGTTGATTGTAAAATGAGTCATTGTTGTGACAAGGGAGCTTACAAGAAATGAGTAAAACATCGCTGAAATTCTGCCTCATTTTTTTGCCCCGTATCACTCATTTTAGACCGGTAGTTTTCCGAACTTGGTTCATCTAGTAACACTCATTTCGCCCAGTGTGGTTGGAGAACACTGGTCATAACGCTTTACTCCTAAGCAAAATGGCAACTGATTTTGTAAACGCATCTTACGGACTTTTCACTTTCGCCCTGCTCGAGGTTGCTAACGTTTTTGCCCATTGCCCCACATAAATGGGCGTTGGTTGCACAGTGGTAAAACACCCTTAGTTCCAACCACTACTTTTCCCTTCGGAATAGATCGGCTCGATATCCAACAAGTTTTTACCTGTCAATTTGCAGTGCACTAAGACCGTAAGGATAATAGATTTTGATTCGGCTTACTCATTACCCTGATCAATCATGAACACTTCTGCCGCGACTTCATATCCGTTACGCGTCAATCGATAATGTGAGCGAAAACGTCGCGTGAGAATGTCGATTAACAACGCTAGACTAAAGTGCCCGGCAGACGAGCCTACCATTGAGTGTTGATCGTTGGAGACCAATATAAACAGTTCGATTTTGATTAATAAACGACTTTTTGTCAGCTGGACTTGGTTTATTTCACTTGAGTTAACGGGAGCTGTAGACAGCGATCGCGAGGTAGAATCGATGGAGGATTTGCGGCCGAAGTCGAGTAAGCTTCTCTTGCCCTTTTTCGATTTCAAAACAAAAATCACGAGGAACACTGCATGTTGATTGTAATTTTATTAATTATAATATTACGATTATTATGATCCGAAATCAAAGTCAATACGCTGCCAACACAAGATCCGGGTGATCGGTATTAAACAATTAGATCTAGGTTTGTTGATCTGTGCAAATAACGAAAGCTAATCCATGGCAAACAGAGTGCTGGCGGGATCCCAGCTTCCGAACCGATTTCTCTACAACGACCGGTTTCGTCATACGAATCCTGCGAACAGTTTCCAGAAGTCAGCTTATGGTAAATTAGATTGGTAAATCGATCAGTTCACCGAGTGCCACAGAACACAGGTAACTTAATATTCTGCTTTCAAAAGGGTTAATCTGTGAAGTCGCGTTTGTGAAATTGTTGCAATTGTGAGTTCGTGCTTGCTTCTAAGACCGGCTGGTCCAGTGATTTCATTTTGGCCACATGCTATTTTTTCTGTAACAAAAGGTGAGCAGAAAATTTGTGGAAACCGAATGAGTTGTTCGCCTGA
The DNA here is from genome assembly GCA_008360955.1 of Fasciolopsis buskii. Lineage (NCBI taxonomy): Eukaryota > Metazoa > Platyhelminthes > Trematoda > Plagiorchiida > Fasciolidae > Fasciolopsis > Fasciolopsis buskii. The sequence goes on from LUCM01003352.1 coordinate 36,484, forward strand.
AGACCAGTCTATATTGTGTATCAGTTATGAATGTTGAGGTTGCTCTGTAAAGTTTCAAACATAGAAGACGCACTTGGCTGTGTACCAAGCTCATCGATCACACGGCCTCGAAACCTCACAACATGTCAAGAAGCACGCCTGTATGTAAAACCACTGAGTAATTATGATTTCTATTGTAGGGAGGCGGTCGTCCTATGATAGCAATCACCAAGTTGCGAAGCAGTCACCACTTGTTTGATTCGGAGCCCAGACCAGTGCAAGGGCTACTACAGTGTAACTAGATGAGTACTTCTAACCATCACTTTCTCCGAACACTTCCGACCATACCTCCTTGGGAAACGGCTTAGTGTATCTAAGCTACCAGGCTTTATGGTGGCTGCCCACCTTTAAGAATCCCAAAAGTCAGAGAGTAAAATGGAGGGAACAACCACAGTATTGTGACACTGAATTAGCATGCCTAGGGTTTAGACATTTAAACGGTGAAATTTTGTCGCGATGTCCAGGTCCCGTCGAAGTCAATACAATAAGGCTGCGAGAGAGGGTGAATGGACAATCCGTATCCAACTGCTGTCAGTGCTAACTCGATGCAGCTCGGAAACTGTCAAGATCATAGCTGCAAGATCGTTCCCTTGGGCGAAAGCCTCGTTTAGTCGCCGGTGGGATTCGAATATCCTAGGCAGACTCTTGTGGCTTATCGATAAGTCTTGACCTAATTGATTGACCCTCCGAATCGCACATCGGTCATCCTACAAGCCATTCCTGAGTAATCAATTTATGCTGTACAATTACAAACGGGAGCAGCTGCCTGTGTAGCGAAGACGATCGTGGACAATTGGGTGACTCGACATTATGTCTTCTATTCTCCGATCAGGCCGCCGCATTCAAGGGCTGACTTCTGTTGGACGTATGCCGCAAGTTACAAATCCAGGGAACCCGAGACCTTCCCTTCCATGCCAGTGGCAATGGGCTAGTGGGATGCATCACTGCATAATCAAAATCATTCCACCTGCTGATAAACGATGCGGAACGCTGGGACAAGTTGTTATCATATTGCATGCCCACTTGTCTTTTGTCTACAGCGTTTCCGCCTTCAATCGGACTATCGATTCTGCCTATGGGGAAATGTCGATGGTGCCACAACATGTGTGGCATGAGTTGACAACATTCGACAGCACTTGAGGCAGTCCGTGAGTGTAACTCAAACACACCAACCGCATGTGCATTACTGCGATCTCAAGATCTACAAATGAGAATGCCTCATTGATGGCCAGGTATACTTGTTACGACCCAGCCCACGCGTGGAAGACTGCTAAATTCCATCGCTCACGCCAAGATTCGTTACATGATCCATACAACAGTTTGATGGATGTATTAACCTCCCATTACAACCAATTAAAGCCAGAGTATGCGGCCCGTATACCTGTTTCTACCCCAGTTGTTCCTCGTGCCAGTGTGCCGATCGTTTAAAAGTGGTGGGGGTTTCTGCAATTGGTGGAGATGATGTGCCCGTCTCCAGTACTGGCACTAAGGGCAGCGATACTGTGGAGGATGAACAATGTTAAGACAAAACAACAAAAGGGTTTTCAAATTGACCACATCCTAATGCCATCTTCAAGGTCTTTAAAATGTTGTAGTCGCAGATACAGACGTAGATCATGCTTCCGCAGACAAGGGAGATTCAGTGAAGATAGTGGATAATGAATCGTCCTGTACAGAGCTTCGATTACCCCCGCGAACTGTGTGACACCTGGCATGTCTTTCCCTAAAGACGAATTATCCTCTATTGGTCCTACCTGCCGCGGCGTTTTTGGTATGTGCGTGTGCTGACCACGTTTTGATTGGCTGCGGTGACCACTGATTAGTGTTATACCCACTTCACGGTTGTCAGTGCTTGATCGTCCACTCAGACTGGTCTATTCGGTCAGTATGCTCAGTGTCCAAATTGCTTTAGTTGAAACGTTCTTTACATATCACCGATAGTCATGCATTCGGTCTCATGTCAGAAACGTTGAAATTTTGCTTGGTTCATTTCGCTGACTAGTTTGTGAACAATTCGAGAAGATAAGCTAGCCAACTCTGTGGAATCCGTAGTCTGATGGGAAAATTCTGGAAGAAAGGTTTTCACTGTGTGCTTCCATCTTGAATAAACTAAATCATTCATTTTAAATGCTTGCATCTCCATGGTATATTTTTCTTCCGGGACGATCAGGTGGTTGGGTTGAAAGGAGTCAAATGTGACTGAAATGACTGGTTTGAATGTGTGGTGATTGGCTTAGGTTTATGCTAAATCGCCGTCTACAATTCTCTCAATTTTCCAGCCATGCTTTATTCTCAGCTCCATGATTGCATGTTATATTAGCATTATTGCTAATATCATGCACGACTGTCACCTAGAAAATAAAACACTTGTTTTTCCTGTTTGATTTTCCAATTTCTAAAATTAAGAGAAAATCGATAGTCTAAAACAACGATAGTTTTACGCTATCTGCGTGTTCTGGGTGACCTAAAGTTCGGAATCCATCCCAGGGCACTGCGGTGCAAAATTTATGTAAGTACTTTGAACCACTCGCTTGTGTGCAACGATTCACACGGGGTGAACATTAAAGTGAAAATCTGATGTGTCACGAGTTCGTCTGCACGCAGGAGCTCCCAATTCCGCTCACCTTCGATTCACCTTAACCGATGACCTGTGGTTCAATGGAAATAAGATCTCTCCACGTTTTGCAAATCACAGTCTTAATGTCCTAAATCTTGTCCAACATTACGTAGTGTTGGTTTTTGAGGCAAGTCAATAAAGAGATTAGATTGTAGTGTATTGATTTAAGAAGTCTATTTTCCTACAGATTGAATCAGATGAATCCGATTTGTTTGCAGACCATTAGGCGGGAGGTTGGTTTACGCACGGCACTACGTTAACCGCGAGTTTTCAATCAAACTGGATCGCATTTTTGTCTTGTACCATTTAAGCCGAATGTCTTCTTGTGGATGGTGACAGACCAACGTCTAACAAGGACGGGTTTTAGTCTTCCCACTTTCACTGACTTCTCCGTTTTTAAGGAATACTTGATACCTGGGTCCTTCGTTCTGAAAACCATATGCGTTGTCGTCGCCTAAATAGGCGGTTCAAAAGACAAAAAGCAAAGGAGTTCGTCTATTTTTCCGTCAATCTATGTTTGTGATAGCAACACTGTTTGGTGTACATGAGTGCACCATTAGGAACCGATTGAGTAACGCAACAACATGATTTCTCAGTAATTATCATCCTATTGACATTGGTTACTTTGTTAAGCAGTTTCACGTTAGTGTTCGTTATTTGTTTCCCTGTTTACCAGAAACTACTACTGAAATCACTGGTTGTAAATACCTCTGCATCGGATGTGTTAGCCAGAACGTGACTATTCTTGTCCGTGGGTTATTTTTAACTTGTTTCATACGCTGCTAAAAGATTTATTACTCAAACCCTGGTCCTTCCTTTTCTTCAAAACCAACGTAGTCGCCCTTTAAAACTAACATCAACCTAGGACCTGTTTCATCCTCATTTTTACTTCTAGTTTGGACTTGGGAATTGTATCAGAGGCTTTCAGGAAGCCGATGAAATCAAATCACAGAATACTCTCTGAACCCCTTCACCTCGTTCATACAGCAAACAATGGCGTAGTCCTCACTAACAATCCCGACATGAATGCCATGAATCAGTCGAGCGGGAACCCGTTACTTGGATTAGCCATTCACACAGTAAACCAGTGGTGCAGTAAGGACTCCATTCTGCATCCGTTAAGATGCTGTATAGAATTTGTTGCTCTGGCAGTCAAAGAATGAATTGTTCATTTTGATGGATGACACATTTGCGCAATTCAGACGGGTATTGCATGTTCTTATCGCGACGACTTGTACCGAAGCTGATGCAGTACAAATAAGAGAAATTCATGACGTACCCCCATGCACTTGTTCGGATCTCTCTGATATCGAAGAATTTTAACATGCGAATCGTCCGTACGTATGCTGTATCTTTAGAATTTCATAACGACGGTAAATCCAGCATAACATTCAGAACGTGTCCCGGTTTCCATTGGACAGGCTTCGACTGTAACCGTTTAAACGATGATCGTATAAACTACCTGGCCTTAGACAGTGCATGTACATCAATAAAGCAAAACCAACAGGATCCGAGGGTAAAACGCCACAGGATTACAAGTTTGGGATGCTGTCAGTTCGAATTCAAGAAAGGTTGATGAAAAACAGTAGACTGTAGTCTCATTAGGTGTAATATGGCCACCGAAGTACAGCATTGATTAATACTCTGCAGCAGAATTCCACTGCCGGCTGGATGGCATCTTCTATCTATCTGTTCTTATCACGATCATGCATCATTTCATCTTGAGATTTCTAAACACCTCACGGTGTTATTTGATAACTACATAATGTTGTGGCAGTTTCTAACTCGTCAGTACTGATGTGTGCGTTATGTAGCATGTATAACATTATCCGTTATACTTTTAAATTGTTACGTGCGTCCAATAGCAAACAACTTTCAAACCATACTCTTCAATATCCCATACATGGCCCTGCCAATCTTAACCCAGTAAAAAAACTACTAATGAGCAATCCTTCATAAGAAAACTATGATGAATGTGGTTCAGGAGATAAACTGCACTACTGTTTCTTCTCGTTCATGTTGGACTTGAGCTTGCCGAATTTATGCCGCTCGTGATTCTTAGTGATTTCCTTGTATTGTATTGTAATTAATTGTTTGAAACTTTGCCTGCATAGATGCCCGCATTCAGTTCAGAAAGGATAAGTGGTTCGCCACTTTTTATCCACTCATGATCCGGGATTACAGAGTTAAGGAAAAACGTAGTCAAATAAGGAAATTCGAAGTGATGAGATATGTGTAGAAAAAATTCGACGGTCATGTCTACTTCCGAATGAGGTAAATTCGAGGTAGGTAGGGAAGAGTTGAGCTCCTATAAGATGTTTAGCGAAGAGTATGAATGGAAGTACTGGAACGTAGTCTGGTATTAGAAATACATATTCTAAGGATGGGAACGGATTTCGAAAAAGAATTCGTGGAAATTTTTCGGACACGGACAGATGAATGTCACCGAGTTTGGCGCACAGTTCTTTCATTGGTAATGATAGATGTTACACTAATGATTGAAGACTAACCCACAACGGACGGCTTGCAATCTCCTTTATATCAACCTAAAATGAAACTGAACTGGAGAACAATGGAAGAGAGCGGTCAGTAACACACTGGTAAAACAAAAGATAAAAGAGGAGATGGGTATTCGTCCCATGCTGGGTTTCAATCAATTCTGTGGGTGAAGTATTCTGATAGCCATGCTAACAGGCGATTGGGACAGTCGAATTGTTCTAGTTTGCGATGAAGCAAGGAAAGTGAAACAGAGTCGAATGCAGAAAACAAAAATCTAAGAAAGCATATCGGACAGATTTGGCGAATACATCCAAAAATTTGGTGAAGTAAGGGCTCAGGAAAGCCACAACATTTAAACTAAATTTCTGTGATTTGTGTGTAAAATTGAAGGGGGATATCGAGTACACTAACGGAAGAATTTTTTTCGATTTAAGGATGGCGGTGTTTCTGTTGGTTGTTAAGAAACCCCACATAGTAAGAGTTGATGGAGAGAAAACATTTGAGCGAAATCTTTTAATTACTGAATTTCGGAGTGGACACAACGGTAACTGGTCTGCAAAAATCGGGAATGGAATGTTTTCATAAGGAGGTATTAGGAATGGAAGTAAATACATCTATAGGTGAAGCCGCATCGTACTTCAGGCAGAATTGGTGAAATCCCATTGAGGAAACATACTTTCTGGTTATTCTGATCGAGCGAAGCACTTTGAAAACTTCTTCCTTAGAAAAGGTGTTTGCAATCAGCGCATTATCCGGAACTATGCCCCTGTAAGAGAAATTTACTTTGGATAAACTAAATTCTCTGTTGATATTTTCCTACATCTGCACAGCCGCGGCCTCATGTTCGTTTTCCCTTTCCCTAAAATGCCGAAAATTCCTTGCCAGATGCGTCCTTGTTGTCGCCGGCTGGTTGAGGAAGTTGGTTGCATACGACGAGTAGATTCGTTTTACTCCATTTGATTTTGCGGATGAAAGAATCTGACTTTCTGGGGATCCTGTAATTCATCTAAGTGTTCTTTTCGTCACCTCAGCACCTTCACTGTCGGTGAAATCGCCACTAATTCCTTAAGTTTCGTGATGTTTTCAACATTTGCAATTGAGTCATTTTCCCATGTACTAGAGTAAGACATACTAGTAGGTTGCTTCACAGAAAAACGTAGAGTCCCGGCATGCCCAGAAGCATTCCTCAGTGTGAAATTCAAAGTTCGCACATTCTTCTGCTGCGGTTCGAAATTCCCGATGTGGACTCGCACAACCAAACCAATCACGTTTATCGCTTGAACACTCAATCCACACCGGTGCATAAATAGTAATCAGTGATTGTCTCTTCCGTCAATAATGGACGACACATGTCCTGACCGAATATGGAAACGGGTGTTCAAGTGTCATAGAATAAGTCGATAGACGTCCCTTCCTCGTTGCAATTATTTTGAATTTAAGATGTTTTTCTAAAGAAAACGAACATGTTTTCTAACGGGATTACTGTTGTACTATTTGACAATAGCAACGTTACTTTCGGCCAAAAGGTACAAACACGTAAGTTGATTCCAAGAACTGTATTCGCTCCGGTCCATTTTTTTTGGTCTTGTACTGGGTACCCTAGTCCACGGGAGGGATAAACCATTTAGAAAAAACGTCACCCGTGTGTCGCAGCTATTTCTCTCTGTTTTAAACATTGTCTGTCTAGTGGAGCTTTCCGCCGCTATTGCTTGTACAAAGCAGCTTATACTGACTGCACTAAAAAATCATCCGAATCCGTGTCTAACAACCACAATGCCCTTCATGCGCTAACACGCTTAATGTTAACTTTCGCCTGGGATCGTGAATTCTTTAAACGTGTCGTAGGAAATATAAGCAACGCAAACGTATCGGTAGATTTGACCACAAGCGTCCCACTATCTTCGACTACATTGCTCTAAAATAGGTAGTCAGACACGTAACCGTACTAACAGATAAATTAGAATCGATAGTCCATTTATATATCAGAGATCAAGTCCGCAGTTCAAGACGTAAGTATGAGAATAGCTGTTATAATCATGTGTGTTTGCGCCTAAACACAAACAAATAATTTGCAACTCTATCTCTTCTGAGATCACAAACCTGCTTTCAATCAATGAGTACCTCAAAGTTGCAATTCTAGAACAAACATACTACAAAAGCTACATTGCTTTGTGTTGTTTTTTCTTCGTTTACGTTTTATATTCTTACTCCCGTTAGCAGTCAGTTACATAGTAATCAGCAAAGGGCATGGAGTAAACAGAAGACCAATCACATAGGAAATCGACCACGGGAGTAGATGTTGAACCCGGGTACTCTTGTCGTTTAGACGTCACTGCAGATTGACCTGGCCGGATCACTCGTTCCCGTCCGCACACGCTCTTGTAACAACTAACCAGCATTTGCCCAATTAGGAGACCTTTACAGCTGATCAGCAAGTTTTATTTCCAGCAAGCACATTACTCACAATCCATCTGCTATGGTTCTGTGAAGGATAATTGCGCAAAAACGTGAACGGGTCAGTCAGAGATAATCAAATTGACGGCAAATTGGACAACACTTCACTACATGCTATTTCGTTGAACTTCAGAGAATTTTAACGTCACCGGCGAAAATTTGCATAATTCCATTCCCGAGCAAATGTGAATTGACTGAAATGGGTGATCGCCTCGAAGAACCATCAGTCTAATAAATAAAGGAACAAATAGTCTTTTTATATCAACATCGAGATGTGTGGTTGCACAGGCTACATGTGCCCAATCGCCTTTGAAGGAGACTGTTTTTGTTGTTTTTTCGACTCCTAACTCTCTGGGCTTCATCCAAGTCCTACACTAAAGGGTCTCGTAGTGATCGCATTTGAACTGTACTTGGTCTATTCTTAGGCATAAGTCCGAACCAACGATAATAAAATCTCTCAATATAGAGGAGAAAATGATCACTCGAAAACAATAAATTATCAAGCCTATTTGAATTAAACGAAATCCAGGCAACTGTGGTAACAGATCACCCGGCAATGCTTTACTGACTTCATTGGTGAATGCCTTCAGGTTTCCGCTAATCGTATTGAGTATGAGAAATGTTCATCCGATTGGGACTAGTTCTTCTCCACCAGTGAGTATTTCCAAGAGAACTGCAGTACCATGCTTAGTCAAATGCTTTTTTTCCCGTATGAGTGTTAGCGATGACTCAATTCTTCGCCACATTATCAATTTCTCAGCGTTTAATCTGATAATATTGTAATACCTAACACTGGAGTTCTCAGATCGTTTCGCAAAATGAACCACAAACAAGCAGCTAGAAAACACTATTCGTCTAAATCAGCGTTGTCAGGATGTGACACGCTCTGCTTTCGCAGACCAAGAAGACCTTACAGAAAAAAGCGAAAAAATGACTCGAAAGACGTCGAGGCCTTTTAAGTCACAGTCCCTAAAGAACAGCATGAAATAGAATTAATTCGGATGCTTAGATGGTTTTTAGAACTCTAGCGTGAGTTGTTTTATCTTTACTAATATTTCTAACTGATCGGCGTTTAGTTGAGTAATATAAAAAGTAAAATATGAGATTTGGGACATAATACGTAACTGATTTTGAGTCAAACTCACGTGAAACAATGCCGGAGGAATGGTAGGGCGTAATTGCGTTCGTATATTGCATTGTATTTTACTTTAATAGACTACTGTTGAACAAAAAGTCCACAATTTAAATCCAGAAAGTCGGGAGAAGAAAAACCAGCGGTATAACCCATACCTGTAAAAAATTGAAGAAAAATAAAACTCGGTCGAGGGCATGTCACGTAGATTCGGTAGGTTTGCTCAAGAAGTCCCGTATTGAAAAATACGGTAGCATTTGCAGCCAGCTGCTCAACTACAATACATACAGAATAGTGGACCTGTCGTTATTCATAGAACTGTTCCTTTCGTCTCCTTAGCAAGTTGAATGTCGATGAAATAATACGACCGTTGCAGTGACTAAGTTTATATTGGGGACAAACCGTTGACATGTTTATTTAGAAATTTAAAAGAAGACCGCGAACTGACATGAAAAAACGATTTTTGAAAAAGAAGAGTTTTCCCGGAAAAATGTGTGATCGTATTTTGATAGGGTTAGACCTCTTGAAAGTCTGCAAAGCTGCCTGGGAATAAACTTTGGGTTTTAAAAGGCAATGATTACTGGTTGAAATAGGAGCACACAATTTAAGACGGATTAACTTTGGCTGATTTGTCGTGATTCTATTCAGGGGAAAGTTATCTCTGTTTGGGGAAAATGATAGTTCATTCAAATCAAACAGTAAGGGAAGTGTCGATGCGTGGTCGAAATTGCCTACGAAGATGTAGCAACGAGACCAAGGAAGGTAGAGAATAAACGAAAAATGATGAATTATCAGGTTGTGTGCAGAAAAAGTCTACTTACAGGTTCTTTAGTATTATGCTCCTGTGCCAAGAAAACTTAGAACACTGAATAGTCATGCAGTCAGTATAAAAAATTTAATATGAATAAATTCGTTCAGACTTGCTTGATTAGGAGGAACTGATGTGAACACGCCACCCCGGATTTCTTACCGCTGTATTGTCTGTTTGATCGGTATATGCTCTAGCCTTGTATAGATATTAGGCCATCCGGAACAATTGAGTTCAGTCATGACTCCTAAATGCACATCACACAAGTATGTACATGAATCCGAGGCCAAAGAGTGAGAGATGGATCTGGTAACTTCGTAAACAAAGGGCGTATTTCGGTACTCCATAGATATGACAGACATATTTTGCTAGCACAGTGCATTTAAGATCAGCCTACCAGTCATCAAGGAGGCATCTTTTGGGTTAAGTGGGAAGGCCGTGATATACATGAGTGGTCAAGTTCAAGCGAGAAGAAATCTCAGGAGAGTGTTTAACTAGTAGATATAAACGTCAGTGGCGACGAACAGTGCCCACAATGAAAAACAAATCTTTTAGGTTGATGAGAGGACGGCAGCCGGAGTGAAAATATTGCACAGCCTCCATGGGAAACGAATCAAAACAAATGTTTTGCTCCAGTTTATCGGTTTCGTATCTCGTTTGTGTACAGTCCAGTCTCAGTTCATGAACATGATCCCTGATGAGGTAAACATTACTTCCAATGTGACGCCTAATACCCTTGGGCTCAGATCTTCATTGTTTCTTTCTGAAAGTATTTTTTGATAAGTTATAGAACATTCATTTGTTTTCACAATTGGGTTTGCAAATTCTATCGGTTTTGGCTGACCAGGATCACCGGATTAAGGATGTTCAGATGCCATCCTCAGACTGCCACGGCTACGTTTGCCATGGAGCAGACTACGGGTGGATTCCTGGTCAATAGTTAGGTGGGCAAAATCTTGGCTTTTGGATAAGTGAATTTCCGGAATTCAGATTCTACCAAGTCGCATCACTTCTACTTTGGCAAATCCTTTACCCATAAATCGAAATTAAACCTAGAGAATTTGAAAGCAATTGCGATTCGTATGATAATGATGAAGAAGGTGATGATTTGGACGAAGTTTTTGATGACTTCGAGTGCTGACGGAAACTATTAATTTAGAATCGGATTCTAAAATTAGATTTTTAAATATCGTGATTCGTTTTTCTCAATCTATGTTGCATGCTACTGATACACGGTGCTGTCTTTGGGGAATGCAATAAGCCGGTGTTTCGGCAATCTCGGATAACCTTCCTGAATGCGGTGCTGATAGAGGATGCTTTCATTACTTGTTCTTTTTTAATTTCACAATTTCTAATTTGTTTGTTTCATATATGTGTAGTTATTTTACTTTGGATACCCCAAAGTGTATGCCAAAGCACTGTAATATGAGTATATACAAAAAACTGAAGTTTGCTAAAGTTCATCCGGAATGTTTGGAAACTAACCCATTCTTGATTTTAGCGTCCACCGTCTTTCTAGATGTCCACCTGCCTCCGGTATCGAACTTGATCATGAGCATGTTCTCATGATTTTTCCCTAACATTGTAATGAGTTGTCAAATTTATTTGTTGGTTAGTCAAGCCCAGCTCTCAAAAACAGTATCACGTTTTGGTTGGTCTGCTTTTTATAGTAGAGGAAAAATGTATTTCGACTGTAGAACAAAATTTCTCGACGAACACGCGATCTATTCACGTGGTTATTGTTACTCACCATTCATGTGTTCCCGGTACTGTCCTGCATATTTGTTTATATATCTCTGTATATTTGACTGGCAAATAACAATCGACAGGTCACTTTGTAATTATTGATTGTACACGTTATCAGGCCAGACTCCTCGGGGTTCACTAAAGGCGCTAACCTAGTCTTTGTACGCAACAAAGAACAAATAAATAGCATTGAAATACCACATCCACGTGCAGACTGTTTGCGGTAGAAAACTTAAAGCTGATTTGTGCTGGATCGATCCGTCTAGCAGGATCACACGCAAATAGAGCAAAATTTCAGAATGATGGGTTAATAACAAAATGATCATTCAACTTCATACCTTGTTAATTAGTAGCAAATATTCCATCACGCCACTTGCATGCTATCGGTACCAATGTAAACCTCGCATAAAAATGAGGAATCTTCTCAAGGCTTGTCCCTGATATTCGGTCTAAAGTCCGATTAATACAATACCTACAAGAGCTAATCGTACCTGAATCGTGGGAATGCGTTCATTCCCGGATAGCAAAATTCTCCGACGTATTTACTCGTCCCGATCGAAGGTCAGAACCTGGGAGTAAAATAGTTTAATGAGACTGATCCAGTTCGCGTTTTCCATAGTGTATATCAGATTCAGTAGGTCTGCATTCAACCTCGCGTGATTTTTCGTTTCCGACTGTGCACACGGTGAGATTCACAGGCTGTCAGTCAAATGTATGTGTAAGTTAAGTCGTCAAACCACACCTTTGTACGTCGACCAACCCTTCTTTCGTTTTCTCTCTCGGATTGCCAGCTAAACTCACTTAATCCCTTCCGTAGTAGTAGGGGAGTTGAGGTGACTGACTGAACAACATAGACACTCAAATCACCTAGAATAAATGACGAAAGCATATTGCGGTTATTTTGCCTTCGTTAAAAATCATCAGCAATGCGCAGGATGCTGAGGAAATGGAGCCAGGATTTCTCCACTTGGATAAACAGCCTTGGTCGTTGTTGACATGCCTCCGGCCACACTCACACGTTGTCCTAATACCGATATACGTCAGTCAGATACGGCGATTTGACAACCGCTGCCTTCCAAAATAGACCAATCCCAACGCCATTTTCCAAACTTGCCGGATATCCACAAAGCCACTAGCGTGAAGCAAACCAGAGTCGAAGGACTCTGAAAAGGTCCTGTTTCGACAAACCTCTGCGAGTCATCTATCTATATGCTGTCCTGCTTATGAATGTACATCTCGCGTTCCTATTCCAGCATAGACTCGTAGGATTTGTAGTGGATCCCGATGAGGATCACATTTTTATGGTTCCTCCCTGGTTTACAGTTGGCACTTGACGCCAAAAACTCAACTTATTTGAATATGCTAATTCTCTATACATTCTAATCTGATATATGACACATGGAGGTGATAACAAAAGAGGCATGTTTAGAATTAGTAATATACCAGTATACATTTGGGTTAGGTTTCCGGTTAGATAACACCAAATGGACTGTCCGCTATTTGGGGTCCTTTTCGAAAATCTAGTCGTTTGATCTCCAAATCGCTGGCTGTTGTCCTGAATATGATGGACTCAGTGAACGACATGAAAAGGACTAGTGAATCAGTTCTCTTATGCATTTTGCTGTTAGTATGATGAATTGTCTTTCGGACTGTCATACGGCTCGTACATCTCAGACCAGTCGAATACCACTGGTTTTTTCCAGATGTTATTTGACCCGGAACAAAAGGACCGAAAATGTCCTGATTAGGCAGTTGGAAAAGTCCGCATCAATTCTGACTACAACGACTCCGTTAAATTTCTTCCGGGTTCCCAGTTCCGATTTTGATGCACACTTCAAGTATAACGAGTGCAATCCCAGTGGTGCGATGTAACGCGCACTCCTTTATTATCGGATAGAAATAACGTGCTATCAATTTTTGAAATCGACAAAAGCGCTCGGTTTCCATGGTTTCTTAATGGTGAGTAGAGCGATGATATCACATGGTGAATTAATCCATTATTAATTCCCTGGCCTAATACGCCTAGAATAAGGATTATCATTATTTTGTCCATGTCTAAAGTGCTATTCATCGCCCCGAATAATTCGATCAGCGATCGACTCACCGCTTCTCTATAGATGACGCCGATTTTCTAATCACGATGAATGTTAATTTTCACCCGTCAACGTACATTCTAGTTAATTTGACAATTTGAATAGCCCTCTTAAGCTCGAAAGCAATCAACTGCACTGCAATCAGTTTAGACTTTCTTCAAACTTATCCGAATAGAAGCTGTTCACTTTACACTTAGCGTAAAGTAGATCTCAGTTTTATGATCGTTTCACAATGAGCCGGCTGTAGGATGACCGCAGTATATGCTCTCAACAAAGTTTCTGTCAATCTATATTAGTATTTAATCCACCACAGTCAGACATGGAAGCAGTATATGACCGCAACTTTCTTCTTGCCAAACAGCAAAATGGTAATATAACAGTCTGCTCCGACTGAGACAGGAACTGTACACGCAATGAATGACTGTCATTCGAGGAAATACCAACCAGCCTAACCAATCTAGCTGGTATTTATGGCTTTGATAACAATGACGCTTGATGCTTTCTCCTTTGGTATGAATCCGTTCTTCCCATTACAATCAATCCGTCAAAACTAACCATGTTTCACGTAGCATTTAAAGAACACACAAGTGTTGGTTCGTGTAATTGCAACTTCTGTGGCACAGCTAGCACGAACGGAGCAACAAATGCAGAGATTACGGTAGTCAGGTTATTCATCAAAGGTGCACCTTTCGGTATATTTTATCTTGTACTTTCTTTATTAATGAAATAACTATGTACATCATTCTTCAGGAAGGAGGCTGCGGCCTACAGAGTGGTACCAAGTGGGTAAGTTGACCGGCGATGGGCGGACTCGAACCCGCGAACGTCGCGTCCAAACGCCACGACTTTATCCGCCTAGCCACCGTCGGCCAATGATCGTCGAAACTATGGCGCGATATTCTTCACCGTAAAGATTGGTCTTATTTTTCGTCGGTCATTTGCAGTCGCTACTGCGGTTAAAAGGTACTCCAAATCGCCCGGCTGACTTTATAACAAGGAGCGAGATAAACAAAATCCATTACTCTGACGGAATATGAACATGAAAATTCTACACGATTTCCTGACGAAATACCCATCGGTGCAACTAATATTGACACAAACGTTATGTCTAACAAAATTAGGTGAGCTGCCTTTAGCGTTTGGCTACATGACGCTGTTTCCTCCCTCACAATAGTTGTCTGATTGCAGATTTAGTGTTATTATTAGTAGTGATAACCAACGCCGTCTTTCTAGTAGCTCATAGACTTCTGGATTATATCCCATGAGTGCTTGCTCGCCCACCCAATTCCCAATTAACAGGTACAAATACTTTATTTAAGTTAAGCAAGAAATCCACAAGTCACATAGAATGAAAAAGGAATAAATGTTCTATTATGCCACTGATATTGAACATCCGGCGTAACTGATAGCTATTATTGGCTGATTGGTTGGGGGGTTAATATGAATGACAAGCAGTGGGCTATCAGTTCCCAGTGAATGAAGCGATCGGTTAATGGTATAAGGGGGCCGAAAATCTTCCTGAAAATACCTCATCAACAAATTCCTAGTAACCACGCTATCACCCCACTAGTAAGTGCTTTGTTAACACTAGCCAGCGACAGTCATGAAGTACGGGTTCATTGATCAGTCGTCTCGTCCATAGGTCACGTTCACATCTACTCATGACTGACAACGCATTATCTATCTCTCACACTGGGTCGCCGATCAACCAGTCACCCACAGGTACTTACTCCAATTCAGCCAACCACATTCGTTACTCTGAGCGACTAATACAAGTATCATATATTACTGTTAGTCTGCTTTTCATATTGCATAACCCGTGGGTTCTTGGCTTAATTCGAATAAAGCCTTGTTAGTTGTTCGTGGTTTATTCTCATTATAAACTGGACGATCGACTGGTCAACGATCAGGGAGAATCAGAGGTTGCCCATCAACCTAACACAGAGACACATGGTTTATGGCTGCACTATCATACGGAATATATGGGCATGTTACTGGTCACTTTCAGCAAGGCGCTTGTTGTTGGTTAATCGTATGGTGTCCGGGAATTTGGTTACGAGCCCTTTCCAGGAATTCAACTCCTTTGCAGCCCTAAAGCTTGTTGAACAGGAAAGTAATGCGCAGAACTTGTTTCAGTTGACTGTACTTAATTAGTAGGGTAAAGCAATAAACAGTAACCAAGATCAACCGAATAGCAATCCGAAAATGACTGTACGTTACCCGCATTCTTCATGCACTTTGTTCTTTGATACAAGGGTGGACTGTGAGTACATTGCCTCCCTCTCGACAACATCAAGTGTTCTCAAGTTTATGAGGCATATGGCACTGGCTAGAAATGAGGACAAGTCTGGCAACGCGTATGGGCGTGTGCGAAGTTTGAATAATCTGACAGTAGTTTTTATAAAAAGAGTAAGTGAAAGTTGAGAAATAAAGCTTACTGATATTTAATATAGCCTACCGTATTCTAGAACTTAACAATGTTGACGGGACAGCCAGGGCTCCCCGCTAGTGACAAACCAGAACGATAGGAGACGCATGTTCCAAGTGTAAATTGCACCGTTAAGTATAAAAAATGTGTACATGCTCATTAGTATATGTATACACATATGTATATATGCATAAAGGGTGTGAAGTGATGTTCTCTCTGGTAGCTCAGATTCAGTGGGATAGCTATAATTTGTTCCCTGACCTGGGCTATTCGATCACACGTTTCATTACCAGCTGCTGTGAAGACACAAGTGCTTTAGTCTTGTGACGACAGCGTTTGTCCTTACGTCAACTTATATTGATTATCCTATAGTCTGCATCCAATCAACACCGACAGCAGAATACATAGCTACGAACATAAGCGGATTTAAACAGACAAGAGCTTACCATGAAACCATGGATAGAATGAAGACAAAAGAATAAAGCTGACCAATTAATAGACGACTTTGATAGCCCACTGAAATAAATGGAAATCCCAATGGCAGTTAGACACAAAAGTAAACGCCATGGACTGTTTAATAATTCATGGCTCTCGCCTTAAATGGGTTGTATTTACTGGGGTAAGCGGTAGCGACCAAGGGAGACTTGGCTTATTGACAGATGCAGGATTTCTGACCTGGTATCAGTGGAGACTCCTTGGATTCCATACCAACTTTCCCATAGATTGACATGTTAAAAATATTTACTTTTTGTTACCATTAATTCTACGCAGTTTAACATAGTCTTTCTGCACTCGTCTTCATCGTTTCTACTTAATACTGTCGAATATGCACAAGAGGTCCAGTTGGTGAAGGAAAAATTTGGCCTTTGGAATTACAAGGTAAAATTAACTTCTAGTCTAAGGCAAACTTTTATAGTTAAAGATTAATTAACCTTCACCTAATACACGCCGGAATTCTTCAACAGGGCTCACAAAGCAGTATAGGATCAGGAGAAAAACATCTTCATATAATTTTGTGCTGTGAGGCTTTGTTGTTATACACTGCAGTGCATTTCGGAAAAAATAGGGAGTTACTAAGTCAGTTTCTGTGCTGAAATACGACAACACGTGTGTGTGCCAAGGGCAGCAGTCCGCACATAAATGCGCATCACTGCTATCTCAGACAGCTTAATCAGTTGAGTGATCGATTGCGATCCGGTTCCACAATTTTTCAACGAGGTCGTGTGCCCTCTGACGGGCTGCGCTACAATTCTGTATCATCTTTATTCCGTTGTTTTCATGCGGGATATTCACTTCCATTAGGTTCTGCGTTCTTCGCTTCAATAGATCATAATTGTTTCCGTTTAAATGCCCAAACGGATAGGGTCGTGGAGTTTGGACGTGAAGTTCGCCGGTTCGAATCCTCTCGCTGCCGGTCAAATTCCTCTCTTGGCAGCCCTCTGCTGGCCACAGCCCCCTTCCTGGAAAATGACACATTTTTATTTCATTAATAAAGAAGGTAAAAGAGAAAATAAAGAGAAAAGAGTTTCAAACAACAAGACTGGCAGTGGTGTGACAACATACATAAACACGTTCTGGTCTGACAAATCCGAAGTTAGTGATATATATTCTCCCTAAATGAAAATGACTGCCTCGTAACTCAGTGCCATTCCAGGTCTCCATGCCATACCAGCACGATCCTAACAAACTTATACATTGCACCTTTTAGCTTACAACATAACATCAGAACATTTTTCGATTCTTTCTTAAAATTTATTACTGCGCTTCTACAGGATAGCCTGCATACTATTATAGGTGATTTTAACCATGAATCAAACCTATCACTGATTGTGTTTGATTTGACGGACCTCTGGTTTTCTCCCACAAAGGCGACTTCATTTTAGATAGAGTTATTACCAACCACTTAAACTACTCGCTCTCATCTCAAGTAGTGATCATAATCTCCTTCTGTTAAATCCGAAGATATACTCTCGGGTAGCCTTCCATTTCTCCATGCAAGCAAATCGAGTCCGAATTCATCCCCGTAATAGTTCATACAACAACCATATTTTTCTTCAGAAATCCCTTTCAGTCGCATCTGCATATTTCTCCCTCGAACTCCTGCTCAATGACAGTGTCAGACTTTTCACAGAGACGGCCANATCCTAATGTAGGGACCATTCAAAATGCCACGAAGAATTGTGGCTGGATGGATTTATCTGATGAGAGCATTAGTGGGAGAGGAAATTTTGGTTTGGATGCATTACTCGTGCCTAAGTGTTCACTTCACTTGGGTGCCTTCAATGTCCGCACGCTCTATCAAATAGTGCAGCAAGCTGCCCTAACTAAATTTTTTGAAACTTCAAAAATATTTGTATGTTGTATCTCCAAGACACGCATATGGGATTCCACTTCTGTGGTCACTCTTTTTGAGTCAGTTGCAACCTTCTTCTTGCTCGTGGTCAGGTTGGCGTTTGGATCGTTCTGAGTACGTGAGCGAAGCGTGCACAGTTGGAATGGATCCCAGTCAAAATTCATTTGCGTGTAATGCTGTGTATGTCATTAGCAGTCGAACGGAATATCGCTGTTTTTTCGTCTTATTTGTGTATGTGTCCATTGACTGCAGCACTCCTGAGGCCAAGGACGAGTTGTACTGGGGGTTATCTTGATTTTTCCGAAGTGCATGTCTAACGGACGTTTTGGTTGTTGCTGACTGATCTTCCACGAACTTCTCTAACTCTTGTCCCATATGCAAAAGCCATCTTCCGCCGTACACAACTGGTTGCCCCTCTACTAATTCATGTTTTTCTCTTCCCACCCCATTTCATTACATTCTTCGAGAATTGCAGACGGCCGCGCTAGTGGTTGTCTTCTGGAATGATACCGTTCCTGTTCTCTTGCGTTCTCTCAGATAGCATCCAAATCTCACCAAACCGCTTCTGCCGGATGCTGTACTTCTTCGACTTCGAAGTCCCTTGAAATTAGCCACCTTCAATGTGCGAACACTGATGTGTGTAGGTCAACAGGGGTGTTTAGCCCTTCCACTGAAGACCCTAACCATCGATGTGTGTTGCATTCAAGACTCCAGTTCTGTTATTCGACTAAGATCTCCATCTACTTGTTCTGTGAAGTTTAATATGCATCTTTCTGGGGCATTGGAGCTGCTGCTTCTGATGTTTCTGGCGTGGGTTTGGCCTTCTGTGATAGGGGTGAGGCTGCAATATTTGACTGGACCCCAGTCGACGGCCTGCTGTGCTCATTGAGACGTAGAGGTTCATCCAAAGCCGTTGCTCTGATAGATGCAACTTGTCTGTTGTCAGCGTGCGCGCAAACAGATTGCAACCTAAATGCAGTCAAGACAGTTTCTGTCGAAACTGCACGACCTAATGCGCACAGCAATGAGGGAAGACATCGTGACTTTGGCAGGGACATGAATGTTAGCTCTGATGTTATCTGGCGTGCGTTTGGCCTTCTGTTGATAGGGTGAGGCTGCAATATGACTGGGACCCCAGCGAGCACCTGCTGTGCTCATTTAGAGACGTTAGAGGTTCATTCAAAGCCGTTGCTCTGATAGATGCATTGGTCTGGTGTCAGCGTGCGCGCCAAACAGATTGCAACCTAAATGCCAGTCAAGACGTTTCGTCGAAACTGCACTACGCTAATGCGCACAGCAATGGGGAAGACATCGTGACTTTGGCAGGGACATGAATGTTAGAGTAGGTCGGCTTTCCCCGAATTAGGTATGTCTAGGAAGTTCCTTTGGTCTCGATTCCTGTCGTTCTGAAAACGAGGAACGGTTGTAGGCTTTCCGCTCAGACCACCTGTCAATGTTGGACCTAAATTAACCAAATCGCTGTTTGCTGTAAATGGCATTGTTTTCTACAAAACTGCCGGTAGTACTGGAGGACTACCCTAACTCCGACCGCGCGTTAGTATGCACTAGACTATCCATGCGCTTTGGTGGATGCTCAAAATGCACAACACAGCGCAGATTAGATTGCGAAAATCTATCTGATCCGACTCACCTAGCAATCTTTCGAAGCCCACTGGCTTAAAAATCCAAGATTGCTTTTACCCACTGGTCGCTTAGAAAGAATGTCTCGATTTATACAGTGATTTATCTCGATTTATTCGAAAGTGCACGTCCAGTGGACGCTGTGCGGTTGGTGCTGGTCATTTTAAGGACCAAATTAGCCAGTAAATAGAGACTGAACGGCAGATGGAAGACCGATTTTCTGTCAGGCCGATGCTACCGGCAACAGTGGAAGCTTCATCATCATGATCATCATCATCATCATCATCGTTCAGCGTTAAACAGCAAGGCAGCGCCCACTGACCGCCACTTTCCCCAGAGTGACCGTATATTAAGAGGAGTATCCAATGGAAACAGGGAGTGGACCTTACCACAGGCGGGAAAAAGATAAGAGCTGCTGCAAGCCAAACACACGTAACACAACCTTATTGTACAACGCACGTGTTTTCCAATCATTCTGATTCGATAGAAAATGGACAGCACGATCGCCACTGTTCACGGTCACTGCCATGTATTCCTTCAAGTGTCTCCAGCCAGCAAGTTCGACGAAGTCTTTCGACCCGAACCACGAAAGGCGTGAGACACAATTTACCTACTTCGCTGTACATTTCTCATTCCACGTTGCCACGTCATCTGTTGGCCTCCACATGGCTTCTTCCTTCCTTAGGGAGGAACCACAAAATATGGCACGGTATGGTAGACGAGTGTTCGTCATACGCAACACGTGACCCAACCAGCGGGTAGGCTCTACTAAGTTTGATACGCTGAAACAAGCTATTCTCAGAAGTTGCACCCCGATATCAGATTCTAACCTCAATATTACTCACCCAGGTCACCTCCATTCCAATCCTAGCCATACTACGATAAACATCGGTTTGTCGAAAACCTCCAATCGAACGAACATCGCCCACACGCATTACTCCACGAATCTCGCAACCGTACAACAGAACTGAAACGTACTTGCCAGCAACAGTACATATGAACCTTTTCAACTTCAGTGAAATATCAGGCCGACGCCACAAGTGCTTTCAATCCAGCGTAAGCTGCACGAGCCTTGAATATACGTCATTACTTACCTCCAATCCCCGAGCTACCATCGGTTGGACACGGCAGCTACAAGGGTAGGTGAAACGGTCCAAAATCTGTTAGTTTCCTCTCCATCGAGTATCAAAGTTCGGCCGTGCTGCGTCCAGTCCTGTAACAGTACTTTGCAATTTGAAGGTGCAAAGCCACATACCAAACGAGCAACGATCTCGACAGGTCTTATCGTACGTGCCCGTTGTGGCATGGTCCGCAGAGTCGAACAGCACACGACGTCGTCTGCTGTAATCTAGGTCGCATAGCTTTCTCCATTTTCCCAGTTCCACTCTACATCCCGGAGACCTCCTAAAGCATCTTCCCATCACCTCGGTTCCATGACGAAGATTGAAACAGAATGGAGAGAATGGACACCCTTGCGAACGCCACTAGGTCGTTTCGAATGAACGTGACAGTTAACCTTGTATACCCTCACCGCGACCATAGGTATGCGGTACCAATGCTCGCAACAGGTTCACAAACTTCGTTGGCATACCCTTCCGGTGAACAGTTACGATTGGTGCCGGGCCGATCCACGGAAGTCGAAAGCACACTTCCAAGTCGCAGAAAGACTACGAATCGTAGGTGCGGCGGCTGCGTCATGTGCGTTTCTAGTAACTGCCTGAAAGTGAATTATTGGGTCGAATGCAACCTCCACCTGCCGAAATCCGGCCTGTTGTTCTGCGGATTATTACTCTCGCGAATCGGTGTCAAACGGCG
This sequence comes from Fasciolopsis buskii, assembly GCA_008360955.1. Taxonomy (NCBI): domain Eukaryota; kingdom Metazoa; phylum Platyhelminthes; class Trematoda; order Plagiorchiida; family Fasciolidae; genus Fasciolopsis; species Fasciolopsis buskii. Next base: position 58,109 of record LUCM01003352.1, read on the forward strand.
CCAGCATTGATCGAACTAAAACCTTAGTAACTATCGGAATTAAACTATCTCCACGTAATGGATTGCTGCTGTACACACCGTGTACCTTTCTTGAGATGGGCACAATCATAGGCTTCATTCCTACGATAGCAGGATACGGCTCCTCGTCTCCAAATATCACGAAGCAGGAGGTCATGTGATTTCATCAGCACCTCTCCACCTAATTTGAAAAGGACTGGGGGAAGTTCGTTCGGACCGGTCCAGTCTGTCACCTCTTCAGAAGCCGAATATTCGACTCACTTTCCACTCCGTTGGGGGATCAAGTGACACCTCCCAAGGATTCACAGCTCCAGGACGTCGCACTAGAACGATCGGTCCTGAAATGCTCTGGCCCAACAGGTCCCAGTCTTTCCTGTCTACCATGGATGAGCTCACCATTTCTATCGCACACGACTTCACTAACCGAAGTTCGCCGCCCCCCGCTGTCGCGTATAAGCTTAAACAGTCTTTGACTGTTACCTGAAGCGGACGCCATCTCCAATCTCTTCGGCTACCCTAACCCACCAGTTTTCGCGCGTCATTCCTAAGGCTTATGGTCAACTGACGCTGCAACTGCCGACGCATCTTATTCAGTTCCTTGCAGTTAGGCAGCTCGTGTTTTTGCTCCATTAGGGCCACAGCGGATCTTCCAATTCTGCCTTCGAGCAAACCCATGCAGACGAATATCAGCTCTTCATCAAAAAATGAAGTGATGACGGCGATAGTTTCTTAAAGACAACAGGCAGCTGGACCAGGTAGATTGTCGCCGTCCTTCTTGAAGTAGAGCGGCAAAATATTTACATCGGCTTTTACAAAACTTCTGGTATGAATATGGGTAAGAGGAGAGCTTTCTAAGAGCGGAAAAACTCACAGATCATCAAGTGGAAATCACATATAAGTTGGTTTGATAAGCATTGCATCCAAACTGCATGCGGGCCTTATCTTTCTCCGATTGCCTAGTACTTGCAAAAGGAGTACATGTAAGGATCGGACAGATGATTTTGCTGGTCGGGTTGTGCTAACCTAATTTTCACTGTCTGACAGGTCTTAGAATGTAGGAATATCTTTTGTAAACCCTGATTTGGAAGCAGCTTTTGATTCAGTCGATTGAGTAGTTCTGTAATGCTGCTTCTCATTGAAGGGTAAAC
>LUCM01003352.1:63297-142514 GCA_008360955.1 Fasciolopsis buskii
AGGTCTGCCTTAACATATACACAAGTAATAAATACTGGTTGCGCTTTCTGAAAAGCCCACACGGCGGCAACGGAAACTGGAGTTAAAATGACGAGTTCGCAAATGCGGTTGCAAAATCGCCTCCAGATTCATCTCCAGCGCATTTGACTTTGGATGACAAGGAAATATTAACTGATGGTTCACAATGAGCAATCTCTCGTAAATTTACACTTCCGTTCTCCTTACTTTAGTGCAATGGTGAATGCTTTCTTTTTTGACTAAATTTCGGACGTCTGTGTAAGCAAACGTCCATGTAAGTACAAAATAACCAAGTAATTGTGTGCAATAGCTAACACAGTATGAGGATTTTTGGGTGCAGTCGGAAGTGACGTTCAGATCGAACAATCATATCTCTTTCCCTGTGAGACTGCGAAAAACTCGAATTTGATTTCGTTCCATTATGATGTTTTAGATTTCCATGTTTCTCACATTGGTGAGTACTATCTGGGAAGGTAGGCCTTTGTTTTCCATATGGAACTAGGACAATTTCCAGTATTGGGTGGACTAAGCACCAGCAAAACCGTTGAACTCATGGTAGTAGCGATAAAACGTGTTCTGCATGCGGTTAGAGAACGGTTTGATTGGGAGTTAAAATGGCTAGTAGAAAAAACTTCCGGATGACGCAGAGTTATAGTGACCAGAAGATTGACGCAAAGACTTATTCGTATCCACCCAAACCATTAAACGGTGCAGTCAGAAGAGAGTAATTTGCATTAACCGTTTTTAATGACATTTTGCTGGGATATCCAATGAGTAATATTTTCAGTATTTGTGGAGCCTGGAGTTGCAGCATACCACTTGCCCAGAGCGTTCTGGGCAAAGGTCAGTGCCATCCTAGATAAAGGAATGAAGGACCATCATAAGATTTTTTTTACCGTAGTTAGCAGAACTGCAGAGCTACATGCCGACTACCGTGGATTGGGAAGAATAACGGAAATTAGATTTCGACAGCAATAAACCGCCTATTGTAAGGTATCCTGTACCCACATATTATGGAATATTTTAACCAAAATGTGTATAGTGTGACAGCAAAAAGTAAGGGTTAGGGGCTGTGCACTCACAAATGATCCCCAATTGATCATTGCAGTGAAAACTTGTTTGTGAACATAAACATGGATAAATCAAAGAATTATTAGCATTTGTGTATCCTGCGGAAAATTTTAATCGTTGTATGCTTGGCTGACTTACACACATATGCGGACCATAAGCTCCAACCGTTGCCGTGGATAAGCTACTACATCTAGCATCAATAAGGCTACGGTCAATGTCTGCCAAAGTATAATTACGAGTTTCACTTCCAATATGGCAAGCAAATGGCTGTTGACGATAAATTACTATGAGCCTCACTGCCAATTTCGGAACACTAGCATCAAGATAAAACAGCGAAAATTGCTCTGCCGTTAGCGCAATCTGCATTACCGAAATTACAGGGTGCTACAGATGAAGATCCATGATCACAATCTCTGAAGCAGGCCATCTCGTGTACTTTACTTTAGGCTTTGCGACGAGCCGACAGCGGAGGATGAACTGATTTTTTGGCTTGAGCGTTTAGTGATCCCTCGAGGAATTCGGAAAGAGGTTTTGAGCTTTTTGCATTATTCAAGTACATGTTTCAACGGATGTACCAGATAGACCTACTACTAGCCAGGTATGGTATATCAGTTCAAACAGATGATTGGCGATTGTGTGACATAAAAGCAATCTGATCAGCAAGAAACATGACAACCGACAAAAATGTGACCAATGCCTCATCAGCCACTGAAGATTGAGTCGCTGGAAATAGGCTGCTACGAGAGGCACCATTGCTTTGTAATAGTGGATGTCTGCTGTAGATTCATGGAAATCGATTTTATAAGAACAGAAAGGATTTCAGATAAGTAATAACAAACCGCAGGCCACGTTCGCGTGAAATGAGGTTTTGATTACGGTTATTTCCGACTATGGTCCACAATTTCACAGCGAACTATCTCAACAGTTGAGAGACATGGAGCTTCGGACATCGTGTTACCAGTACTTACCACAGTCAATCCAATGGCAAAGCACACGGCGGGACTAAACAACCAAATAAGAGGACTGGGAAATGTGAAGTCAAGATTTTTGGACCACTCATTATCCTTCTTAAAACTCGCAATGCAATGCTTGGGTCTATGGCAATAATGCTGACAAAATATCTGGTTTTAAGACGGACAGGAAAGATGGCGTGCAAGTGCTGGATTGCTGGACCTAGATGTCATATCACCATAGGCGATTAAATCAAAGCTGAAGAGAATTAAGGGGAACAAAAGCGATACTATGTTAGGAACAGCAGATTACTGGGTAGGTTATACAATCTGGATTCAGGTATTTTAACCGACAGAAAATTAAAGAAAAACGGAGAGGTGATATCGCATGCAGCAAAAAACGTATCTTGTGAGAATGAATAGAGTCCATTTAAGAAACTCAGAAGAATACAAAAGTGAATGAGGGAGAACATGTAGAGTGTGGTGGCTTCTCCTGCTCCTATCGACGAACTGCCTTGAAACACCTTTCAGGATGCACCCGCTCCGCCGGACAAGATGCGGCGAGGCAGGTGATCTCTGGATATCCTCAATGCGCCAGGAAAACCATCTTAACGAAGCCAGCTTTATTGTTTCTCCAAAAGGTTCAGTGTGGTTCAGGATGTACAGTAATCAACCTTACGTCGAAGCTCTCCAATTTTCAGGGGTACCACTAATTAATATAAGGAAATAAGAACGAGAAACGGTGTAACGCAGGTTGCCAAATAATAACCAAAATATTTACCCAAAACAAATATTTGGTAAGCGATGGACCAGTGACTAAATTAATGGTCAGGTCGGCGAACGAGCTCGGTTTCAGTTGTTCGTACTTATGCCATAACATCACAATATATTGGGAAGAATTTTAGGAAGGACTAGATTAGTCAGATAAAAATGAGTGGGAAGGGATTCGTGGTGTTAAATGCATAACCCGAACTTACAGGTAATTACTCAACCAATCAGTCTTCGCATAGCATAATCAGAACGAAGCTGGCGGTTCCACTGAACGGGGCAGGTAGTGTTAAGTGAGCTACTCCTCAAAGATCTCTCTTTGTTATGTAGTCTTTTTTCCGTTTCCATCTTCATTTTGTCTTATCTATCTCTCCATACTGTTCCCATGATAACGAGCTAGGCATTTGCAAACGTTTATTGTCATATAGTTATGCGATTAATTTTCGGCCTGGCAGCTCACACTTAAGAGTTGTCAACGTCTGAGTCTCGACTCCTGTAAAGTGCGTACTCTCATGTGAGTCGGTCAACATTGGGCTCACTGATAGATGCTGACGGCTGTCTGCGAATCACGAATCAGTGATTCAAGCGGCGCGCGTCAACACACCTCAGGAATCGAAGCACCTAGAGTTGTGGGTTAAAGTGTTGTAAAGAGATTTCTGACTGACACATGAAACTGACCTCTTGGAATAGATTTCGGCCAATAGTCGTTTCTGTACCGTGGGACATCCTGGGTCAGTTATCATTCAAAAGGGTGACCGCGTTGAGCACGACTTATTTTTTTACTCTCGGCATATATTCTGGCAAGCAGCAGCTCTGAAATTGTAGACAAACAGATGACCCACTTGGTATCAGGTTTTGCTTGACGCCTAAGACGCGACGTCCATCAAAGTCATTTATTTTCGTAAAAGTCCAAGTAACCCAAGAAATGATGACAGCCAAAGACTTTTCAAACTTGCTTTGAACCCCGATGGGAGGCGAACGCCAGGTAGTGAAACGACAATCTACAGAAATGGAGAGCCCAACGACAGCTGTTTGGATTGCCCGCTACGAATGTAGCTAGCCCGAAGTCTGCAAATGCCTAGAGAAATATTACCTGACCTTCCAAAACAAGCGTGGAGAGCTATCCGGTCCCAGGGAAGTTTTTCCAGCTCTGTTCAAACGAAATTGCTTATCGTCTTGCTCTGTGACATTTGAAACGGAGAGCACATTCCGTTACCGTGGATCGTGTCTATATTCTATATTCAAGGAGGACTGTATTAATCACCGCAGCATCCGTTCAGTTTTCATAGTCTCCAAGATACTAATCTCAACAATGACAGACCTTCTGACATCGGCCGGCTACAGTATATTCCGTCAATAGCAAGTCGGATTTCGTTTTTGACAAGCTCATATCGACCAGTGTTACATTTCCCCAGTTACTTGGAGCGCGCTACATACACAATGGTTGATCAAACCACGCTATTAATTGTTCTCCCCCTGAAGTATATCTCACGGAAGTGTGTGAACCTATTGTGACCACTGTACAGGAAAGCTTCTGGTAGCATGGTGTTTGGTAGACTATCCAGCTCATATTTATCTAACGGTAGTGTTCGACGAGGGTGTTCTATCTCATTGTCTTATTTCGTCATCGAATTGATGTAGAAAAATGTCTTATCATATCTCCAGGAGGTTGGCGATGAACTGATAGGAAATAGAGGAGGCTGTGACCTGAATTGCAAGGACATTCATGACACGTACAGCACGCTATACAGATTCAAAACAACTGTTGTCATCAGGATGCCAGCGTACCCCGGAGGTTCTACCAGAGCCAATGAGAAATTCGATCCCTGTTCCTCTGCCTACAATCAGTGTCTCGAGCGGAGACAAGGGGTGTAACCTTAATGAATAACTGGCTTGGTTGTAGGTCCTTCTTTCATGCAGTGGGCTCGATATCTATCCTACACACTTTCCCTTGTGCAAGCTCTGGCGGCAGCTGCGTAAATCAAACTTATGCCCTACGCTTGGACATCGTCATATTTGCCAAAGGCAGGATACAATCGTCTTTCTGATTTCGTTCCTCCTTTGTAGTCTCTACCATGAGACATCGGATAGGGTAATTTCCCTGTTCTTTGCTTTCCCAAGTAGTGTTTGATGAGTGACTGAGCGCTACAGTTGTTGACAGTCTGCGGTAGCAACTTTGCTGCCGAAACCACCTTGTATGGCATACTCTCTCCATCTAAGTGCAGGAAATCTTGCGCAGCCTCTTATCAGGGATTTTTGTAGTGTTAGTAATTTGGTGTGTCTGGACGTTTCATTCATCATCGTTCAGCGTTAAACAGCAACGAAAGCCTCACTGACCGCTGCCGTTCCCCAGAGTTACGCGTTTATATAAAAAGAGAGAATATCCAAGGGGAACTGGGAATGGACCTTAACAGGCGGGAAAAGATAAGATGCTGCTGCATCCAACACACGGAACACAGTCTAACTGTACAAACGCACGTGTTTTCAATCATTCTGATTCGATTGAAAATGATAGCACGATCGCCACTGATCACGGTTCACTGCCATATCCTTCAGTGTCTCCAGCCAGCAAGTTGACGAGTCTTTCGGATCCGAACCACGAAGGCGTGAGACACCTAGTTTACCTAAGTTCGCTGTACATTTTCTCATTCCACGTTGCCACGTCATCTGTTGGCCTCCACATGGCTTCTTCCATTCCTTAGGAGGAACACAAAATAGGGCACGGTATGGTAGACGAGTGTTCGTCATACGCAACACGTGACCCAACCAGCGTAGTCTACTAAGTTTCATACGCCGAAACAAGCTATTCTCAGAAGTGGCACCCGATATCAGATTCCTAACCTCAATATTACTCACCCGGTCACTCCATCCAGTCCTACCCATACTACGTAAGCATCGGTTGTCGAAAGCCTCCAATCGACGAACATCGCCCACACGCATACTCCACGTCTCGCAACCGTACAACAGAACTGAACGTACTGCAGCACAGTACACATGACCTTTCAACTTCAGTGAAATATCAGGCCGACGCCACAAGTGCTTCAATCCAGCGTAAGCTGCACGAGCCTTGGATATACGCATACTTACTTCCAATCCCGAGCTACCATCGTTGGACACGCAGCTACCAAGGTAGGTGAAACGGTCCAAAATCGTTAGTTCCTCTCCATCGAGTATCAAGTTCGGCGCTGCTGTCGTCCAGTCCTGTAACAGTACTTTGCAATTTGAAGGTGCAAAGCACATGCCGAACCGAGCAACCGATCTCGACAGTCTATCTAGTGCCCGTTGTGCATGGTCCGCAGACTCGAACAGGCACACGACGTCGTCTGCGTAATCTAGGTCGCATAGCTTTCCTCCATTTCCCAGTTCCACTCCTACATCCCGGAGACCTCCTAAAGCATCTTCCATCACCTGGTCCATGACGAAGTTGAACAAGAATGGAGAGATGGGACACCCTTGTCGAACGTCACTAGTTGTTTCGAATGAACGTGACAGTTAACCGTATACCCTAACGCGACCATAGGTATGCGAGTACAATGCTCGCAACAGGTTCACAAACTTCGTTGGTATACCCTTCCGGTGGAGAGCACTGAGTAGTGCCGGTCGATCCACGGAGTCGAAAGCACCTTCCAAGTCGAGGAAGACTACGATCGTAGGGCGGCGGTGCGTGTGGCGCGTTTCGAGTATCTGTTGGAGAGTAAATATTTGGTCGATGCAACCTCGACCTGGCCGAAATCCGGCCTGTTGTTCGCGGATATTACACTCGCGAATCGGTGTCAAACGGCGCAGCATTATCGAAGCTAACACCTTAGTAACTATCGGAATTAAACTGATCCCACGATGATTGCCGCAGTCACTCCGTGTATCTTTCTTGAAGATGGGCACAATCAGTGGCTCACCCCACGATAGCGGGATACGCCCCTCGTTCCAAATATCATGAAGCAAGGAGGTAAGTAATTTCATCAGCACTTCTCCACCGAATTTGAAAAGAACTGGGGGAAGTTCGTCGGGACCGGCTGCTTTTCCCCTCTTCAGAAGCCGTTGGGGGAACAAGTGACACCTCCCAAGGATTCACAGCTCCAGGCGTCGAAATAGATACGACAGCGTATGGCCAGTTAAACTGATCCTTGAAATGCTCTGCCCAACGGTCCAGTCTTTCCTGTCTACCATGGATGAGCTCTCCATTTCTATCGCACACGACTTCACTAACCGAGGTTCGCCGCCCAGCGCTGTCGCGTATAAGCTCAAACAGTCTTTGACTGTTACCTGAAGCGGACGCCAATTCCATCTCTTCGGCTAACTTAACCCACCAGTTTTCGCGGTCATTCCTAAGGCTTGTGGTCAACTGACGCTGCAACTGCCGACGCATCTTATTCATTTCCTTGCAGTTAGGCAGCACGCGTTTTTGCTCCATTAGATTTAGCGACGCTTGAGAGATCCAGTGTTTTTGATGAATACCAGGTCTGGGACCACAGGCGAAATTCGCTGCCAAATGCATTGCCTGCTTAATTTGATCCCACTGCTCGTCTGCATTGTTGCTCGTCGAAGTTCTTAGTCGCTCGGATGGTTTCTGTTCGTAGCTGTTGCGAACAGCCGAATCAGACAAACGTTCGGCAGCCGATTGGGTTTGTGGCCTGCGTCGATGGCCATTCAGCTGCAGCAATAATCGCATTAAAACTAACGCATTGTCCGATTCGACGTACGTGGTCCAGTATGATCTACAGTTCTGGACAGAACCGCGCCACCGGTAGCTAACTGCGATATGGTCAATCTGACTCAAAGTACCTGTCGAGTTAAAACGCCACGTCGCTGTGCGACGTGAATTGTGTCGGAAATTTGTACTAGATAGGAATAAATGATTATCTGCACAGAATTGGAGAAGTCTTTCCCCGTTGTCTGTTCGCTATGCAGGCAAGGCGCATCGCCCACCTAAACAGGACTCCGATGCACTCAGTTTTCCAACTTGTGCATTGAAGTCACCTGCTACCACTACAATGTCAGAGCGTTTGTTCTTCCGAACAAGAGTGACAAGGTTATCGTAAAATTCGTCTTTCTCCATATCAGTGCTGCAGTCAGTTGGAGCGTATGCCGAGATAACAAACAAACTACGCCTAACACTACTATCCTTTCGGACGCCGTTTGATCCCTGCAGTCTCATGGCACACAAGCGACTGTTGACTGGGATCCAGTCTAAAAGGGATGCTTCAGCCTTCTCACTCAAGACTATCCCTACACCACGTTGACCCACAGCTTGGGCTGCTTCGTCTCCTGAACTGCGAAGAAAATATCTTGACGAGTCGTTTGGCGTAGTTAGCTGAATTACTCTACTCGAATCCTGAATTCGCGTTTCACTCACACAGCAGACATCAATCGAAAGTGAGTCCACTGTCAGGGCGAAACACGCCTGTTGGCCAGCCTGCATTCAAGTGCGCACTTTGAAGGAACCGAGATTCAGAGGCTGACGAGGCTTGAGAAAATGTGAGCTAACAGACTGAAAGCCACCTACTACACTACTTGACAATAAACCGTTGCGAGTATCGGGCTTGTTATCAATGGAGATACTACTGGTAAGCAGAAGGGGCAAACAGATTGGGTTGGAGACAGAAGAGACAGGTTGAATAAAAGAGAGGGAATTCTGAGCAGTAGCATATTTATCACTACCCACCCCATCTACGCTCGATGCAATGGGCAGCGCGGTCCTGATTAGCCTGCGTGACGACCGATGCAGTATGGAATTATTTGTAGGCGTGTAACTCATGGGGAATAATGGATGGGTACTGCTTGGGGGTCCAGCTGCTAAGCAGAAGAACGATTAGGGTTCTCAACCAAAGCCTTTGGTTCTGACAAGAACCTGACCGCAAGGCAGCGGGGACTAGCTGAGTGGGCGTCCATCTACTTGGATCAATTATTCTTCCACTGGTTTTTCCCACTGAGTTGCTAACTTAAATCAACCCGCGACTTTGAGAACGAGGAGACCAATTCGTCAGACCTCTACCCATTGACCTTCCAGGCATGATTGGAACTTCGTTTTGAGATTAGCCATCCTGTATAGCTCATTGGATCATGGAGGCACGCAAGCCGTCACACCACGTCAAGGTGTAGTCTCGTTGTGACGGCGTTTCACTGGTATTGGTAGGTGTGTCGAACCGTGAGCACCCTGTACATTTCTCGGGCCAATTTAACTTTTTCCAGTGTAAGGCACATGTGAAATCGCCGCAACGTAGTACTAGTAGTATCGGCGATAGTAATAGTAGTAGTAAAGTAGTCGATAGTATTGCAGTTTGTCTGGTGTAGCTTTATGGAGCCGAAGCCTGAGGCATTCGAAGGGACCTGCGTCGGCTGACCGTATTCAACCACCGATATCTGCGACCATCCACGACTGTTGGCAACATGGGCATAATATTTACGAAATTCGAAGAAGAGTGTTTTAGATTACTTGCACGCCAATCAGAAAATAATTCTTTATCGATTTTGATGGCTAGGTCACTTCCTGCCTATACCTGTGTGGGATTTTTCTCGTCGCGCTCTATTTCCGCTCAATAAACAGTGCTAAAACGGCGTCGAGGAGAACAACCGATTATATGGATCAGAAACGTGAAACAGTCTGACTTCCAGTTAGGCCTTATCTATCGGTCTGATGTAGTTCCATGCCATTCCAAGTTTCAGGGTCTCGTTTGCCGCTCCCCCTCTGGTAGTAGGCTCTAGCGGCTGTTAGTTCCGCTTCCAATATACTCATATTAGAGCATGTAATAAAAAAAAAAGTTGTCGGAAAAAATTGTGTTCTCTAAGTTTACCGCACAATGGTTAGTCAATGTTCGTTCGTTATGAGTTTGCCTCGGTTATCCGATAATTTGGCAGTCTATAGAAGTTCCGTATATTTCCCCCTTCACTCATCCATTTTTCCTTATTCAGGTTGACGCTTTTCTGACCAGCTTGCCTTCCGCTGAGATTCCACGCGGCGATGCTGCGGATCGCGCTCGGCGCCGACGCCTCCGCAAACAGATTCCTCCTCAAGACCGTCGTCCGGCTATCGCAGTGGAAGAAGCCTGGGCGCATCGAGCCAGCTCTCAGCTGCCGGATGCCAGTCACAGTTTAGAAAGTGAACTCAGAGAAGCAAATCGATTCAAGAATTCCCGAAATCGACGAGATTTTGGCGTTGGGATGGTTGAACACATGAGTCAAAGTGCGGGTCAGGTGGGTTCGCAATTGTATTTTTGTTCAGTCTTCATGTGGCTACACAACAGTAAGCAAGCGATTGAACTCATGTTGTTTCGCGTTAATTGCAGCCATGCGCGGATTGTCTTGGAACAATTGGCTTCGGTGACTTTTGCATTCGAGTGCGACCGGAGCATCGTTCACTTGAAGCCATTGGATCAACTCCATCAAGTGATGCCAGCGACCTTGCTCCCGCATGGCACTTGGGTTGCTTCCGCTGTGCAACGTGTGCTGATCATTTGGTTGACCATTGTTATGCTTGGTCTAACGGTCGCCCTTATTGTCTACGTCACTATGGTCAGCTAATACGTCCTCGTTGTGCGACATGTGATCATGTAAGGATGCACGCATTTTCAAGAGACCACTTTGCATACTCATTAGTAGTCGCTATAACTACTAAATATCATTTAAAGGCTATTTTGTGGTCCGATTCTTGGTGTCGTATTTCTTACGATTATTTTCTCATCTGGATTGCGTCCACTAACTGTCAGAAGAACCAGTAATCGGTGTACTTTAGTCACGTTCTCATCTGCGGTTGAATGATATTTTAGATTTTGAATATTGTGCGTCCACGAGTTCATCGTCATTTGTATATATGTAAATTTTGAGCGGTGGCGCTTTGTTTTTCTCTTAAATGCCATGGAATTATTCATATTAATTAAATGAATATTTGGGCTGACTCACGTCGATTATCGCGTCTGACCTTTTAAAGGCTAGTGGTTTGCACCACAAGATCATTTTTCTACCCTTCGTGTCATCAATTATAATTATCTACGGTGCTCACGTAAGGTCAAATATGGATTGTTGTTAGGCTATTGGTTCTATATTGCCGCACCTAGCCCTAGGTGCTGATTTTATATCGACTGCACGTCTTGCTGTTTCAGGCTACACGTAACAGTCACTGCTGCTGGTTTTGGTTCCCCAGTTGGACCACAAATGTCAGAGCATTGAATTCTTCGTATACCGGCAATTCACTGTCGCATCTCTGGTTACCACACCTTAACTAGTAAGATCTTATACAGTTCTACACCACCCCAGGTTCCAGGGTCGTGTTTGCCGGCCCTTTTCCTTCTGTGTAGTAGAGCACACTGCTTTCATCGCATACATCAGGCTTGTTAAAAAATGAATACATACAGATCAGTATACATAGCGTCCTGTGAAGCGGTTCAGATGTCACGTGGTGGACTAAGGATTGCCTGAAATTTAAGTCGTAAAAGTATAAATTTTTATTTGCTTGACAGCGTTAACTCAGACAAGCTGATTTGTTTCTACTGTATTTTTTATTTTCTTTGATAGGCGTTTACTATCTTTATCAGACTGCCTTTGTTCTTGTCATGGATATGCTGTCCTGGAACGGCTGAACTAAGGAAATTTTAGAGGCTTTTACTAGTTGATGTATTCGGATCATTTGTGTTTTTATCATACCTGGTCATTGGCGCAGACGTTGCAAAGACCCCGTTCCAAAACATCTTATCTCACCTCGTAAACAACGGAGCCAAAACAGTTCGGATCTTACATCCGAAAAATCTCGCTGCACTGTTACCGGTATTCAGTGTGGTCCCGGTAATTGTTCATATAACCAGGAAGTGAAAGTATGAAACAATTACAAAGCTTCACAAATGAAAGTTCAGTGAGATGTTACGGGGTATTTCAATCAATGATTACATTTTTTGCAAAGCCCGGTTTGTTCATTTGAAGCATTTGTGAAAAGGGCACCTTAAGCCGAAGCCGGATGTCGTTCAGTCGAGTCGTTTTCAGTTATCCAGCGGCATACCGTGCGGTCCATCGCTTCGCCTATGCACACTACAGTACCATATTCGGTCGTTCATTAACTTTCGCGCCAAACAACATCCAATCTGGGTGGCTATCACCTGACACGTTGCAATGTCTCCGTGCCAATAGTCAGAATCTTGCTGTCTGTCCTCACACCTGTCTGTTCACACACACCAGCAGTCTAACGTCTACCCGCCGTGAGCCTTTAGGTTGGCGAATGTGTGTGTGTAACCACTTCCACGTTTATCATTGGCGCTAATATACACAACCGCACAATCATACGCCCAATCACAATTTTTCTCTGATCGACTAACCTACGCCTCATACACGGACACACGCACGAGACTTTTTAGGTCGTACACTGGTACGACTGCTGTTTGATATTCGGTCAGCCCACGTCCCGGGCAACGTGTTCCCCCAGGGCAGTAATAGTCACGTCGTACGTTTGTATCGCCAACCTACGTGCGTACGGGGGGCACAAAAGCACTAGCACGCACGCACATCTGCAGTCGCTTATCGACACCCTAACGATCAGCTGCGTGAATTTTATGAAATTCTGATTCTCCTTTGCCCAAATCTTCGGGAACGGTCGTTTCGGTAAGTTGGCTCGTTAGGTCTGTGATTTGTTCTCAGCCAGACCAAAATGATCACGACTAACGAACCACCCATTTGATTTTCATATTCGCACCAACATATCGTTGATTTGACGGGTTTTCCACATACAAGGACTAATGCTGTCACCTAAATCCCGAGACCTACATAGTGCTGTATGGAATATTAGTTTTGTATGCCACTTAGTGCGTGCTTTTATAATTGGCAGTAGCCTTTAAGCAGTACCATTCCAGATCATAGGGCACAGTTTTTCTAGAAAGCTCTTTCAAGTTTGCTGATTGTGTTATACATTTGCCTCGTCGCGTACCTAAACTATCGTAAAGGAGTGGCGTCTTCCAATGAATTTTATTATCGGGATCTCGTTTGGAGCGATACTTTTGAGTTTTCTGAAGTCCCTAGTTCCCCATTATAATTCAAGGAAAGCGTGCTAGAACTTTATTTGAATTACTGCCCCTGAAACTGAACGTTTAGCATCGCGTTGCACTTTTTCTTCGCGAAACGTTTTAGCTCATCTTCTCAGAGGAATATACTCGCGCCATGGATCAGGAACATCATACTGGTCATTTCGCTTGTCGTTCTTGTGACGCATCCCTAACTGGCCAACGCTACATCCTTCGTGATGATGAGCCACATTGTCTGGGCTGTTACGAGGCCAAATTCGCAAACACATGTGAACAATGCAAAGAAAAAATCGGCTGCGATTCCAAGGTGAGTTGGCGTATTGTTTAGTTAGAAACGTGCATCCATATTATCCGTTTTCGAGTCGCTACATAAATGCATAGTAATTTTGTTTAAGAAGGTTTAGTTAGATTCGGCTGGTTGGTGACGCGCTTTGAAAATTCAACCTGATTATGTGATTCTGTTTATCCGATCTGTAGGCTTCTTGCCGTATAACTCAAGACGGTTCGGATTATCATGTGGGCAATGCTTCGTTCTGTTTTTACGCTCATCTTAGATATGAATAAACAGTTGTCATCGTCTTTGGTAGTTTTTTGATAACGTCGAATTCCCTATGTTCCATCTGATGGCGCTGCATCTGTACAACCGGTATTGTTCTATAATGTCGTTTCGAATTGAAAGCAATGTAGTCTCTCTTTCCGATGCGTGTACGTTCCCGTCGATGAGCGGCCATTCTCGAAGATGACTCATTTCTTCCCTGTCGATATGGTGTGGTCCGATTGTCGGCGTGATTCAACCTTCCATTCTTCACCTTTTTGTTAGCATTGATTTTGTTGTTTCGTCAGAGCGTGACGGTCATGTTCTAGCTTTTGCTGTTGATGTATTCGTTCTGTGCGTCATTCTCGCTTGTTATCATCGCTTAGCGATCACGTGGCTATTCCACGCTGTTTGTATTTTTGTCCGGACGGACAGGAGGGCGTGGAGCGCGCAAGTGATACAGAGGCTTAAAAACTGATGTAAGACCTTGATTATTTATATTGTGGCCTCAGATGTGGCTAAATTTAGAGCTGCGGAAGTGGAGGCCTAGTCCGGTTAGTTTTTAGTCCAACCCTAAGCTAGTGATTTAATTCCTGTGTTCAAATGTTCTACATACCGTCTCATCAGTTTTAAGTTATTTAGATTTATTTGATGGAACTTCAGTAACGTAGTCCGGTTTTTATTCCATGAAAGAAACGAGCCATCTAGTCGCGTCTGAATTGTCAATCCTACTCATCATATTCTCCTCTTCCCGCTCTCTTGCATCATACCTATATACCGTCTGATATCTCCCAACCGGACGCGTCACTTCTCATCTGCCTCTGCGTATCTTTGTGTCTGCGTGATCCTTATTATACTGTATGTTGTGGTCGTTGAATTTGCTTCGTTCGATTGATCGCGTGCTGATTTCATTTCCCCCATCTGCCACATTCCTATTCTTTATCTCGAGTCTAGGGTTCGAACCAGGGTAGTGCGGGCATCACTTCGCTGATGTTAGACACAACGCGAAGGTGTCCAGTAGATCATAAGTCATCACCCTGTCCGTCCAAAGTTAGTTTCCCGCCTCATCGCACTCCGTCCTTTTTGTCATCTTCGTACTACTTGTCCATTCGATCCGGCATGACAGTGTGATTCCATCGAGGCAGGTGAACATCTGACTGTCTTCGTGCGCGTGTTTGCCTGTGTTCTCTGTCCCTCTCTTAATTATCGATCTATCTACTCGTGTGCGGTGTTTCCTCAGTATTTGTCGTTTAGTTGCACCTCTTTGGTTGTGGATTCCTCAGAAGCAATTCACAGTTGTTTGATCGTTTGATTTCCCACTTATTCCACGTTTATCGCACAGGTATGTATGTGTTTTGCTAGATGTTGTGGTCTTCGTTATTGTTTCTCTCGCTTCCACGGGCTCCGTACTTGTTCGCAGGTTGCATTCTCCAAAAGCAAATTATTTCCGCATTTTCGCATATCTTAACGTTCACTAATAATCTCCCCACTTATCAGTGTTTAGGTCGCCCATCAGAATATCTTATTGGAACTCGGAACTGTTGTTTATGATCAGTTGGACTACAATCCTTGGGGCGATGTTGGTGGTCACTTACCAGTTGGGTTTTTTCTCACCGTTGTATGCAATCTTGTTCTTCAGCATGAAATATCCGAGTTGCTTTGGGTATTGGCACGCACCAGTTACTCACTACTATGTGGTGAATTGTGTTCGCTGTAATCTCGTTATTCCGTTTCCGGACCTTATGACCACAGTTGTCTCGGACACGGCTTATTGATTATATCGTACCGCACTTTTGGTGACTAATAAACCCTGCATGATGCGCATGTCCTACCCTGGTTGCTCGCTATTCATTTAACTGCGACTAGTGGTTCATAATAACTGCTCGGTTCATGTTCATCGGTTCACACTGGCGTTTTAATGTGCCTCATCAGTTTCATCTGTGCAAAACGTTGACGGCCACTTATACTGCGGCCATACAAGCTAGCCATACGAGCTAGCCACTCGACGCTTAATTAATTTGCGCTTTCACCTATGCGATTCGTTGTGATCATGTATGCTTGGATTGAAGGGAGCAAATTGAATGTGTTGTTCACCGTTTTTATTAGATGTCGTTCTTTTTTTTCTGTATTAACCGTCGGTTATTTGCTTTTTCCTCTCTGTATATGATTGCTACTCGGTTGCATAGTTGTCGTTGTTTTCAACCAAGATTGCACTGTCCGAATCTGTGTAGGATTTGTCATTCAAGGAACGACATTGGCACGAGAAATGTTTCAAGTGTTCGGCCTGTGGTACCTCGTTGGCTGATCGGCCGTTCGCGACTAAAGAAGAGCAATTGTACTGTTCTGATTGTTATGACGAACGTTTCGCCGCTCGATGTGACGGGTGCCAAGGCGTTTTCAAGGCCGGTATGCGTAAATACGAATATCGGGGGCAACAGTGGCACGAGGAGTGCTTCCTTTGTGTGGAATGCAAACAACCCATTGGTGCAAAGAGTTTTATTCCCCGAGAAAACCAGGTAGTCTGTGTCCCATGCTACGAAGCTAAATATGCGCAGCGCTGTACCAAGTGTGCCGAAGTAAGTCGTTAGTTTACATCTCTGGACGTTGCAAATGAAAAAAGCAGTGAATTTTTAAATTTTTGGAATATTCTTCCGGAAAGTTAGTGGTTTAGCTATTAATTCGTAGTATTGGTTAGTTTTTGAAATTTTGGTGAAATATGAATTCCCCGTGAACTTAACATTATGGTTGTTTCTGTTTTCCCTTTATTCTTCACTTTCCAACCAGTGAGAAGTCTAAAACTATTTTTTGTCGGAACAACACATCGTTTGCTGAGGAATCACTTGCTGTTTTTCTCCGTCATAAATTTTCACATCTGCTTGCAGAGATATGCTGCCATTTCCATTCCCTCCAGCTGCTTTGTTCCTTTCACCTATCAAAGATATCTTCAGCTTCGAATCCGAGGTCACAGCCAAGCGAAGCTTACTCGTCTATATCGTTCGCCTACCAACACGATCATAACGAACATATATATTGCCCCTTTTAGCTCGAAGCACAATCGCACATCAACCCTAGTGTGTTTCATTTGACGGACCTCTGCGTTCCTCCCACTAGAGGTGGCTCCAACCACCGTGATTTATTTTCCTTGAGACTACGTGTTGCCATTTCAAGTAGAGCTCATTGTCTGCTTCTGCTAAGGCCCAAGATATACTCTCGATCAGCTGTCCATTCCCCCAAGCAATCAAATCAAATCGAAATTCTCCTCCGTAATTCTTCATAACGACCTTATTCTTATTCAGACATCCCTCTCGCGTGCATCTGCTTGTTCCTCTTTTGAAACCCTACTCAATGACAATGTCAAACTTTCCACAGAGACGGCCAGCGCGATCTTTGATGTCTGCTGTCTAAAATGGCTCTATCTCCTCCCAGATACCGAAATCTATAAGAAGACGCAAGGAGAACTTCTACAAATCTCGCAAAAACTCAAGCGTGCCGTATATTTTCAACCTAACAAACACTGAAATAAAACGCATCGATACTACATTCGCCAGCCAACTCCTGTTTGGTAACAATAACCGATTCCTATGGCAAGGCATTCGACTGTTGTGTGGGAAGAAAAAGGAAGGAAAAAGGAACAAAAGGAAACGTTCTGCGGATGTCGACAGCATAAATCGTGCTTTCATTCTTCATTTTACCTATACTTCGGTCATATTTGTACAGGGTGATGATCTGACAGTTACAGGATTTTCCAGGGAAGAGGTGCTCGACAATCTGCGTACCACTAAAATTACCACAGGGGTTGGTCCTGACAGTCTGTCCTCAGCTCTTTTAAGGCATGGTGCTGTGGCCTTGACGGATGCATTCATTTCTCTGATTAACTAATCATTAAGCTCGTCGTTTACCCCTGACTTCTAAATACCCGTTACTATTATTCCTATTCTAAATTTAGCAGTTCTACTGCCGTAGCAAAAAGCTTTCGCCTCATCGCCTTAAAATCTTCTGGTCTTTAACTGACGGAGAGTGCTATACTTCAGCGTCTGTGTTCTGTGTCTGCCTGACCACCCCTTTCAGTTTGCTTATAAATCTAACAGGTCCGTTTTGGACGATGCCGCCTCCCTCATTCATCACATTTGTAAGTCCTTAAAAGTATCGATGAAATATGTGCGTTGTGCCTTTCTAGACTATTCGTCGACATTTGATTCGGTCCCACGGTCTCTTCTCCTTCACAAACTGGAAAAATTGGTTGTCCCATGCCTCTATTGGCATGACTGTCTGATTACTTTACTAACTGAACTCAGTGCATACGAATGGAGAGTAAAACCTCAAAACCGTTGGTTAACAACTCAGGAGTGCTCCAGGGTACTATCCTTTCACTGCTTCTCTTCTATACTTAAATCATCAACGTATCAACTAGTTCCCACTGTAATCCGTTTAAGGATGCTGATGATGTTGCTCTCTCTCAAGCTGTATCGAACAACGATGATTTTCAAAGTTTTTCCAGCAATCTATCTCCCGTTTACGATTCCTCTGCACGAGCTGGTTTAAATCTCAACACATCAACGTGTTTCGAATGACCGTTTCCTCTCTCCCTCGGTCAGCCTACCCATCCGAAACGTCTTCCATCAACTCAGAACCACTTACCGGGGTTGATTTTGTGAAATATCCAGGAGACACAATTGATAAAGAATCTCCGACGGTTGTCATTTCAAATCAGGTAGCTTCGACACTACAAAGTGAAACAAAGTACCTTTTTCCGATTTGTATATCAATGTGTTTTACCAATCCTTCTTTTACTATTCCCTTGTTATTTTCCCATCCAATACATTAGGATTTGAAACAGAGCACCATCGGTTCGATTTGTATATCATAATTTTTTCCAAGCCGCTTTTTGCTGTTTTCCTGTTATTTTTCATAGTCATAGTCTCTCCCACATTTACCACGCATTTTGCCTAACCGTTCTAGCCGAATTGCTGATCAGCTTATCATAATGTGGTCTGATCATTCTTCAATGAACTTACTTTTCACATTTTGACAGTTTGATGGGTCTAACTATTTTCCTATTTTCCTCATGTTTTGACTGAAATGCGACATTATTGTCAGTTCGCGAAAGTCTGTACAGTTACACGGACACACTTCATTTCGATCATTCTTCCATTTGTGATGTCACGTCAGTCAACTCGCCTGCCGGTGAACACCACATTGGTAACACTGAAGGTTTACTCTTGCAGATAATATTTTCGCCTGAGTCTGGATTTTGTAACAGTATTTTCTAATACAATTCTCCGCGCGGGCACTGACTAGCTTCCATTGTTGTCCGAAGGTGCTGTACTCCATACTTCATGTTTTTAGCGTACTTTTGGATACTGTCGTCATCTCTACCGAATACTGTGCTATATCGTGCGATTGTGAATGCTTTCATTTACAGGTTATCCGCCGTGGTGGTGTAACTTATAAGGGAAATCCCTGGCACAAGGAATGCTTCACTTGTACCAACTGTACAAAACAACTGGCCGGCCTGAAGTTCACCTCCAAGGACGAGCAACCGTATTGTGCTGATTGTTATGGTGAGCTGTTCGCCAAGAAATGTACTAAATGTGGCAAACCCATTACAGGTGAGTGTTGCACGGTCTTCGTTGATGCTACTCGTTTCTTGCCAAACTCATTAGAAAAGATGTTGTAACCCCATGTCGGAATATAGCTAAGCTGATGGGTAGAGTCAGCGCTTGCTGATTTCTGGTCTATCCATCTGAACTCACACTCGGAAGTCTAGGTTCCTTTAGTGTTTCGTGAGTTCAGTGCGTTTGCACCAATGCATCGAATATAAAATATTAAAGTGTGGTTCGCTCTTGCCTCGATTAAATTCGCAAATCTCTGTCTCGTTTCGAGTCTAACCATGTCTATGTTGACTCGTTTCCTGGTATTCCATTCATTTCATTCGCTACTGGATACATTCCACCCTTCCCGAAATTTTGCTTGTTGGTCCTGAAACCTTGTATCCTCAGCGATGCATTCTCTTAATGCAACGTGTAGTACGTCTGCCGTTAATTTTGTAAGTAACCCTGGGGTTTGTTTATGCTTTGTAGCAGACAACTGATTTCACAGCATACGGGTTACCCCAAATTGTGCATGTTTCCTAGTGATCGTCGGTTACATCATTCCCTGAAACGTTTCCGATATTTTTGTACATGGGTTAGCAGCTAGGAATGGCCCGTTTTTCTGTATCGTAGGCGAAATTTTAGGGTAACATGGTGTGCCATTCAGTTCTTCCAGGACAACCGTAGGCGTATCGTTGGAGTGCTCGTATTTTGTTTGCCGCGTCTCGCCATCGTCCACGGGGGAAGTATAGATAGTAAACCAGTGCAAGGTAGCATGAGAGTCACAAGTATAAGGGAAAACCTTTGGTACCAGTGCGATTCAAACCATTGTGCACTTTTAAACATTTCACGTGACTGCTGACCAAGATTTGGGTTGCTCAATGTTTTGTTTTGTATTCGCTTGGAATTCAGTTTTGCTGATTCCTCAACATCCGGCTTTGTTACTAATCTTCCATGATCGTGTAAAAGGTCGATTTCATGAATGCGAAATCCATATTAACTCGTTTTGCTGAATTAACTTTTGCACCAAATGTTGATTTGAGTACCGTGATTCCGGTACATTTCAAAGCTGTTCATTTTATTAAGTAAACAGCACAAGTGTAGAAATATCTGTCTGATGTCTCTGTTTTTGTTTCTTGCTAATCAGGATTTGGTGGCTGCAAATTTATCTCATTCGAGGATCGCCATTGGCACTCAGAGTGCTTTTTGTGCGGTAAATGCAACTGCAATCTGGTCGGTCGGGGTTTCTTGACAAGCGACGATATGATCATGTGCTCCGATTGTGGTCGTTAGCTCGGAGTTACAATAACGTCGGACGTTCTGTCTCGTAACTTCACATGCTTCTTGCATGTGTTGCGCGCTGGCAGATGTGTCTAGAAATCTACCTGTGCATTGGTCAATCAATGTTCCTCTTGTCAAGAACAGCTACTGAGCATGTGTAGATGTACTTGGCCACCTCTATCCGATTTGTCACCGTCGTTGTTGATGTTGCCTCCTCACAGTCACCCATCCTCTGACAACCAAGACCGATTGTACTGCGATCCCTTCGGCTCTCATTGTAGCATTTCTGCCTTCCTCGTTCTTTTTCTCCTAATCCAATTCGCTGTGAAGATTCGAGAACCATCGCCAACTCTCTGCGTGTCACTGTGCCGGTGGACCGTGTGGTTTGAATCTGATCCATGCCCTGCCACTCACCAGCTTGTCCACCTTTTTCACTTTTCTGTTCTTCCTCTTCCCACCTATCCTGGTTCCAAATTGTGCAATCCGTCCATGCTCGCACTTCGTCGAGATTTAGTATCACTACAAGCCTTCATGTGGCATTTTCACATGCTACCGCAACTTTATTCATCGATTTTTAACCCATCCCTTGTTCTGCACCACAGCCTCGCGGATTGTGGCTAACATGTCTCAATGCACCTACTCAATCGAAACAAGTGCATCTCACTCGTTTTTTCTACTGTCCTTTCACTCAGTCTCCCGAGCATCGATTCATTCTGCTAGCACTACCTGCTTCGTGCGCTAGTTTTTATTTTCCTCCCGCCATCTTTAGTGTGTCCGATCTGTTACCGTTTATTTCTGATTTTTCTAGCATCGTTCTTCCTGTCGATAATTCACATCTCGTCATTTTTTCACCTCGTGCTGCTGGTGGGGATGTCAACCGTGTGGTTCTCAGCATTCTCACTGATGTATTCGATCGCTGTCTTCCCAACCGCAAGTACTCTTACTCCATATTACAAGATGAACACTAGTCATGCTGCCTCGATGACCGCACCCGGAATTCAGTTTTATCTTTCTGCTGCTTTCTCGTCGTGTGGTCTTATACTTTCTTCTCCGTTGTCAAAATTTTCACTGAGCCACGCACACATTCAAACCCACAAGCACACGGTCAGGAACACTCATTTTGTCGAACTTGGCCTTCCCTTGAACAATTCGTCCGGTTGGTCTGCCTGATCCATTGAGAGCATACTGGATCGGATCGGAAACTGTCCCGCCTCACACCACTGAGACTACGTGAGTGTCGTTCACAGCTACACTAATGTCACGGGTGTATACAACCGAATACCGGTACGGTGGCGCGTGTCCGCCATCTTTTGCCTCATTTTCTGTTCATTCAATGTGTAGGTATTCTTCCAGCGAACCACAAACAGAAAAGCAAATGGTGGGATGATTCCCGATTATCACATTCTCGTTCTTCCACACACTTTGAACTAGTCTCCGAGTTTACTCAAAACTGAACAAATATCTTCGGCGAGATTTCGTCCATCTTTGTCTCGCATTTTGTGCATCTCTATCTGGTTCTCTTTATTGCACACTCAGATGCTGAATTTCTCATCCTGACATCGATCCATTTACCGCATCCATGTCGGGAGATTCTCATCCACGCGTTTCTACCTTCCCACCCTAACAGTCACTCACAGACCGTCTCGATCCCATCTACATTTACTCGGTTAATCAGCTGAGTTCCTCTTTTGGGCTCTTTTTAGCGTAGACCAATCGCTGGCTCGCTGTCTCCATCTCTCTATCTTGCTGACCCAAAATGCCCACGCGCTCTGTCTTCACGTCCACCTGTGCTCTCGTTCGCTGACTTGCACGCTGTTCCTTTGTCCTGTCGCTTATTTGTTCCACATAAGCTAAATGCAAGAGGTCCTCTGACTGTGCCCACTAGTTTGTTCCACTGGTTGGCCCTGCGTCGATTGTCTGATCATTTCAACCCATCCTCTTCCTCGCGATCGATTTCTCCGAACGTGATAAGCTTCTGGCTTGCTGTTGTGCTTTTATGCTTCTCATTGTCCTGGTCATGTGGGCTTGCGACCTACGTCGTTCATGCCTGCGTTCGGGTGCGTGGCGTGTACTTCGATGACAGGCGTGGAAACTCGATAGGGATGATCGATTGCTTTTCGTATACTGTTCTCATTTATCAGCAGAAAGTAATAAATTTCATTTTCTAATCCCATCCACTCTTTCATATCCGTCACTTGAATTGTTCCGTTATTGTGAAGGAAAAGTAACATGGTTACTAAGACGGGTTATAGTTGACCTGAATTTCCCTTGAATTACGCATAACCCAGTCGGTAATGTTTTGTTGACCACGGGTTTATATTGGTTTCCGACATCCAAATTAGTTCCATTGTCTGATGGGTGGTGTTTCAGCCAAGAAATGAAGCCACTGGGGTTGCATCCAAGCTTCCATTTAAATAAGAAGTTTCCAAGCACATTTGGTTTATTGAAATTTAGCTTCCGCTCCGAGTGCCGCCGTGGCATGCTGTTGCAGAAGGGAGAGCATGACTTTTGGAGTATCCCATTCATTAGGCGAAAGATTGTTGACGTCAGGAAATTGGATGAAATGCGCTAATTAATTACGCCTTAAGATTATTGGGTTTTGGACGTGCAGGTTAGGAAATTAATGAAGCGAGACCTGAATCGCTGCCGAATGAAATAAATATCAAAGTTTCGATGCAAGAATGCGGAGCTGGTTTTCGCTTCGGGTGCCATTAAATGTGTCATCCTAAGCTAAGAAACAGAACATGTTGTATTTTTCAATCTAATGAAACAAGAGTGCGATGTTAGACCGTCTAGGATGCAGTGGGTCTGGTCTAATACACTTAGTCCATTTGATGTTTTTCGCAATATTTGAACTTTATTAAGACCACTGGCTTGCAGTCTGCAGGTGGAAATGTGGTCGGATGTCAGGGATTGCCCTGGTCAGTCTTGGCGGGTTACTGTTCTGGAGCACTCATTTAGCTGGGACTGTCTGGTACATTTTCTAGTGCTGAGGCGACGCTGTCCGGCACTTCATTACGTAGTTAGGTCAGATGTGTGACCGTACAAGCAGTCTCATACACGTCACTGGGATGGATTAGATTGGAGCCAACGTTGTAGACACTTCCATTGAACGGCCTACGTCCACACTACACGTATTCGATGATGGCTTTTCTTGTTATTTAAGCTGATTCGCTTTTTTGCGATAATTTCTGCTTAATTCAGGGTGATTACTGTTAGCTCTGTGCTGGTTTATTTTGATGGGGAAACCATAGACGACCTATCCAGACTTGTATACTTTTGGGCACCTCACCCGAGGAAACGCCGGATTGCATATAAGCTCTCTCGCACATGCTTCGCTTACGTTCGAATGGCTCGTAAGCTGGCCACGGAATGAACATTGGCTGAACTGCGTGAAAACACAAATTACGGCCGTGATTTCCTGGGACCTCGTGGGGGCTTCTGGGTCGCTCTCCTCAAGTGTCACTATTCTTTGGAGGCCTTCCATATTCAGACCACCTGTAGGTTAAGGATCTGGTGTTAAAATTCCCATTCACAAAACACCCCCAATAGGACTGCCGAGTTACTTACGAAGTGATCAATCCACCGCCTGGACAGGACAATATGAACATTCGTGAGATTAATTATGCTACACTGGGGCACTTCGCGTTCTTATTTAAGAAGCGGCATGTATAAGCGATTCTGCTACAACGATGGTAGGGACCGCAACGGTCAATGTATAGTACCTGGTGGATACTTCCGGGTTTGTTGTTCCATTGACGATGCCGAAAAGCCGGGCTTCCTATTATCTACGCTTTCAGCAATACCTGTTTCCAGTCAACTCTTGCACCTCAGTCACCGGTATTATGGTCCTCTAATAGAGAAACTCGATGTGCGTTCTCACTGTGAATGAACTTTCTTTTAGGTGTTCTGGCGACATTATTGGCCTGCGAGACTCCGAGCCATAAAATTCTGGCCCCGTACTTGACGGCGAGTTTTAGCAGAAAATACCCTCAATGGCGCATGGCTGATTCGTTATCGTCAGTGTCAAATCGTTGGTTTGTAATGAGGGCATAGAATTCTGGTTGTGGAGCAAGTCCCTTTCACGGCATTCATGCTGGTCAGTAGGTTTGACCAGCCCTCAACTACAAAAAGTCTCCATTTCATTTAGGGTTGCTGTTTTTCACTATTGCTGAAGCTGGGGCGGAGACAAGATGAGCAAGTGATGGCAAATGAGTTTGGATGAACAGTAATAGTCTAGTCTTGCCTCTTGGGTACTTTTTCTCTGCGCGGAATCAGAAGGCGGCTGTGCAAGAGAAATCTACGGGGTAATTCGCAAGGATAAACTGAAAAATCTGACGGGGTATTCTTTTACATGGAGGTAGCCATGGTGAGCAATTGGGGACTGTGGTGGGGAAGATGATGGGTTTTTTGTTGATAAGCCCCTGGTACTGTCGAACACTTGCTGCTAAGTAAGGTGGCCATCCCATATCAAACAAGTCCCTATGAACGATGGAGAATCCACGAAGGGTTTTTTTGCATGCGATCCATAGTTGTTTCTTTCATGGAGCCGAAATTGAGGAAGCCCCCCAGTCGTTAAGACAAGACTGGAGCTATCCACCAGATGCGATAGACCTAATGTTTACGCTATGGTACCGTAGTAACAACGACCCGACACACAGCGCACAAGGAAGCAAACTATAGCGTAAGTGCCGAACTTCAGGCAAAAGGAGAGGTGATATTCTTGAATATATCGGAACTAGCAAAAAACTAATGTGGCGTCCAACAAAACGAATGAAACCCAACAAGCTTCATGAAGTCAATGTAAAGCGTCAAAACTTCTTAAGGAGTGTAATGGGCAAAATGGCCAGTTTTCTCCAGAATATCGGTGCCACTCCAGTCCTACACAGGAAACACTCAAATTTGGGAATCGATGGGGTAACTACTTTCCGGGTGCTGTTCAACTAAGGTATTGATGACCGGTGAGGCAGTCACGTGCTGCCGAACCATTGCTCAAGCAAACCAAGAACGGCCTCCCTAGAACTTCGATTTTGTAGATGCGACGGTCTCAGAAATTTCATCGCGATTCGTTGTTCGCTTAGTGATGGTTGCACAATCTTTCTCCTGAAAGTGGGATGATATATGTAGTTAATAATTCCTGCAGAAAGGTGAAATTTCTGCAAGTCCGAAGATTTTGTCTTACTGAGGAACCCTAATAAACTAAGCAAATACTCAACTGGAATCAATTTGCCCAACTCGGACTGACTTATTTAGCGCCCATTTCCAGTTATGATCTGCATAACAGTTATTGGTGATAGAGACGCAGAATTTATTTGGTTCAATATTACTTTCATTATATATATGCAAACAAAAATAGTGGTCAGGCTCCTTTGAAGATCAGTTGGTGGTTCATGATTATACTTCAAGCAGATCGTTCAGTGTATTAGTTTGACCTGAGTAAGAGAGTGGTTGTATTTGGTGTAGTGTACCGTCCGTAAAAGTGACGGAAAGCCGAGGCATTCAAAGATCAGTCTGAGATTATTAAGGCCATAGACCCACTAAATTTAATTGTCGTTTTCGTCTGTTGATAATCTGCGATGTAAATGGCCGTAGTCGCCATGAACTGATGCGTAATAATAGTCAAGCTCAAGAAAAGTT
This sequence comes from Fasciolopsis buskii, assembly GCA_008360955.1. Taxonomy (NCBI): domain Eukaryota; kingdom Metazoa; phylum Platyhelminthes; class Trematoda; order Plagiorchiida; family Fasciolidae; genus Fasciolopsis; species Fasciolopsis buskii. The sequence continues at coordinate 89,147 of LUCM01003352.1, forward strand.
ACTTCTTCCACAGATGGGTGAATCAACTTTAGTTGACAAATAAATAACTTGAACACAACGTTTCAGAGTAAATTCTTCTTATTCTACTGAACTCATGGAATCAAGAATACATATGATTAAGCTACTTTAGCAATGCTAACAGTCGGTGAGTATGTGCTGGGTTTCCCAAACCGCGCACAATGAATCTGCGCAGACCGTGTGGCAATGCATTATGGCGTCTTGGCTACAAGCGGCTGATGAAGTTATTTAATCGGGAGCCGCTGGACAGAAAAGAAAATAAGCCTGAAGACCGCTGGTTGAATTTCCGACATGCAGTTCACCAGGCGAAGTATGATGCGTTATGTCTAAGTGATTAGACTACTTCTCAGTAGACCCGAGCTATTTTCACCGCATTGCATGAGAAGTAAGCCGAATGGTCGAAACGCCTACTGATGAGACTGTGAAGGAATATTCATGTAAGAGACAGTTTATGGATTTTGCGTTTGAAGAACAACAAATTGTAAGGTGATAATAAAAAAATAGATTGAATGATAAAACAATATCTATTGAAAGAAATTCGGTCAGGGCGGCTGACTTTCTGTGTAGAAGACAGACAGAAAAGATTACCTGAGAAACTGCTGAGCCTAAAGAAACGAAAATCCAAATATTACTGGTAAAAGCAGAAACGTCAACCAATCGTTCAACATCAAACTGGTTAATGCCAATTAGACTTTTGGTAATGGTCGCCGGTTGGCTGGATGGGCTTTCGCTGAACCCGCTCAAAAGCGACACACTCGGATGAAGCCGCACCTCACAGATGAATGCAATATTCAGTTGCCGGACCGGTTCGAAATGAATACAGCAGATGTGCTGGAGTGGAGAATGCCTGACGTAAAACAGGAAATCAACTCTGCGCTCAGCGCAAGAAGCAAACTAAGTTATGAAAGTGGATCAGAACACTGAAGAACTAGAGGCTAAATCAAGGAAAGAAACGTTTCGTGAGGTGCGAAGCAGTTGAGTCAAAACGGGGCTGCGAGGACGACGGATGGTGTTTCAATGTTACCGAGCGGTCAGGACGGTATAATCAGGTCCCACTACAGACGATCTTTGCTTGGGTCCGAACCCCATACTACCAGACTCTCGGCCAGTAATGGTCAAGTAGACTAGGAGTCTGTCACCAGCAAACTTAGAGAGTCGAACCCCAGATACCCCGATCACTTTGCTGGTAGATGGGAGCTCGCTGTCGTCTGGCTTATTACCATATCTGAACAATTGAGACCGTATATGGTTGTACGCCCTTTCCAAGTTGCACCGTAAAGTTTGCCAGCTCCCCTTGTGTATTGGGCCCTAGTGGTTATGGGGCACGCCCATTCAACTAATGTAATGTAGGAAACGTCATAAAAAGGATAAATTGAGGCAGTGTAGTTTTCGGAAGGAAAAAATGCAGGAGGAGATGTATTCGACATTGAGTTTTAAAAATACACCGACAAAAACGGTCACAACAGATGATATTTGTGTGAAGAGAAGTGCGGTAGGAAAGAAAACAACGGGGAGTTGCGTCACCAGGAATAAATGGATTAGGTTGGAATTAGCAGATAAAACCCATAATTGAATAAAAGGAGCGGAGTGGGCATAGGTAATAAACCCTGGGAAACGTCAGCATTTGCAAAAAATGGTCGAGAAAGAACTCCTTGAACTAGGCCCAAGGTGATTCACTTGATACGAAAGCCGAAAAGAATCCGAATGCGTTGGTCTGTCAGAAGACCTTCATTCCAAAATCCATCGATGGCCTTAGGAATGTATCGCGAGACCAAGTGTTTTTCCGGGATCTGTTGAAGGGAGCCGACCAACACCGTGAGACTAGGGCAAGTAGATTGCCAGTTAGACGACGAGAGCGGAATTCATGTTTGCAGTCACTCAGCATTCTTTTCCGCCCGAGAAACGAACACTGTTTTTCGGAGGTGACAACTTCCAATACCTACTCAGAGGGCTGACCGCCTTCAGGAGCAGGATAAATCACGGGCTGATTTCAACACATTGAAAATACAAGCGCTTGAAGAAGGGCAAAAGGGGTAGCATACTATAGGAGCCATCTCATTGGAGTGCATCCTAAAGATGATGGGTTGTATACCGTCTGGACCGCGCGGTAATCTAATGCTCAGGGAAAGCAACATTTGAAGGATCTCTCTTGTGCTTGTACGAAGTAGAAAAAGTCGGGCAGCGGGACAGAAATAAATCGCAGATTTCGTAAAATTGAATTAAATGAAACTGGAGGCAAAACAGGTGGGCACTGTTCTCAGCCTTTTCATATGGTTCACAAACAAAAATACACAGGAGAGGAAAACTGGAAGGGCAGAAATTGTAAGGGACATTAAAGTTCAGTTATTTGGGCTTGAGATTAGGTATTCTGCTTTGCAGCGGACAAAACATTTTCGGAGTTACGCTTGGTAGAATTGCATCTGTTGCTGGAATGAAAGAAGCTGTGGTGGGAGAGTTCAGTGAGCAACACCAGATGTCAAAAGTTGAGCTCTTCAAACATACAATGCGATGACACGCACGGTTGAACTATTGGACAATTCGGTCTGCCTGGTTTGCAAAAGTCTGGAATAGAAAGACTCATGGTTTGAAGAGCAATGTCGGCGAAGTTGTGGACAGATAGTGAAATGTTTTTAATGAAGCAACAACCATTCTAACAATAGGAATCTAAGGACCCGCGAAAACTGTTGCATTTGCTGGATCATGACAGCAAAATGTGCCTCTAGGTCGCTGGGGTATCATGTTGATTAAGGTTGACGCAGTCGAAATCCATACAGTGAGTCGAGTAAAGTGAAAGTGCATATGCTTGAAAACGTGGAAAGAACAGTAGTGAGAATAGGACAAAGTGCTTGAGAACTTTCGCCAACTTGATAGAGGATACGCGTGAGGAGATCGGCTAGTTGAGGAAGGCCATGGACAACAGCAAAGTTTCTGGCTGCGCATTCCAGAACCGAAATGTCAGATGTCTGGATCAGCCATTCATAAATGTGTACATTGAAAGTCTGTAAAACAGTGGCATCCAGTTGAAGGCTATCAAAGATGAAGAATCAAAGATAAAAAGGTTGTCACTGTCAAGAGAGCGGTAAACAAAACAAAAGTAATCGGTTAAAGAAAAAAGAAGGAATTTTGGTCGTACCAGCTGGAACTCATGAATGGAATTATCAAGTATTTGTAAATTGGACTGATAATAGATGACTGGGTAGAATCATGGACAAAAGGGGGATGAAATCAAAATCGCAGAATTGACAGTGGGTAGGGTCTAATGAGGGGGATTTGAATTTTCCTCAAAAACCGAACAGGAGGAAACACTGACGGAACTCTCAAGCCTAATTAATGTCACGATGCGATTTAGAAATGAGGTTTCTTTGGATTCGCAAGTGATTAGGATGAGCGGGAGAACTGGAATGGACGCTGTTGAGAACCACCATGATGTACTTTGTGAGTAGAAAACCAGAAGCCACAATTCTGAAGCCCCCAGTGCCAAACCAAATAAGGACTTACAAAATCAGACTTACTGACTGGCCGGCAAAACCTGAGCCATCTGTCACAAAGCAACCACTGCCGCAATTACTTACGCGTGGATCGGAATGTTTGTTTTGTCACCTGTATCAAGTAGTTTACGATTAATGAAATTTATGGTATGTGCAGACTGCTTGCGGTATACATTCGAGTAGATAAATGGGAAGTCTGTGAGTTTACTTATTTTGGCTCCTCTAATCACCTAGAACTTTGACGTCTTTGATGAATAAATAGTCATTTGATGCGATATCTGTTGGTTTGACTAGTTCATTCATCGGCAACCTAAAGAGGAGTCCAATTAATTCTGTATTAGAAAACCTGAAGGATGGCTCAGCTCAATCGACTGGTGAGTTAACTGACAAGCCGTTAGGTTCGACGTAGTTGAACCACATGCTACTTAAAGAATTGCCAACGCTTTAACCAAATGCGCATCATAATGATGAATGCTGTTCCTTCCACTGAGTTATATCAGCCCTGATTCATGCACTGCTGTACACTAATAACCTTGAACAAAGAAAGACTAAAATAAAAAATGAATCAGTTGTCTAGATGATCAAAGGGCCACGATCTGCGATATTCAGCAAATGCACCTATGTCTTATGGTCTAATGAAGGCGTGCCCGTGACCTCAAATCGGTGAGCTTATGCGTCATTCATGGTGAGGATTTCCATTTCTTTTACCTTCTTGTGATCGACCGGCAATCTAGACTAACAGAATAACAAAAAGAACGATTGCGGAAAACAGTGTATAAAGCGTTTCTGTGTGCCTCTTTTGAACCGCTCCGTAGGTACACGAATTTTGCAGTTTAGTATTTTCACGTTTTATTAGAGAAATAACAAAGTGACGAAAGTTCGGAATGGAGTCGGAAAAGGTAAAGCCAGCTTCTAAATAAAATTCGGTTCACATTGTGCCATAAACTTTATGAATTCCAGGGTCTAGATTATTGCAATTTTGGTGGTCTATTTTATATTCTTGAAGAAATAAAAAAACACTTTCGGTTAAGTAGACGGATGGGTAGAATAAGCAAGTTTCGGGGTGTGCAGAAATGTTGGGAATTATGGAATGGTGGTAGTAATATGAGAGTCAGAAATTTTTGTGGTGGTGAAGCATAGAGCAGGACAGGGTTTTGATGTCAGTCGACTAAGCGAGTATCTTCGATGATGGATTGACAACTATTCATAATTAACCAACTCCTTCAACGCGATGCCACATCATGACTTGAAACTGATGGCCTATGTGCTTCTGTACCCAAAGGAGCTCTGCAGAATAGCGCTCTCAGGAGGTAAATGCAATTACGTCTGAAATGTTAATTTATAAACAAAAACAGAATCCACCTTCAAAAATTCAATCTCTTCTGCAGACGTGGTTACATGCGTGCGCCGTTTGACTGGCTGCGCTGCAATTCTGTATCATCCTTATTTCGACTTTTTCTTGTCGGATTGTTGGTTCCATTATGGTGTCCGTTCGCCAATACAATCGCTCGGTGTAACTACTGTTTACAAACCGTATTGTTTCTCAACATGGACTGGGATCACGTATTGCTACGGCTCAAAGTTCTTCTTATTCCTCCAAAAGAGCCACTCGTGCTGTCTGGAAAGCAGCTCTTAAATGCACCCTTCCAGCCAAGATGTTTATTCTCGCACTTTTGAGTACCAACATTCACTCTCTGTTTACGAAAATGTCGGATCCATCCTTCACACTTCGGTCACCGATCCATGTTCACATTTGTGTCATCTGCATACAAGAATCGTGGCTGAACCCGGATATCGCTGATTCACTAGTGTAGATAAACAGCTTCAGACTCCATCGACAAGACAGTTTCGGTCTGGCAGGTCCGATTTTTTCTACACAAACTCGCTAGGGCGACACTGACCGTCTCGTGATACAGTGTCATCCTAGGTTGTCTCACTGTAACTGCACAATCATAATGAACCCATATACTACCCCTTTTAGCTCGCAACACGTTATCAAATATTTATTCGACTTTCCTCTAGCATTTATTGTTCCTCTTCTTGAGGATGATGTGCACATTATCGTGGGTGATTTCAGTCGTGCATCTACCCTGCCACTGACTGGTTTAATAGACTGAACTCTGCATTTCTCCCACTAGAGGTGGCTCCAACCACCGTGATTTATTTTCCTTGAGACTACGTGTTGCCATTTCAAGTAGAGCTCATTGTCTGCTTCAGCTAAGGCCCAAGATATACTCTCGATCAGCTGTCCATTCCCCCAAGCAATCAAATCAAATCGAAATTCTCCTCCGTAATTCTGCATAACGACCTTATTCTTATTCAGACATCCCTCTCGCGTGCATCTGCTTGTTCCTCTTTTGAAACCCTACTCAATGACAATGTCAAACTTTCCACAGAGACGGCCAGCGCGATCTTTGATGTCTGCTGTCTAAAATGGCTCTATCTCCTCCCAGATACCGAAATCTATAAGAAGACGCAAGGAGAACTTCTACAAATCTCGCAAAAACTCAAGCGTGCCGTATATTTTCAACCTAACAAACACTGAAATAAAACGCATCGATACTACATTCGCCAGCCAACTCCTGTTTGGTAACAATAACCGATTCCTATGGCAAGGCATTCGACTGTTGTGTGGGAAGAAAAAGGAAGGAAAAAGGAACAAAAGGAAACGTTCTGCGGATGTCGACAGCATAAATCGTGCTTTCATTCTTCATTTTACCTATACTTCGGTCATATTTGTACAGGGTGATGATCTGACAGTTACAGGATTTTCCAGGGAAGAGGTGCTCGACAATCTGCGTACCACTAAAATTACCACAGGGGTTGGTCCTGACAGTCTGTCCTCAGCTCTTTTAAGGCATGGTGCTGTGGCCTTGACGGATGCATTCATTTCTCTGATTAACTCATCATTAAGCTCGTCGTTTACCCCTGACTTCTAAATACCCGTTACTATTATTCCTATTCTAAATTTAGCAGTTCTACTGCCGTAGCAAAAAGCTTTCGCCTCATCGCCTTAAAATCTTCTGGTCTTTAACTGACGGAGAGTGCTATACTTCAGCGTCTGTGTTCTGTGTCTGCCTGACCACCCCTTTCAGTTTGCTTATAAATCTAACAGGTCCGTTTTGGACGATGCCGCCTCCCTCATTCATCACATTTGTAAGTCCTTAAAAGTATCGATGAAATATGTGCGTTGTGCCTTTCTAGACTATTCGTCGACATTTGATTCGGTCCCACGGTCTCTTCTCCTTCACAAACTGGAAAAATTGGTTGTCCCATGCCTCTATTGGCATGACTGTCTGATTACTTTACTAACTGAACTCAGTGCATACGAATGGAGAGTAAAACCTCAAAACCGTTGGTTAACAACTCAGGAGTGCTCCAGGGTACTATCCTTTCACTGCTTCTCTTCTATACTTAAATCATCAACGTATCAACTAGTTCCCACTGTAATCCGTTTAAGGATGCTGATGATGTTGCTCTCTCTCAAGCTGTATCGAACAACGATGATTTTCAAAGTTTTTCCAGCAATCTATCTCCCGTTTACGATTCCTCTGCACGAGCTGGTTTAAATCTCAACACATCAACGTGTTTCGAATGACCGTTTCCTCTCTCCCTCGGTCAGCCTACCCATCCGAAACGTCTTCCATCAACTCAGAACCACTTACCGGGGTTGATTTTGTGAAATATCCAGGAGACACAATTGATAAAAATCTGAAGTGGAGTTCTCACGTTTCTACCTGTGTAAAGAATCTCCGACGGTTGTCATTTCAAATCAGGTAGCTTCGACACTACAAAGTGAAACAAAGTACCTTTTTCCGATTTGTATATCAATGTGTTTTACCAATCCTTCTTTTACCATTCTCTTGTTATTTTTCCCGGTTCATCTAAAAAGACCTTAAAATTCTGCACCAGGGCTATCAGTTATTAGCCGTGTGTTTTTCATACCACTAACTGAGTTTTCCTTCAGTCTTTGTGAACGGGATTTATCAACATGCCAGTAATTTGCTCAGAAAATTCTTTCCGATCCCACGCATCCTCTGCACAACGATCTTGCAAAGTGCCGCTTCCATATTTATACATGATCTGCTTTTTATTCCATACCCTGTAGAATCAGTATGCATAGGAACTCCAGTGTCCCATACTTAGCACGCATTTCGACATGTCATGAGTGTGTTTTAACCGAATTCCTGATCAACCTATCATAATGTGCTCGGGTTATTCCTCGAAGAGTTTTGTCTTCCTCATTTTTACAAGGTGATGTGTAAATTCATTTCTCCTATTTTATTTTTCGCCCTCACTATTTTTGACTGAAATGCGACATTATTTTTTGTACGCAAAAGTTTATACAATGCAGTGCAAACACCCACAAACCGATCGGCTCCCTAAGATCCATTCTATTCATAGAAAAAGATCGTGCCTAACAGCGGGACCAATCAGGGGTAGTTTATACCATTTCATATCTCGGGTGTAGTAAACCATATATCGATGAGACAAGCATATATATATATATATATCGGCATTTAGATAGCGTACACTGAATCATAGCGTTTATTGTTACCTTCCGATCGAAACCAGGACTTTTCCTTCTCAGCGGTATATTTCGCATATGGCTCGATGAACGAGCAAAATTTGCCCGCAAGCACGCGAGCGGTTTGTCAGTTATTGCCACCTCTTGGGTAGGCGTACCCGGTATTCTTCTGTCCAACCATCCCCGAAATAATAATTCTTTTTCTTACTTTCTCACTAGAATCTCATTTGAGTCGTTAGGAGCGTGAATGGATAATAAGTGCATTTAAGAATCACATGGTGTAGAGTACTGGGTACGCATACGTGGAGAGCGGCAGTAGCCGCCGAACCGGCCATGTGTTTCCGAGAAACTTTGTCCGTTCATCCATCCATATGCAAAATATACTACTGAGATAAAGAAAGAGTCTTAGTTTCGAGCGAAAAGTAACAATAAACACTGCAACTCACCAAACGCTATCTAACTTCTTATAGATATTTATATAGTTTGATCGAAACGTCGCGATGAAATTATTAACTCAGCGTACGCTAGAATATTTTCAATCTTTGTGTTCCGCATCGTCAAACTCCCCGTCAGAAATAAACAAGTTTAAGTAATTGGACTGTGTATTAAATGCCGAATTGCAACCCTGCGCATGCATCATAACGGGCTTCCATGGACTTGTGTGATGTTGTCATTAAGTGCTCAGCTTTGGGGAACAGTATGACTGCCTGAATGTCATCATAACTTATGGTAGATTGGTTGAAGGAGTGGAGTAAAAGTTGGACAGTATGCTTTCGTTATTCGGTATTGTGAAATGTGATGTGTGGTGGAGCTGCTGATACATGGACACTTGTATTACGACTCGTGGTTATATGAAGCCCTCATTGACTGATTTTTACGAAACACTTGCCAGCAGACTGAACTAAGAATGACTGCCATCCTTAGGCTATGGCGCATTCTCACGAAGGTATGCCATCCTCTTATAGCAACCCATCACAGTCTACTTGTTTCAACGAGTGAACAAAGCAGGACATGAACCGAAGACGAAGCCTCAGTTCGCTAATTAGGGCAAAGGAAGCGATGTGAAGACAACAATGGTATCTTGGTCAACAGACTTGAAATGACTTTCTCATTGGTCTTAATGTTACGTTCGCGTGGTGCATTGACACCCCGTTGTGGGTCAGACCCACAAGTCAAAGAAAATCTCTTGGGTTCCCAAAGATGTGGACAACAGTGATACATCATTCACCGAGATACCTTCAGCAAGCTTTCTCATAGAAATCTTACCAGTTGTCTTTGTTTTGATGAGGGAACCGGGACAGACATGGGATGATTATGACCGTTCACTGGAGACGGAACAGGGCCGACTAATATCCCAATTAGTCCAGCAGCTAACGGTGACTGCCAAGTCCTGGTTTGTTCTGTCCATAGGCAGTTCCTGGTGAGCACAAAATTTTTCCATAAGGAAAGGTACCATTCCCTTTGTTGTCCTCCTTCGTATTCATTGCGCTGGATCCACGTTGGCCACACTGCCCTGGGTAAGCGGTAATCTGGATAAGCCGAAAGGTGTCGTTCATTCCGGTCCACGCCAATGTAGACAGACGGAATTTTGGCTCTATCTTGTGTTTGTCTCTGACCATGCTAGTTGATTATAGACTACGATCTCCGACCTGAGTCCGAGTTAGAGTTTCATCTTGGTTAAGATGTCAACCGGCCAGGAATCTGAGAGATGAATATAAGCGGTGGTGTGTGTGGAACTGCAGGGAATTTGAGAAAGTTGTGACCACCAGTGATATCCGCGGCCTTTATTAGATAGTTGAAAAAACCGGTCCAAGGAAACCGCTTGTGGGTTTTAGAATCATGGGATTGGAGGGCTAACTGATTCACTCTCACACTTGCCGCTCGTGACTGTCTATAGAGCTCTTTTAAAAAGTAGTTTAGTTGATAGTTCTACGGTGCGTCATTCAATTATGCCCCCAATATAGGTAGATGCCAGGTCGCAATTAGAAATTTAGGTCACTGGGGAAATGAGTTTCCCTAAAAGACATAATGCTGTTGAATCCGGCGGGCTGGTCCCGTTCTTATTTAAGGAAGTTGACGAAGATTCAAAATTTCAATTAACAAAATTGATGTCATTTTAGGAGAGGAATGAATTACCTAAGAGCGGATGCGAACCAGTGGTTATACTCATTTACAAGAAAGGTGATTGATATTGCGATGAAAATCAAGGAGGAATGAGGCTGGAAATGGTTGCATCTAAACCACTGTTGAACAATATTCTCCATCAATTACGCACGATTTTGATCCTCGTTAATCAGCTGTTTCTAGCGGATTCTAAATCCTGTGACAGTTTCGCATCCATATTACGCACTTCTTCACCCATACCTGATAGTTATCATCACTTTCGCATAGTTTGTCAGTCATACACAGAATGTGGTAAAGGTTGTCGCAGGGATGGGCTGTCTCGAACCGGAACTCGAACTTTTTCTTGGAGCACAAAAGCTACGTAAATTAAACAAATAGACGGGAAAAACTACATTCCTCCAAATGATCGTCACTCGCCTAAAATGCTTTTGGACACAGAAAGCCCGATTAACTCTTGGGAGATCCAGGTATTTGTGGTGTCAGCTTGATACCCGATTAAGGAGTGAAAGTCTAGTGCAAACCGAAATATTAATACAAATCATAAATATGGCTGAAATGCGGATTCCTGTGCAGCGCAGTGCAATAAAATAACAAGTAACAAGTTAAAAAACAGTGGAATGCAATACGATGAAATACAGTTCAGTAAGACCATACGAAAGACTTATTATTTTCAAATGAGGGATCTATTAGGCTGACGCTGCATATGTACATGTATACATATATAACTAATTAGGTGAGTAACACAAACTGGAACAATGTCTAGTGTAGTCACGGGCATCAAATTGTCCAGCATAGACAGTGGAAGCATTTGCAATTTCTCAACGGACCTCAAACCAGGTGTTTGTGGCTGTTTCATAGCCCTTTCGCATCAGCTGGACCGAAGTTTGTGCAAAAGTCATTGAAAGTTTGGACAGAAAGGTAAACGAGGGACCATCATTGAATGTGCTGGGCTGGAGTTGAACAGTGAGATGGTCCCAGCGGTGGTATGGACTATACCTAACATATGGTCTAAGGTTCTAGGGCGGAACGATCATAAATTTCTCTGTTTATTTTCTCATTTTATGCTGAATTCCAGAAGAATAAGAAACGCTTTTGCAGTAGTATTTTTCAACTCTGTCAATATTTCGTTTTATTAGTACAGTAGCTCCGCTAATGAAAGTTCACATATAGACGTTCTGTGTGGCTGCCGATAAGGAATCAGAAAATGTTTGTTTCATTTTACGAAGATAGAGATGTTTCAAAATTAACTGGAGATTGGAGGGGGGGAGGTAAGCAATTTCAACATCTATGGTGGGCAAGCGAATGGTTTAGAAGAATCTCACCAAGAAGCATTTTATAATCTAGCTTATTTCGATGCTGTTTTGGTTTTGTAATAAACCTGGAAAGACTCATTGGCGTGTGGAACCGTCTCAACTCAACTGATTGACGAAACAGACGTCCTGAAAGTAGAACTGTATCACGTGATCGCGCTTGTTCCGTGTGACTTGCCAAGATCAATCGGTAGCAGAAATTCAAATAGGCCGATGCAACCAAGAAAAGGATTTATACTGAACTATCTAGCGTTAGAATTTTCGGTCAGTCGGTTGTTGATGGATTTGAGTACAGCTATCGATTAATAATCAGATCTGAAGAAATATGCCTTATTTGGCACTGTTGCAACTCTCGGGGTCAGTCCTACTCTCGAAATGAGTCTGCACGTCCTACTACTTATCGACCTACTTTTACGAATACCCGGTGTGAGCAGCGGCTTAATCTTAGGCTATACCGCATGCATATCTACGTCGCGAACATTTGTCTGTTTTACCGTTTTCAAATACCGGTGATTTATTTAGTCACCAAGCTTGACCGCTGGTGCCCTAAAACTCATGTATTTTCTATGTAATCAATCGAGATTTGATAAACGGAGAAGTGCACTGAAAGTACAATATTGGTAAGTCCAACTTTCTTATATCATGTGGTGTTTTTCCTTAACATACCTCACCCATCAGCTTTATATATGTCCAGTGTGAATTTTTATTTTGGCCTTGAGCGCAAGAAGTTCACAATAACCTCACCGAAACAAAACTATTTTTTTGCCTCCTTCCTTTATTGTGTTTTATTCATTTCCCAGCGGATTTCATAATGAGTACCAGTTTGTAGAATAGGGTAACACTGCATCAAATATCGATAAGTTTGTGCTGTAGCTTATGGTAATTGGCCAAACTACCCGGCACAACACTATCTTAGAGAACCATTATCAGTTTTTGGAAGCGGATCTTCGTGACTGCATTTTAACTCAATAATTTAGACGCAGGTAGGAGCCCTAACGTAACTGTTAACGGACTACAGTATGGGTGACCGTTACCACGGGCTCTGTTCCAAGTCACCTGGAAAGGATTTTCGCTAATCCAAAGTCAATTTTGTGACCTTAAAATGAGAATCAACCAACGGCTAGAATCAATTTCACGAACACCATAATCAGGTCACGAACAGAACCCCTCGGATTCTTACCAATGCGAGTGCTGGTTGAGTTACCGTTTATACCCGTTATCTTTTCACTTCATATCTTTTGGCGGGTGCCGGAAGCTGCTTGCTACATGACAATCTCCGACAGAGGCCTTTGGTTTGATTGCTGTTATTTCTGTGCGACCACAGAAAAATTCCAATTCATTAGTTTAAATCACTCAAGTGCTAAATGAGATCATTCAAATATCCATAATCACGTAATCGCAATTAAGACTTGAGATTAGGGCTTGCAAAAGCTATTAAATCTTTAAACTTGAAATATTTGTTCTTTTCTACTGCGATAACTTCGAACTGTATATCAAATACTCCATAATCATACAGCGTACAGTTAAGTACTGGAACAATTAAGTCACTTAATAGCGCAGTCGTTTTACATTACAATGGTTTCAGAAAAACTCACGGAAGATGATGAGTGGATCCAACTTTTCCAATCTTTGATCTGGTCGCACGTCCTTGCGCGACACGTCGCGCGGTAAACACATATGCAGGCACGTTCTTCCGGAGCCTAAGAGGACGCAAAGCAGCTGTCTTTCTTATGTCTAAACAATGACCTTGACTTTTGAAATGCACACATCTTTAGCAGAAGTTCGGACATTTTAAAACAACATTATTTTAAAGTGGAAAAACTTTCATCGTCTTCGGGTGTTGATTATTTAGAGGGTAAATATTTTGAATCGTTAACTGAAGTTTTGCTTTTCACGACATGCGCATGACCGTTTCGTCGTATCTTCACTGACGTGGGCTGCAGTCACATTACTGCTTTATACATTCAAAGCATAACCGAAGTTTTGAGGAAAGAGCTGAAACGGAATTCGCATGAACGGTTTGTTATCAAGATAGAGCTAAGCTAACAGTTTATTCAGCTCAAGTGAATAGTTTTCTGTTGTACTGTCAAATGACCATTGGTCTTGTTGTTTTATCGCTGCGACAGAAAATATTGATAAAATGGATAATTTTAACATGCGCAATGACGTGCGTTGATGTCTCTGCCGCCCCTAAATGGTTGTTTGTTGTAGTTGTTAGTGTAGACATCTTAAGCGTTACAAGGAAGAAAAAATTGTTGTAACTAACTTCTCCACTATGCAAATCTGGTTTATGCTGTTTGCTATATCAGATAAAATCTGCCAAAAGCTACGCATTAGTTCTGGGCCCTGAAGATTAGAGAATTTCCACAAAATTTTAAGTGAACGAGCCAGAAACATAGGTTCCATCAATGCATAATGCATCGACTGTTTATATGCCCAGTAACTTCCTGACCAGTGTGAGGAAAAAAAATAATATTTACATTACGGAGTTTGGAGCACACAGCTCGATTTATCTTTATTTTTATTCTCGTTCTAGATGCTTCACCAGAATTATTTTGCCTGAGATATCATATCATGTCGTGAATTAAATTACAGGATGAGCATTCTTGGAACTTTTTACGTTAAGGTGTGATTACAAAACTTCCTACAGCTTATTCATGTGTTAAATGTTTCACTTAAATCAGCGATTGTCACTGAAGTATCCTACATATCATCCATTTACCCGATTGAGAACATGTAGCTAGATATGATAACGATGCTCAGTCTGATCGCGGACACCGATGATGCATTATGTTTCTATCTATAAACTTCTGGTCTGGCAAACAATTTTTGGATGCAAACAGCTGGCACAAAATACCCAGTTGCTATTGACAGATCATTTCTGGTGTCTGACTAATTGTGAAATGTCTTAATATTAATGTCTCACTCAACGTTGACCTTGCAAACCAGCAACAAATAAGTGCGCAACGGGCAAGATGTCTGACCCAAAGTCGTCCGTCGCGAGTTCGAGTTTTTGCGCACATGATACCGGTTATTCCTAACAAGGGCAAAACAGTTGTACGGTGCTTCCATGGTTTCTTAATGATGAACTGAACACTGATATTACATGGTGAATAATTTTAGATTACCTGCTGTCTTTACCTTTCGTTATCAGCGACACATTGACACGAGCGCAACAAAAGTCAGTCATGCTGGCTGACATGAATCCATGAAACTGAGTTGGCTTCCGTAAATAGAAACTTGTGATCTCAGCATCCGTGATCAATTCCTTTGATTCTGGACGTTCCGTTATTTGACCCGTGTTCAAGAATGAGTGTAATTTGTGGGTTAAGTCTGAAATTCCGTATTGATTTTAGAACTCTAATTTTCAACAATCTGTTTTGAACGATAGGAGTTTGGCAATATGAAGTCGCTCGTTTCGATTAGTCGCAAAAATTAAATCAATGACGAAATTCTTTCCATGTCTAAAGTAAGATGCTGTTCTAACACCAGGAACTGAGGGAATTAATTAGAGCTAACTTTCTCATCTAGCATGTTATTGGAATCATTAGGAATGACGACTTTTTTGATGCAGTGATAAACGAACATCTTGTGACTTCTAATTTTTATCACATTCGTCGTATTTCACTGTACAAAAGTGACTGGGGCTTTGAATTTAGGAAATTTCCTTTTGTGAAATTTGCTTTACTCTAGTCCGGTAAAGGGGAAAAATCCAAGTGTTCATCTACTAGTATCGATAACCTGATTCAATATTTTCTGTGAAAACAATAACAAAATTTTGATCGTTGATTTTGTCATTTAGCGAAAGTCACAGAATGCTTGATCGAGAGTGAGTTACTAGTAGACGCACTGCGTTTTTCATTTCTTGCATAGTAGTATTTATAAAATTTATTTAGTCCATTGAGTCTTTTAAAGTTATGGCAATTCCTCCGCAGAACTTGTTAAACCGCACATTCTAGTATGCAGAAATTCATTCTGAACCTATTTTTTTAAATTTTCTTTTAATCGTCTAACAGTTTTCGAATGTTAGTTTTTTATGAACACATACATCTATCAGCTGGCAAATGGCATAAAATGAGAAGTCATACTGAACAAACTGCATTTTTCCGCTCTTTGTTTAGACAGAAATACCTGGCAAGATAAAGTTCCGTTCAAGGTAGTGGAACCGTTCTTTGGAATTAACATACGTTCCTGTTCGGATGTGCGTATGTGCACGCATAACCTTAACTACACTGAGAATAACTTTGGTCGTGGCATTTTGACAGCAGCTGGGTTATGATATCCATTATCCAAAACCGTTGAATTCGACCAGAATACTGACCTGCTTGTAATGATAATCGATTTACTGCCGAGAACCTGAAGCATCTTGTGACAGCTAGCACAGTCAGTGAGTGTTAAGAACAAATCTTCGTGTTTAAAGCAACGTTTTGTAACCACTCAGACAAAAGACGGGACTGCTGCATTCATCATGCATCTATGCACGTGTTGGAACGTATGATCAAAATGCGAACCGAAAAACTTGGAATTTTGTTATTCACGGTTCCACAACTAACCGGAGATACTGATTCACCCGACAGATGCTGTTGAGACAGGACAATTGTAAATTCTGAAAATGTCTATGACATGTGAGAGATAATTAGATCGCAGTTGTATTGGATCTAGCATGTTAACATAGTAGAGGTCTAGACTCATGTAAAATTAATGACTTCAGAATACTGGTAAATCTAGCCATACCGATCTATGCTTGCAATATAGTTCACAAAAATGTGTACTGGATAGCAGGGTCAACAAATCATGCCGTGGATAAGTCTTCAGAATGAATCCATACGAACATTGGACACCTTAATTATTTAGACGTCGATCTGTATTAGTTGTATAAATTTAAAAATCTCATAATCGGTGAGCTTTGGTCTCTTAAAAATAGTGAGAGATCGTGAATGAATGTTCAAGGCTAATGTGGTTCATTGGGCCTTTTATATAAAAATGCAATGAAGGCCGACGACAGATCGGTGTTGAACGCTGCTAGGTAAAACACAGAAAGAAATAATTAGAAATATAGGTGGTTTAATTCTAGGAGCAAAATTTTGACACGTCTGACCCACTGCAAAACTTGGAAATTGTTTCCAAAGACAGTAAAATGAGGATAGAACGAATGAGTTTGGAAAGCAAAAGACGTGACCATGTAAAAAGGCAGAACGACAAAAGCGATTCACGGTCAAATCCTGAGCTTTATCTCATAGATTCCCGTACGAAACACTGAAACACACATTGCGAATTTTCCAAAAGATCCAGTTTGCTTCTTCCCCTCTGCCGATCTTTATCGAAACCAAACCCAAGATGGGTGCTCGTACAACAGTTGTGAATAGAATAAATCGGAATTTAAGTAAATCAGCATTTCCATCGAGTCATAGGAGAGGGCATCAATGACCAGACACTGTGGTATTCTAAAATTCCAAAGTGATAGAGTATGGGTGAGTAAGATGATAAATGTTGTTTCCTAATTTTCGCCTAGATGCGAACATGGAATATTAAAATTTCGGTCTATGCGAATCGAGAAATTGTTCGATTTTGGAAAGAGTACAAGAAATAAAATAGAAGTCACGGACGTCCTCGAATTTTGTGGTAGCTTAATGCCGAGAAGTAGTCACTAGATTTTTCAGGTAATTTTGGGGTCAGGGGAACTGTTCTGCCCATGGAAAGTTAGAACTAAAGGAAACAAACCGCGATTTATTTTCTGGACTGCTATTTAGTTTGCAGACTAGGTAACCAAGGAGGGAGAAAAACAAAATACTGGGAAAACCTTGGCGTCCGTACATCGTTTTGAGAAAGAACGAATTTAGGTTCCCTTTGTTAGAGTGAATGGGTAGCTATACGGTTTGCTCACGTCTGAATGAAAAACAAACTTCTGTTTCAAGATTGCCTCAAATGTAACCACATGATGGGGAAAAGAATTGAGGCACGCGTGCAGCTGATGGCTGATACTCTAGGCATCGAAGCAGATAGCGCACAAGCTAACCATTCAGAAAAACTACAGGTAGCCAGACATGAAAATCCACGTCTTAGGAGTACACATTCCACAAAGAATTTGGAACGGGACAAGATATCAAGAAAATAGCAGAGATTTTGGTGTTAGGAAACCGGAGACGGACGAGAATCAATTGACTCAGTGAACTATTAAGTGTATTCTAATTTTCATAGAAAAATGTTTATTTGCTGTGGAACGCGTGTTAAACTTCACTTCAGGTTGCTCTGGATTCATATCATTGTGTAAGACGCGTTTTTTGTTGTCCACAATAGACATGGAAAATATATTACCTCTGTGTGGTAAAACAGACGTTGATGAACTAGGAATCGGCGCATGCTGTGCATGAGGTCCTAATAATTAAAGGCAGCCCGGAGAAAAATCTCTGTTAAAAAGAAACTGCCAATAAATAGTTATAACGATGAAAACAAGGAAAATGCAAAATCCAGAAACTTTGGATACTTTTTAAATACGTTAAGACGATGGAAGCTATAGAGTTTAAAAGACTGGTACACCCAAGTTTCACCTTTGGGTCCTGAGAACAAACATTCTGCCAAGCATAGTAAAGGACTACCTGACTTTATACTGCTCCGGTTACTAGTGTGATTGTTCTGTGTATGACAAACAATAGTTCATTATCCTCCAGCTGATTCCCTTTTATTTGATGCACTCTAGTTATCTCGCTGTCTGTCCCGCTTTATGTGCATATTTGCGCCGTTCGTTTAGGTTTAAATACAGGTACTGATTGTTTATTCCATACTTGAGTTCAACAAGGCCGCATTATACGAAACTGTCAAGAGTAGTTGAGCCGCACAGATTTTGTAGATCTAATAGTCCGAGAACAATGCTCAGCCCTAAATGAGAACGTTTGTGGGGAAATCGATGAGTTTCGTTATTTTTCCTTTACATTCACTGCTGTTAGGAACAGAGTGTTCATTTATGGTGGACTCTGCGAGCATAACCGACCACTGGGATATTCACGCTAGTACACTATTCACAAAGATTTCATTCCTGCCTGGATTCATGCTACATGAAAGTTGCTACCGGTTATCCTCCTTAAAATACCCCAAGAGCCCGCTGGTGGCGTTGCGACTTGGTGTTTCCCGCCAACCTATTAAGGCCCGTGCAATTTCAGTGCTCTGATGACCCCGAAAGGTTGTCCAGAAGACGCGTGTGAATTGAGGAACTGGCCGCTGGCTGGTATGGAGTGATTCTGCTGCCTAGCAGAAAACGCTTGGTTGTGCAAAGGCTAAGGGTACATTTTCGAATAAAAAAGCCTATTCTGGACGGGGCGACGAGTGGTATAACCCACAAAGCATAAACCCACGAAGATGACCGATCTTCCACGAATCTTTCTAGTTATTCTCCCATATGCAAAAGCAACCTCCCGTCGTACACAACTGGTTGTCACTCTACTAATTCATGTTTTTCTCTTCCCACCCAAGTTACTTACGTTCTTCGAAAATTGCAGACGGCCATACCAGTGGTTGTGTCATTGGAATGGTACCGTTACTGTTCTCTTGTGTCCTCTCAGATAGCATCCAAATCTCACCAAACCGTTTCTGCCGGATGTTGTACTTCTTCGTCTTCGAAGTCTCTTGAAGTTAGCCACAATCAATGTGCGAACACTAATGCGTGTAGGTCAGAAGGAATGTTTAGCCCTTCCACCGAATATCCTAGCCATCGATATGTGTTGTACTCAAAACTCCAGTTCCTTTATTCGACTAAGATCTTCATATAGTCCTTCTATGAAGTCTAATCTGCGTCTGTCTGGAGACCCGTCAAATCCACCAATGTTATTGTCAAAAGCTACGGACAACGTGGTATGAATTATCGCCTTGCAATCTTTATATAACTGAAAGTCTTGGTGATCAATCTCAACATTCTGAAAAAAGCATTAACGAAGTTCGTGAAATCAAAAACAGAAAGCAACAGACATTTGGACAGAAGGAGGTAAGAACCGCCGAAATTAAAAATTTCTTGCTACAAAATTTTCGTGCTTTCAAGATAACAGTATCACCACGTGTCCAATAACTCTCACCTGACGTAATTTTTATGGCAGTCTGATTACCAGTTAGTCATTAACCAGTGCATAAGAGCGTTGGACAAAGCATATCGGAGTGAATATATTCTACCTTAATTTTTGGGGATTTACCCAGAATGAACGCACTGATTCGTTCAGGCAGAAAGTTAGATGTGCCTTCATGACTGCACAGAGGATGAAACAATGCAGCTGCGATACTGCACTCATGGATATTTGGTGTGGGTTCTGAATTTCGGGCGTATGACATGTTGTTCCTGCAAGCAGACATCAAGAGGTTTAATCGCTTCATTGCTCTGCGGCATCCTATAAATCATCCTATTTGGTAATTCTCCCCAAGTTGATGCTAGTGGAGCCTTGAAGAATAGAGAAAATGACCAGAAGGAAGCGGTCGAAAACCACCGTGATATTTCGTTAATGTTTAGTATGCTTAACATGGAGGAAAAATAATCTTTTCGCTTCAATTGCTTTCACACAACTAAAAATGTTCACCACACAGGACCCACTGAAATCAAACAACTGGAAGCAAAAAGTGGTTAAAGATCTTGATCCACTAACCTATATTCTTAACGCACAAGATCATTAGAACATCGCCAGGAAATTGTTCGGTACCCCACAACAAACGAGAGCAGCAGAATCGGCCAAGAAATTTCACGTTTCCAATCACAGCCCTGTTTCATTGATCCAGAATTTCCTAGTGACAATAATCCAACACTGATAATGTGGACAAGTGATGACATTTGTGAATAGTGCAAAATTTATTTGCGTCGCTCTAACTAATAGATCTTACCACGGGGTTTCAAGAGAGCAGAAGTTTTTCTGAATAAATCATTGGCAAAGTAAGATGTTGAAGTCCAAGTTGGAAAAATTCTCTTAATTAGCTGTTTTGTTTTATAGACTGACCTCTACTTTGGAATGAACAGCCGGTTAGTGCAACGTCCACAGATGAGCCAAGGGTTTTGAAGGTTGACCGACGCCACTGAGGCGGAATCCAGTGGGACTGACGTAATTTGTGAGTCATATGCGAACATCGTCGTGTATTTTTTCCTTTCCTCTCACCATTTACCTTTTTCCCATAGCACTAGATCTGCGAATAAATTTCCCCAAAATAATTTCTACCGGAAAAACTTTGTATCAGTCGGGGTCAAATACAGATACTCAAGCTTACTGCTCTGGTTTTAAAAGGTTCCTGACCCACTAGCAGCCCCCTGTCGCTGAATGTTAAGAAGAGAAAAGCGAATCAATTCGGTACTAGTCTGTTTAACTCTGCTTCGAGTGCATTACCTAAGACCTGAAGTCAGATGGTCGACTGAAATTTCCAGTAGACTTTAACTTTCAAACTGATAGATCCTTCTTGTTGATTTTGTGGAGTAATTCCACCGTGGCGTGAAATTTGATAGCTCCCTAAGATTTTCCTCAGCCTCGGTGGCAAATATTTCAGGAATTAAATTAACAGAAACAGACTGATTGGCAGGTTTGTTATTT
Source organism: Fasciolopsis buskii (assembly GCA_008360955.1). Taxonomy (NCBI): domain Eukaryota; kingdom Metazoa; phylum Platyhelminthes; class Trematoda; order Plagiorchiida; family Fasciolidae; genus Fasciolopsis; species Fasciolopsis buskii. Next base: position 110,163 of record LUCM01003352.1, read on the forward strand.
GAATCCAGATGGTTCAGTTCAACAAACAGCATCTAAATTGCCAGCGAGTTGCACGACCGTTTCCAACCAGCAGTCTCGAGGAGCACAGATGAAATTCTGCCTCACGATAAGCGATACATTAGTCACGATTGTCGCACAGCACATTCTAACCTTTCGTAGTCAAGTTGCGAGTTCACGGTGATAATGAAAATGAACAGAGTAGTCAGTGGAGAATTTTCCTATTTTGCCGCATGTTTCTTTGATTGAAGTGCGATATTTTTGTTTGTAAAAATTGGTTTATGATTGTTGTAGCTGTTTCCTTGTTGTTTTTCCACCTTTTTATTTAGTTTCATAGACACGGTTTTGCGCTATTTAGTTATATATGTATATTTGCATATATATTTATATGTATATATATGTATATATATATTCTCGTTAAATAACGTTAGCTGAATGTTTTTTTCACTTTCGCTTTGGAAGAAAATCATTCTTTGTCTGCACAAGCGACAAGTTGGAAAAAGGCTTATTTTTTCCGTTATGGATTATTTGTTTATTTTGTGGGCAGATTACGTCGAAACAAAGTCAAGTCAGAAGGAACTGTTGACGATCTCAGCTTGGAAAATTTGATTTTCTCAAATCGAATGAACCAATCACTAGTTTGCCACTCTATCAATCTTTTTATCTGATCGAATAACTGAATAGGAAATGGGAGCTGACTATTTAGGCAACCGAGATTTTGCATAACTTGTTTCAAAATCTGTAAACAGATTTTTTCGCAAGTTGTGATGACTGCAACTTAGACATTGAAACAGGGAGAAGAATTGCTGTTCACCCCGAAACCCGGCTGGTGTTGGGAACGAATAGTAATTAAGTTCAGGTGGGCCAAATTACACAACTACACGGGAACGCAATCATTAGGTCGTCTTTGGACTATGCAAACTCAAATGGAACCATCAAATGTAAATAAACTGCTCTTGGATTGTTTTGTAACCTAGAACCCCCATTCATTGAAAAGTCGAGGAGTGATTGCATGACAGCAGCCATGAATAATGTGGATACTCGCAGACCTCCTGTTGCTATTAAGTTGGGCACATGAAATATGTGCCTAAACATGGGAATTCTTACTCTTCTGTAGCTAGCTCTCCATCGTTGTGCCTCGATGGATGGCCGAATCCCCTTGCATTTGCTGGTCGGAGTGGTTGCCATTCAAGAGGTCTTGAAGATAAAAAATAACGTGATGATAACCGTAAATACTTGGTCTAGGTCACTCATTCTGAATGCCTGCAGAATCATTCAAAATGTCAATACTTATCTAAAACAAAATAGACGGAGCCTGGGGAAATGCGGTTAGTTTAAGATAGTGGGGGAAATCGCCATGAAATATTTCACCGCCAGCTGTAAGTGTGAAACTCAAAAATGAAGATGGTCGTTCGGGGTAGGCCATTAAGCTTGTATTTGAACGATTCTTCAGAATAAAGAAAAGTTTAGGTTTAACAGTTAAACATTTTGGCGTCCAAAGGAGTGATCAGATCGGCTGATCAGTACCGCTTATGGTTTCCTGATGCTATACTGGTTTTATTGGTCATTGTGAGATAAATGTAACGCACTGGGAAGTACAGTGACTCGATTCATCCCGTGAAATCTTTCGCCAATTTGGTCGGAACTGAATGAAGTCCATTCAAGTATGTGAGTCACGTGGGATCAACATAGTGTGCTTGCGTTCAGATTTATTTCTGGCAGTTCTTTTTCGTTCTTTGACAATCCAGGCGAAATTGTAGCATTTGAAATTGCGGCGGTTTGAACATGGAACAAATGAATAAACGGTCACACAAATACATCGTTTCGCCAAAATGAAACGTATCATTTCTCGTCAACAAATAAAACGGAACGGTAACAAGGTGGACCAAATTAAAGTAAACGTTAGGATTTTTCTCACTTAATGTCATCATCATTCTTGAGTTGAAGGGGCTTTGTACAATAGTTGCAGGAAAGCTAAAATTAAATGGAGTTATTGCCGAAGCTCATACAACTTGCTTTATGGGAACATTTTACCGTTCGATATCTTTTTGATAACAAGCCACAATCTTTGGTGTTGTCTAGCTGGGAAATATGCTAGAATTACAATCCATATCCCGTTTTAGCCAGTATATGTAGATCTCATCTGTGATATACTACGAGTCAGCTGCGGTGAATTAAGCGCGATTTAGTCAAAGCACTTTGAGGCTTACATCATTAAATGATGATACTCACTGGCCCGCTGTTGTTTCTCAGTAATTTTGTAGTCTTTCTGCGTTGGTATCGAACAACTCCAGCGGGGAATGGTTAGTAACCTCAATACTCAAAGCGTCTGGAATTTACACGTCACAATTTACTGATAAGGTAGACTTTTAGGTTATCTTACCAGGACACGAAACATATTTTTGATAGGATCAAGATTCAGGATGTGGCATATTTTTATACGAAACTTACCTTGGACCCAGGTGTGTTTACACCTGATTTACGTCAAAGTGAAAGAATATGACTTCACTCAAGATAAAATGCTTATTAAATCATGTTGCAATAGCACATGGAGTTATCCTCGGTGACGTTGCCCATTCTATATTTTAGAATCAACCTTACAACTTCCTCACCCCGAAGGTGAAATTTTCCCTCACTGTAGCGTGTCCTATCACAATCCGTTTCTTGGGTATTTTTGATTTTATTCGTTTAAGAATAAACAGCCCGGACGGTACTAAAAAGCGAGACAATTTTCTCGAGGAATTTCCTCCCGGAAATGCCGATTTTGTATTTTCCTTTCTAGATAGATGCGTCCAGCATCATTTAATGTTGTGCGAGCTAATTACATTCCCTGTTTTACTGCTGAAATAATCCGTACTCGGTATCTTCTGACATTTGCAGCATTGCAACGTTATTCAAATGTACCTGGATAATGGTAGATTAAAAATTGGTAATAATCTGTGTCACGACCAGGGCAAAGAACTTCTGTTGTATAAACTTCAACATGAACACAAGTAACTCCGAAGCCATTTATGGATCTGGTTGATTTCCTTTATGAAATCCAAATATTTGGGACAGTCTTTTCTGTTAATATGACGTAACTGGTGACCTTGTTTAGCTAAAAATAGTGAAACAACCTAGACACAAAATGTTTAAATTAACCCCGGGTTTTTCAACCAGCTTTTTTAGATTGTTGCGGCTTCTTGGTCGCTGCTTCACTGTCATGATAATGATGTAAACAACTAGCGCAGAGCGCTTTAATGATCTTGAAGCAAAGTTTATTTTGAGGTAAATCAGGATTCTTCCCAAATGAAAGGTTTTCCATTTCTGTAGTCAGCCACGATTATTAGACCCCAGATAGTGCAATATACCCCAGTTGACAAATGCTTACCTTCAGCTTGTAAATACACGCATCATTGTGGGTAGAATACTCGACAGAATGATCATTTCCATTGGCCAAACAAGCTTATCATTTGTGAATAAAAACTAGGATAAATTCTAATATCCTGCTAAAGCCGTTTAAAAACTCAGCATATCTAATTAAGATTTCAGTTGCATTTTTCAGGCGAGTTCACATTGATAGTCAATTTCACCTGGTCTTTTTGCAGACTAAAATAGATATAAGGAGGGAAACATTGATGAATTCGCGATATTTGCTGATGTATCATTACATATTTTAGTTACCGGAACCTTAAAATGCTAACGAAGAGAGAGTCTCACAATCGGCGCGACCCGTGCGCTAAGCGGAATGTTAACACTGATGAAATAATTATCCGTTTGACTAATGAGATTTTGACTGCTCTGCTGAACCATGGACTCATACGCACATGGTTGTACGCGGCCACTGGTTTGATTATCCTACCATCAATTTTTTGTCAAGATTGACTCTTTCCTAATTAACGTGGGCTTTTTGGGAATCAGAAGGTGTGGATAAAGTAGATTATACGTCTCCTCTTGTTCTGATTGATCTGTCAGCGGTTACGAAATTCCTCTCATCTTCATACTTGTTATAATCAAAAGATCAATTTTCCGCTGGCCATAAATTGCAATGGTGAATACACTCGTTTGGTCCACTCATCAAACGCACTTCGGAGCCATGTATTTCTTTATTCCCACTTGGATGACCTAGAATGATATTATACGCACGTATGAACGTGCTACAGCGAACCGTAAGATCGATAGCCCAGTGGGTGCGCACGGAAAATTCGTAAAACTGAATGTCAGTCAGACCAATGGTCGGAACAACCAATTAACCGAGAGATCGATGGCCAGTCTGTCGAATAGGTGAAATGTGTAACTGGCAGCTAGCTAAAAGCTAAATCTCGAATCTGATTAAAATTAAGTGTTTGGTGCTTTACAGTTTAATTCAAATGTAAAAACGCAGGTTCCTTGCTCCAGCTGTTCTCTATTATACCACTCTGGTGCTTTGCGGCTTCCCTTTCCATATCGGGTAAGCTTATTGCGCAGGAATCAGAACTGTGCTGGGTTAGGTAACAAAGCGATTTTTTCAGAAACATTTCTATGTAAAGAGTGGCTTTCCACCGTGAGAACTCTTTTCGTACTAAATTATCTGCGCAATATCACTTGGCTGATCAGAAACCTATAATTGTAAAAATGGCCCTTCTCAAAGCAAACGTTGTACCTAACTAGGCCAGCAGACTGCAAAGGGTTTTCTTGATTTATCTCAGTTGAAATCTGGAAACACCGCATAGGCAGCGCAACTTAGCATGATTGTTAGTAGTCCCACCTAGAGAAGCTCTTTGTAGCTTACCAAGGGGGACAGCAGTATTCTCCATGACAGCCTGATGTGCCTTTTTGATTGGCAATTTGCAACCTTCACTCCGTTCTTCCCATTTTGAAATCCCCTTGCAGTTGTATAACTGAGTCCTATTTACTTTCTTCCGCACTTACGGTACCTTAAACTGAGCAGGCGATTTGATCAGTGGGATTAGGTCTTATCGTTGCAGGGAATGAATATAAACTGCATTGATACTGCACGATCCGTAGTTTTTCAGATGCTTGCGTTCGACTACAGTAGACGAAAGCTTCGCTGTCCGGTGGTTTTAGATAGCCCCCAGTCTTGGCCATGTGTACAAGGTGTAAGGATTAGAATTTCAAAGAACTGCTTAAGTCTATCGGTTTACTGGCAGGTAACATCGGCTTTACAGCTGGAATCAGCTAATAAATCGGCATAATAAACATGAAGAAGAATTCACGAAAGAGGAAATGTCTGTGAAAAAACGAAGGACGGCCGGAGTGAAGATATAACGACAGGATAGTCAAGGTACGGCCAGGCAACTTCTTATTTTGCATAGGAATTTAGGAAAAATGCCAAGGAACTCAATTTTGCTTATCTTCATGGTGATACCAGCGACTAGCGCCTGCAGATGTCTGAAGAATGTCGTCGCCGAATCCAAGCTCAAACTGGGATGAGAGAAGTTGCAGTGGTCTGGTGCCTGCAGTAACTCACAAATGATTGAAAGCAAGGAACATAGGGGGCTAAACAAAGTTGAATTAGTGCATGTGGACAACAGTTCTGATTCTACAGAATCCATGATTATAAAAATTTTATTATTTTGGCATCTCAGGCAACACTGCACATGACATATAATGTTGCCACGTCAATAGCACTGAAAATATCTGGATTTTTTAGACGAGCCCCCAGTTAGTATTGAGTTGATGAAATTGGAAAGGCTTGAAAGGAAACCAGTCACGGAATCATGCCGCACGTGTATCGCTTACCACAGACTTTCATGATGTCAGAATCAACCCATTAGAAGCAAAACAGAAGAAGTAGCAGAGTTGTAGAATAAATCCTGGTACATCAGAAGGTTTGAAGGGGATCAAATAAAGAACAGAACTGATCCTTAGAAGAACTCAATCAAAGTTTCCGGGATCTCACTAATAAATTGAAATTATTACCTAGCGAGAAATCGGTTCAGCTAGAAAACTCAAATTTTATTGTCCAAAGCTTAGCTCTCGGTCCAGTCCGTGTCACTTATTTGACTGCGATTTATTTGAAGTGAAAACAAACATTGCTAGTGGTTAACAATCAGAAGATTAGTTGATTTAAAAGTACTTTGGAATGTCGAAGTTGCAAACCCGACCTTCTAGAACATTTGGACTTATTCACTAGTCTGAAATCATCACAGATTTTACGCAACGGGGCAAGTCACATGATAGCTGACAACGTTTGATTTGCTACCTGATATTTGTTGTTGCTCAATGAATTTGCTCTCCAAAGATTTATTATTATTTTGAACGAAATCTCATCCAGGTGCAAGGTGGAGATGATAATATGGAACAGTTGGATTGAACCTGCTCCTCCATGATATATATATATATATATGTACTTGCACCGATTGAACTGATAAAGGGAACTAGAAGCCCAAATTATCAGACCTGGCATGGACAAATGTATAGTGTTGCTACTCCCAACGAAGAGCTGCCGTTTGACATCTTCGCGAGTCGTAATTACGCTTTCATTCAATACAATCGTATCATTGCTAATCATAGCACTAGTTTCATATATAGTTGGCAATTACCGGAAGAATGTCATCGGACGATGTGCTTTTTCCTTACTGTGTCAGATTGGGTGTACTTCTACTTCCTTTACCTGTGGGCACCGCATACACTCGCTCGTCCACACTGATACGTACCACATGAGGTCGACATTAAGCGATGCGCATGTGGAGAACATGGATCATGTTTTCTTCAACTTCTCCCGAAACACAGCACGCATATCTTGGCTAGTCAACAGAGACTGCTTCTGTGCATGCAGTTTATCTTCCTTTGACAATGACTGAATGTTTTTGTACTGTGCAGTCAGAAAGCTGCCTCGGTCACTTTTCCAGTGCTCCGAAGGCAACTGATCAAACTGGCAATAATAAATGTGCACCGATTTTGCGACTATTGCAAAATTGAGGACTTACAAACGTAGGAGTTAATGCTTTCTCGGAAGGTTTTGATTAAGTAAGAAAATGTCGTATTTCCATTTTGCTGATTTTCGTGGTCTACGATCATTGATGGGAAGGGAACAGAACTGGTCACGGTACAGCATTCTCTGTATGATAAACAATACATCCGGCAAAATGATGATAATTAGAGCACAAGGAACCGAGATTTTGTTTGGCCACAAGCTGAATAGACGATAAAATCACTTTAAATTCAATTATTCCTTCAACACTGAGTGATCGAATGTTACCTGCTTCCTTGCGACAAACTGGACTGCTAAAGTGGACATTTCTGTCATTCTCATTGGATTCAATAACGAAAGTGATCAAATTGATATGAAACCATTTTCCAATGTGCATTTTCCAATAATTGGATGTTCTGATTCCCTAGGCAACAAGTATCATTTGACTGAAATGAAAAGTAATAACTGTTTTTCTCATATCTATCGTCCGATGATTGTTTTTGTTGTTATTGATAACTGTTACATGGTTGTTGCTATCACTATTGTTGCTCTTCAAAAACTGAGCAAACTGCAGCCTGAAACAGTCTACCAGGGATTTAGAAATTGGCTTTGTTGGTTTGGCTGTATTTATATTTTCGCCGTTATTGTTTCAAATTGTTAATTAGAAAGTCAAATGTTTTCTAGTACCGCCATTTTTTATATTCCTCTACGGTTTGCTGCAGGCCTAGTGAAATTTCGTGTTTGTAAACACTTGGTCATAAATCCAGGGAAACATTTACTCTTGAAGGTTTCTGAGTACCTAAAATAACGTACAACATGGTCAAGTGTTGCCATCAACAGAGGCGATCTTCCTTCAATTTTGAGAAACAGAGAAGTGACACCTCCATAACGTTGCTTTATCGCATGTGACATACGTTACTCGTCCCATATTCATTTGCAACAATTCAAAAAATTACTTGCGTTTCTGTCTGCTGCAAACCACACCGTATAAATGCATGCCGTCATTTGTTTATCGGATTGGGGATTACACCTGAAATCCAAACCACAGTTGTGAACAGCCTACCTAGTTCAACCATCTGATTACAGCGACCATTACTGGTGGTGATATCAGGAGACCTGATATTTCTTTCTTATAATCCTTTCCCAAGACTGCACAGTTTCTGGTTTTGGTTGGCTGTCAAGCTATCTTCTCTATCCAAGAGCGAGCTCCAATCAGGATGTCTGGCCACTGTATTGGTTATCCATATTCCGAGTTATATTACAAAGTACTTCGTTAACCCGGTCTATTCTCTCCACCGGCGCTTTGACTAGGTGTGTTTGCTTCCACGGAAACTTGTTCATACTGAATGGTCTTGAGTACCACTGACTTTGCTGTCTCCTCTGCATGATGAATTCACATGTTGTGAAAATGTGACCGATTGCCGAAACTTTGCTGTGACTTCCGTTAACCTACCAAAATATGTCACATCCATCTCGGCAGATTTTTGTCACCTAGGTACAATGGTGTCTCCGAGCTTAAAAAGGATGTGATAATCTTATTTAGAATACACAATCTAGCATTAACCGGGTGAAATGCATATGAGCACCCGTCATGAAAGCAAAAACCGCCAGGAGAATTTAAAAGTCAACAAAAAATGTACACCTGAAGTCCGATAGCGCAACCGTCACTACTCATTGAGCCCTATCCAACATCTCACTCTCCTTCTGTTTATCAATCCAAATGAGCTTGCATTTGCTTTCTAATACCGAGCATTTACAACCTTACTGGAAGTGAAAGGCTATGTTCTGTAGACCTAAAGTAATATAATTTTATTGCTCAAAATCTGTGTTGTTCATCTATATGTTCAATTATTCAACCCCTAATATATATATCTTGGGACTTGAAGAATTTTTAGATGTTGAAAGCAAGCTAGAAGACCGTTCATTCTAAGTAACGGATCTCTTTTCCCTCTCTGTTGAAGATGTTCACCCAGTTCTTTTTTCTCCAAATTTTGGATCTTACTTTTAAAATTCTATTTTCCTTGATAATGCTAGGCTTTCGTTTCCATAAGCTTTCGATCCTTCCTCAGATCTTCCATAATAGCAACGCCTACCCCAATGTTTTAGATATTTTTAGGTGGCTATTTTTACGGTCCTACACGATTAACCAATTTTTATTGGAAAAGTTGACAACCCGAGAACTTCCAAGGCGTTTTTCCATCCTTATCTCTTTTCTGTTTTTTTGGTAGCCCTACTAGTTATCACAGGTTCACTGCTCACAGGTAAGTTGATGATGCTGTTTCTGGTTTCTTTTACGATGCTGACTGTAGACAGCGTGACTTGTTTCAAAACCTTGAAAGAATTAGTCACGTCTTCTCCTCACTCCCCATTATTTCTTAAACATGATGTCCTCTTTATTCTTCGGCGCAGTTTCCGGTACTCAGTGGCACCTACTGATCTTCGATTGCAACCAGTTAATAGCGAATGCGTTCGAAAACTCTCTTATCTATGTTACCTTGGCATAAGTTTAAACCACAATTTTCCTAGAACCAAAAATGCTAAATCCGTGATGCACTTGCTGCACAAACTCTCCGTGGTGTATAAGATTAGAAAGCTACCAGTGTTTTAGAAGCTTTCTCCACAGTTTACTACTTCATGTATCCTGGCTCCTTGATATTAGGTTTCCCCGGAATTTCTCTCGGGATTGAAAAGGAAACGATTGCCATTTTGTTGTACGGATGAAACCGTTTGAAAGCTGCATTGGAGCTGACGATTATATATTTGCAAGTTCCACTGTCCAAAACATATTGGAACCTTAAATTTTGTCCAACGCTGATCACTTTTCAAAGTATTCAGTAAAGCGTTTTCCATTTTCCGCTTGTTCTTCACACATGCAGCTTCCCCTAGTATTTCCACTTTTACAGTTTAGTTGAAAGCTAATGTAAGAGATCTTGCAGCTGGTTTCCATTGATAACTCACATGGTTTACATTCGCTCGTTTGTATTTTGTTTTATTATTTTCATCTCTCACTTTATTCCCTCGCGCAATCAGCGTCTCCGTTTTCTCTTATGTACTCACTATACGGCTCATGCATTTGAGCCACAAATTCACTTTCTTCTTGGTGCGTAAAAGCTTTATTTTGCTTCTGACTTAGTGACTTTGAGAACGACCTTTTAAAAAACGATGATTACCAACCTATCAATCAATGTTATCTGTTAACAAAAGCATTTTGAGGTGGCCTGTTTAAAGCCGTCAGTTCGTTGTGCTCAACGCCTTACCCATAGAATGTATGTATTCAAAAGTCATTTTTCTCAAAGTGTTTCTGCATTTCCAATGAAGACGTGAAACCGGTAACTGAGAAGAAGCCATATGACATCCAATCTTATCAAAGGTAGAAAATTACAAACCGGACAATATATTCACATTCAAAATGGCGGTGAACAAACACTAAAGTTCACTTGCTTTTGAAAAATCTTTATTAGTATTGTGAAAGACGTGAAAGACGTAGTTCGCCGAATCCGTGCTGGAAATGATTCAGTCTCTTGCAGTGATCGTAATGTATTGCAATTCCAATGGAACTGACTTGTTAGTACTTATGGGAAAACACAAATCTTTATTAAGGTAACTAAGAAAAAATTACTGGTGATAGAGAGTTTGCGAATGGAAAATGATGTATATTTATGTATGTATGTATGTATGTATGTATGAATTTTTCGCATTTTGATTTTGATCCTCACACATGATAGGATGACATTTGAAATTGGCGCTTTCGGACCGTTTGATATGTGTCAAGATGGGTTAGTTAGGCTGCTGCGAGGTCAATTTTCTGCATGTATCCGAGTTTGTGATGTGGAACATGCGACAAGAATGAACATTTTCGCTGAGTGGTTCCAAAAGAGCAAGTAAATCAGTTTACTGGGGAGGAGATAAAACAATCAAGCTTGCATCGTACTTTTCATCGTAGAGTGCTAGATTCTTCATCTGTAGGAGGATGATCGTATGACATACTGATCACACAATAGTTGAAGGAATGACCAATGACTAGTATTGCTTTCCTGAATGACGCAGTGACCAGAGAGGAGTGGATTGAAATAGACTTATTCACGTCCAGATATTGCAATGTTAAATGCTCAAAACATTTACCGTATATTCATCATAACTCTGTAAATCTCGAGGAACATGGTATTTCTATTATGTTCGATTAGGAGTGCATCACGGCTTAGCCAGCACAGTGCATAAGGTGAGAAGTAGTATGCGGCGTACCTGCGTCAGTTCGAACCTCTTGAAAATGCAAATTCCTCAGCAGTAATCCCAGATCTTGGAAGCAACTAACACGAAGACCTAATGAACTCATTTTTTTTGACCCATTGTGAAAGTTCATTATAACCTGTAAATAATGTGATTACTTAGACAACTGTAACGTACGACAGTATTTGACTGAATAAGCAGTTCGTGATACCGTTTTGTGTCTTAGATGCATGTCCGCAGTCAAATCCAAATTCTATCCAAAACTCAATCGGAACTGAGGACTTTCAATGTTTCGGTAAAGTTCCCTGATACCTGTGGGCTAGCGTCGGTCGGATAATGGAGGTTGATGAAATGTTTCGATTGCTTTCCTTTTTTGTAATCAGACTTGCAACCTGAATGACACGGAAACTACTGCACAACCGGAAGCTCTCCACGAAGCTGCACAAAACATAGATATTTCTGTCTGACCCGATAAGGCTGGGTTCTTCCAGTACAAAAAGCAGGAAAACAATGACCATCAGGAGAGTGAACGATGTCACGACGACGCCGAGATCGCCCACTGCATGAATACAAAAAAACCAGAAATAGCTACGATCTTTTAGTCGACACTTGAAATACAACAAAATGGAGACCGAAGCGGCCAAGTATTGCTGTATAACAAAAGTAGAGTCAAACCGAATGCATCTTCTAAGACAATCATCGCCATAGTACCATACATGGCACACAAGTTTAATCTGTTCAATTCGGAATGATCATCCATATGCTGTATGTTTTCCACTTTTAATGTATGTGAAAGATATCCTAGTTTTTCCGCGGATTCCGGAGCAATTATAAACACGGAATCGAAAATATGCCAAATGGGTAATCATCGATACCACAGAAGCTGTGACAATAACATCAAAAAGAGGAGCGCGGTCAACAACAGGGGCAGGAACAAAATTAGTGAAGGAGACAGCAAAGGCAGGTTGTTCAGGATAAACATTTCGGCAATTTGTTGCCTGTGAAATGTATATGAGAAACAGTAGAATTTACTCCGCCTTGTGTCCTCATGCAGGCAGAAGAACCACCGAGGTTACTACCTAATGAGTGAGCTATGCCAATTCGCGAACTGTAAGCAGATTTATACGGAAGTATTCTGAATGGTTAGTTTGACTGGTTCGCTCAGGCGATCGATTCGAATTCATTCAATTGAATTTAAATAATGTACAATTTATTCGGATGGTAATGAAAAGTTCTCCAGATTATCAAAATCTCCCCAAGTCGCTTCCCATGAAGACAAGTAACAAAACTTGTAATGCAGTAACCGCCAAGTCCTATGAGATCAGCCGATCAGTCAGAGTGAATATTAAACTCGCGCAAGTTTCCTGCTGATAAACAAATGAGAAAATTTTCAGTAGTGCATAAAATTATTTGCACCTGCAGAATTCGCATTGTAATATTCTTTGTCAAAGCCCAAAATTCGATAATGCTACAGAAAAACTTTCTACACATTCTCACTATGTAACAACTGGGACACACGATGATTATGCAGCAATATTGGCAAAATACGGCATGCATCATTTTGATCAGCTGTCAAAGTGACTGCTGTTATTCTGCCTGGTTTCGTTGATTCTGACCTGAAAAGCAATCGGAGCACTCCCCGTGCATTTGAACAAGGCCAGCCTTTCCCGTAACTAGTCAGTTTAGTTCATTGGTTAAAATTAAGTGGTACGCATGTTTACCACTGGTATCTGTTGCAGTCACAGACTAAAACCCAATGCCTCCTGATGGACTAGACATGCTAGGTACATGATTTGACAGCTCAGTCACAAACAAAGACTACTTTTAATTAGACCATGTAAGCTAGGCTTGGGATCGGTCGCATCGAAACAATGTGCTTACTCCAACTACCTATACTGTGAGGGGAGTGAATAACTCGGATGCACTACTGACGGATAGATGGTTCGGGCGGCCATACTGTAGTCGTAATTTAATACCTGGGAAGTGCCCTTAAATTAACCTTTGGCCAATCGGAAGCGCTTCGTGAAAGACAATGTTTTACACCAAACCCACCAAGTATGTTGACAAGTGTGCAGACAGTGATTTTTCAACATTCGCAACAGCTTACTGATATGGGAAACAAGAAAAACTGCATGATTCGTGGTCGAAATGTGTACAAGATTCTAACCCAGAAGGCAAACTGGAAAGGTTTTGCTCTTTCCCCGGCCAAATTATTTTCCGATTACACTTACGACATCAATGGTCGTTAGAGGCAATCAGATTATTCGATGCTCATCTAAGAGACGGACACACTTTCATGCTGGCGTCATGATTAGCTGTAATCATTTTGTTACAGACTCGTCTTAATGGAATTCTGGTTTCCACTGATAATGCGAAGGATAATTGCTCTCGACTGTTTTCTGCCTGAGGACGAAAGACGAATTGAGGTCATCTTGTCAACACTAATTTCTTTTTGCTTACTGTAGTCAAAGGGGTTTAGTGGAATACTGCTTGGTACAAGAGAAACTAATCTAATAACTTCAGTGGACTGTTTGTGACGAGTGAGTGCGGGGATTGCCTTGTGTTTGTACCCGAAGACTCACACGGGCAATTTATTAAAGATCATGTTTTCAATGTACAGTTACTGAAGACCGTAATCTTCGGATGAGGACCAAACAATCATCACTCGATCCTGCCCTTGTAGACGTAATTTCCGTAAGTTCCGTAAGTTCGTACTTGAACAAATGTCGAAAGCAGATCGGGGAATGTAGACAAGTGAGTGATTTTACTTAGTATGCACGCCCTGGCAAACGAATGCAGAGGCTGTGTTTCTAAGTTTTGCTCTGTGACCTGGGTATGGGGATTCGATAATGGGTCGAAAATTCCGATCTGGGAACTGCGACCAAATAATAGTTTTCTGCTGGGCAGAGTTTGCGCATTTCTTTTTTGTTTTGTCTTATAACAAACATAAAGAAGCATCAACAAAAGTGCTTCTTGTTGGAACTTAAAATACGATCCCCGTTGGTATGGCACACAGGCTTTAAAATTATGACCATTCAGTCGAAGTCTTCAGTGGTCAAAGTCTTTGGTTTAATAAGCAAAAAATTATGACCGTCAATTACAAATCTGAAAGTCCCAGGTTATATTCTTGCCTTGGACGATCATCCTGCCACCGGGAATTCCTTATGTGACAACTGAGTTCCGCAAAACAAGCAGGTTTAGGGCACAACAGCTAAATGTAACGGAAACCTACTACCATTATTATTGTTGTTGACATTACTGTGTAAATATTTATAAATATATGTGCAGCGAATTTAGGAAGTCTCGAACCAATCCAAAGAGCTCGAGTCCACATTTTCGCTCATATTGGAGAACGGCGATGCTAGTGCATAACTATTTGAATAGGTGGACCCACAAACGTTTCGTTTTTGATGTGAACTATATTTGGCTAATAAACAACAATTATAAACAAATGACAAATAACTAACTGTCAGTAGACCAACCATTGGTCAAAATGGATATTAAAGATGGGGAGTGAGTTATGAACACACCATTGAGAAAATAAAGCAAAACAGATAAAAACTCAACTGGTGGTGATCCAAATTTCGCCGAAGCTCCGAAGTCAGATGAGATTAGCACAGAATTTGTCAATTTACTGTTTTGGCTTAATTCATGTGATGCAATTAGATTGTGTATTGTAGGTTGTGGGTCTGTTTCCAAGCCTACTGTTGTATCAAATAGACTATAGAATAACCAATACGTATCACGCCTTCATATAGACTGCCGAAATTATTTTTTTCAGAGAAACGTAAATGTGAGTTTCACTAAATGAATAAAAATTACTGTGAAAAAATGCCGCCGCCTGAATAGGGTAGTGTGCTTCCTGGTCTGCCTCCTGACCTACTAAATTATAGACTCATAAGACATGATTTTCTAACAGTGAAATAATGCACCACCAGAAAACGGCCGTTACGTCAAACTGGGTTTCATTGTTGTTACATTGACATCGTCAGCATCCCTCCAACTTACCTGGCATGCTTACTTTTATTCCATGGTTTTTAAAATCCTCACGCATCCTCGTCTGTGCAGTGAACTTTGTACAAATACTGGGTGCGGCCGAACACTGCCTAGGAGTAACATCGGTCAAGTAGTAGACGGTACTAATAAACATAACGACTTATTCATAACCGAAAGGTAACTCCGCTTACGAACCCTCGGGTGATGAACGTGAACAGATATAGATAAATATAGATAAACATATTCTTGTACTTCACATAAATCTTCGCAAGTTAGCTCGGATTATTTTGTGTACAGTTTGCTCATTGTGCGCACCTTTCAGTCAACTACAATCTGTACAGCCAAGTACGGAACGAGTAGTTATCAATAAATTTTATTTGATAATCAACGCATGGTGCTTTAATGTCATTCTTACTGGAGTCGTATCGATTAGGTAAATGTTCCGTCTCACTGTGTGCTTGATTCGGGAAGGTATCACTGCAGTAGGATATCTAATCTCAAATGAAGTGTGATCAAATTGATCGCTTTCTTGACTACGCGGTACGACAAAACATCTACTTTTTAATAATCATCCCTTAACTGCTCTTCTTGTAGTACGTGCATCGCCTACAGACGTTTTGTGTGCCAGCATTTCTTGCTCAAAAATCTAGTTGTGTTACGTCAGTTAAGCTGCTCACGGATAACTAGATAACATGTGACTTGAAACAGAACCACTCACAGTAAATATGCATGAACCGAATAGGAAGCACCTATGCAATGTATTCTGTTTATTGGTTAGGTGTGTCGCTGCCTTCCATTTGTGGTGGAAAGTGGTGCAATAAAAAGGTGAAATGGTAACAGTTAGATTTAGCTGTAATGACAGTGACCAACAACAGTAGGACGCAGATGCGGGCTATAAGGTCAAAGTTTCCCAAATGTACAATTAGGAGACCTGGACTGATGTTCTTCTTTGCTAGTTCCTTAAACTAGCTATTCTGAACCGGGTGACCGGTTGGCCGGGAAACAAATGGAGGTTGCACGCTTAGATTAACCAATCAGATTAAAACACGCAGATTACTGAATGCTGGGAAGGCTTTTTCATTCTTTGATTTGTGAGACAACAATAAATTATTTTGGCCGACAAAAGGGCAAACTGGATTCGCTATGACAAACTAAAGGCGGGTGATTACTGCGAATTCAGATAGAAGACACATTTGTATTAAGAAAATTAAAATTTCCCACGGAGTTAACAGGCACCACAGCTCATATGCATGCAAGCGTTTATTTCGAATGAACCACTGTAAAACTGTGGATTTTCCTACTGCAGCAAGTTGGCGTTAGTTGGCAAATAAATGGCCGAAAGAGATCATAGGACAATAAAAAACTGAAAGTTAAGCTGACGGTGGGAATCTATTGGGAGAAAATTAATTAAAATTACAGGCCGCAGACCATGTGATTATTTTAGAAATAATCCATTACCGTAGTAGCAGTCAGTAATGGTCAGTCAACCGCGAACGAACAACAACAGCAACGCAGCAGGCGCCCAAAATAAAGTCGATGTGATGATTGCTGCTCGACAATATCAGGGATAAATTAGTGCGAGCAATGGAGGCTTTGTGCGAGTTGCATTTAGAAAAAATATGAAATCCTAAGCAATGTTTGACACTGCCCAGCTCGGATAATGTAAAAATTTTTATATAGAGCATCTATCCAACTGTTAGGTTTGCAGAAACATTTTAGAATGCTAACTATAAATGGCACTGCACTAGTTAAAAGCGGAACGGAATTTCGAGGTGCCAGTGACGGCGAGAGCCGCAATATTCCCAATTTTAAAGCCCACGCCTGGTTCTAATATCTTCGATCAACGAGGACCAAGGAAGCTCAGTTTTCTGTACTAAGAGGCTCAATTTTGTCCTACTGGGCAGTCCATGATCATACTCCCCAATTTTCCTTGTGTACAAGGAGGCAGAATGTTTACGGGTTTGGCCAACATAACCATTTGAAAATTGTGAATTGACTTTTGTATTTAAATCCCTAATCATCCAAAACTGAAAAACATCTTTGGCATACTTTGACTGGACATTGTTCCAGTGGCATAAAATGGAAGAAAATGGAGGATATCGATTGGAAATCAATAACTTTTACATTTGGGGATGCAAAACGGCGTATTTTAATTGCTTTGGACAAGCAAAATGGTAACTGACCTGCTGTGTTCAAGGAGTCAAAATCACGGCTTTCCATTTTCGAGGTTGCTAATTCACAATCGCCTACCTCGGGGATAATTCTTTCATCGGATGGTCTCCGCTGGTTGGTACTCCCATCCTGAAAATATTACACTCTTTGTTCATGCTGAAAACAGATACACTAGAACAAATAGATAAAACTTTTCGTCCAAGTTGCATATCGTACTTTGGCAAGCACAAATTAAAGTAGTTGTTCAATGCGATCCCATGAACGCGCGTGGAGGACGCATGATTAACTCATGTTCTGGAGTTTGATCATCAGTTTTCCTGGGGGAAATATTGTTGTGCTAGATGTATTTTCACAAAATTATAGCGAAACAGATCGGTCTTGTGTAAAGCGGGGTTCTGTCCTCAAATCTGGTGTCAGTGGCCTTCTTAACCATCTTTGCTACTCATCAGATAAACATTGCATGCTTATCTGTCAGCCGAAGGGAAACACCTGAAAAAAAGACAGAAATTGGTATGTTGAATAATTAAAACGTAGATAGACTGAATTATGCGAGATCGCGATCAAGAAATGTTGATACATCCCTATTTTTGGTTGTTCGATTGCGAATGACAGTGATGATGAGAAATGTGATTTCTTCATTTCCGGCGAAATATCATCTACTACTCTTATTTTCCTTTTCGGTGCGGTTTACGGAATTCTTCTGTCGGATTCATAAATGGATAATAGTTTGACATCCGTTATTGTCTCCATTCATATTCTCCTAAGACGGTTTCAATCTCGTAAGTAGACAAAACTGCAGAGTTCAGAACCCCGAAGTTTTCGCAGGTGTATCCAAAAACCAGTTAATTCATTGTCTTGAATAGTTTTATGTGTTCTATCCACGTCTACAGTGCAGCAAAGAGATTTACAATGACCCTGAACCGAAAGATGCCTGTACAACTGAATGCGACAAACAACTGAATGGTTCTTTAAGGTGTGATAACCACCCAGACAAAACAGCCTCCATTCTGCCGCCGAAGTGATCTGCGGTTTCAGTCTTTGACCTGTACTCTGCCAGAAAACCGATTTTCTAATCTGTTGTTGTCAAAGATCCCGATTTTTCTTATGGACTGAATACATCCCGGTCTGCAAGTTAGATTAAGCTGTTTCCCTTTTGGATAATTATTTTGAAGTATGATAGTGATTGTCTTGTATTTGGTGTCAAATTTCAATCGCGATCATCGGGGAAGCATGAAAAACTGCCTTCCGTGTGAAAGGTAGCCAAGAAAGGACATATTTGATCGTTCTGC
Source organism: Fasciolopsis buskii (assembly GCA_008360955.1). Lineage (NCBI taxonomy): Eukaryota > Metazoa > Platyhelminthes > Trematoda > Plagiorchiida > Fasciolidae > Fasciolopsis > Fasciolopsis buskii. The sequence goes on from LUCM01003352.1 coordinate 128,739, forward strand.
GGGAACGGCATTAGTCAACTGTACTGCCTCAAAGACAGAGCAAACCCATCACCCACTGTAGTTGTGTTGAGAATCTGACGATAACAAGTTACGATGTATTAATAATATGCATGAGACAATCCTTTCTGAGAAGCGTTGCCTTTGCCAGCACCGAAGGAAGAATGTTATATTACAAAATATTATACTATATTTTTAATTTGATGAAAGAATGTTTTAAGCGCTCTTGTTTCAGAACGAAATCAAGTATCACCAGACCCTGGAGCTGAATAAAATTTCACCGATTCAGTGCGGTGATTCGAGGCCACGTTTCTACCCTGCAGAGAATAAATCCTAAATCTCCTCATTGATGACTGACAAGTAGGATAGGAAAAATGGACGAGAACACAAAGAAACTGCTTCATTTTGTCAGCTGCAAAGCATACACTAGAAATGACGATAACAAGTTAGTCACGGTAAATTATATTTTCATTCATTACGTTAGATGAGTGCTGATAAAGTTAGTGTTCTGCGGTTCCTAAGCTTGTTGGGAAGACAGTGAGTTTTAGTGGGCGAGTACTGCGGTCACAAGGTATCAGAGAAATACACTAGAACGTGTAATCCATTAATAAATAAGACCATAAAAGACCATAGGTGAGGCATTTTATGCATTCATTGGCTTCCCGTAAATGAGGCGAAGATTTTACTACTTAGAATAGCTGTAGGGCACGGTAACTAGATTAATGATTACTGGCTTTCAGTAGTTTATAAGCACCAGGTTTTAGTCCGTTATCTTGCATTTCAGGTCCTCCCACTTAAGGTTAGGAATAGTTCTCCGCTCATTCCCCATCTCGGCCTTGTGAGCCAGGTAGTGCAACTTCAGCAAAGAAGCCACGGATTACGGCAGACAGTGGGTTACTTAAAGGACAGGTAAGGAAAAGATAACAGGTGCAGTAGGTTGTTCTCAATCCTATTTTTCTTCCACCATGTTTTGTTAATTCACTACGGACTTCATGAGGCAATATGCAAACAGGCTGATTGGTTTCTGATGATAAGACGCACGTGTACGAATCGTCCATCGGGGATTTGTGAGGGTTCATATCCAACCAACTTCGTAAGATGCATTGTTTTTGGACAAACGTTAAACAGATACGGATATGAAAAATCGACAAACGTACATTTGGGGTCCCTCCCCGGCGTCTACGCCACTTATCCTCCACCAATTAAGTGAACGTAGTCCGCTAACCCAAAAAGTACGAAGACTCAACATTAAGACCTGAAATATATGATGACCAAGAACCACTGTGAATATTGCACTTTTGAGGGCTAAAATCTTAAATTTATTATGCCTCATGCCTTTTATTATCAACAGTAAACACATTCGTATATCCGATTAACGGACCATGTTTTCTACCGCTTGGGAACTGCGAAAAAACCGGCTTACAGATGTGAACGCAGACGTGGTAAAATAACGAACGAATAAAACATGTACCCATATGGCAAGTCTGATAAGATGGATAGCCGCGACCGTGAAAACTGTTCATCCAGTTTGTCAAACACCCGAACTACGACAGAAAGTGAACAAAACAACTCAGCCAAATTGGCCACAGGTTTGGGTAGCTATGGCCATCAGGTTTGTGGTACATAAGTAACTGACAGATGTAAAAGAGAAAGACAATAGGTGGATGGAACCATACCCAAGTGGAGATTAGAAGGATGAATATTTTAAAGCAAACATGGAGTCCATAGATTGAAGCTTCCTGTTCACAATCTATTGAACCGAAACGCTTGATAGTCTGCGGTTGCGGTGGCGAAGGCTAAACAACTCGATATCTCGATAAGAGACTTCAAATGGCTATTAAACACGTTTTCCACATTGTAGGAACAGTCTCATTGATTTCGTTTTTTCAAATTCGAATAATCCTTCGTGTAAACGTTCCCAGGACCATGTAAATTCTTGAAGTCAGGGTGGACGTTATGATTAAGAACCGAATATGAGTCAGTCTATATTGCGAATGATGCACTGTTAATAACACAGCATGGTTGGTGGATGGCACATTGCATCTATCAACAAGGCTGTGTTATTAACACTATATCATTCACAACCTGGTTGGAGTACTTTTGTGTTTCCATAACCTATGTTTTGTTCCTCTGCTATGAAATGCAGAGCGATGGCTGAATCTCGCCCAAGTTTTGATAAGGCCGCCTTGTCCAAAGGTCTGCAGTTTTCTTTCCTTATCTGTCTTCGGATGTCTGCTGAATTGTTCAATGTATTCTGCTAGGCATTCCTTGCATCTGATTTTGGAGTCGCGATTGTTTTGTTCTTGCAGACGGACTTCATCTCTAGCCTTTGATAAGTGCCGTTTTAACGTATTTTCTATCCGGAAGAAAGTGTGAATGTCAGAGTCACCGAGGACCCTTCTAATTGCTTCCGAAGTACCCGATCTGTACGGAATTCCGACGGAAGCTGTTTTTTTTTCTTTTCTTTCATCGTCTTGGTTGGTGACATGCAACCTTTCAGTTGTTTTCTTGCGAAGTGTGGCGGATAATGACTGTCTTGCAAGATGTCGTCTAGACGTCTTAGTTCTTCTTTACGGTCGGTATCATCACTGCATATCTTTTTAACTCTGTTGGCTAGTGAGGAAATGTGTCCGTTTCACGTTTTGTGGATGGTTTGAACTGAAGTCCAAATAATTATCCGAATGCATGGATTTTCTGTGAATGCCAATACTGAATTTTCGTGAGTCATTAACTTTCAGCCAACAATCTAAGAAGCTGATTAATCTACTGGTGTCTATTGACTCCATTGTGAGCTTAATGGATCTGCATTGCTTACTGAGAGCTTGAAGGACGCTATATTTTTGTGCCGACTTGATGATTGCGAATGTATCGTTGACATATCGTACGTAAAAATGTGGGGTTGAATGAAATCATTAGTGCTTTTGATTCAACCGAGTGCAGGAAAAGGTTTGCCACAATGGGGAGATGGGCGATCCCATGGTCATACCGTCTTTTTTTGGTATAATTCATGTTGACGTGAGGCAGTTCTATACCTCCTGTAATTTCTGATGAAGCTAGTATAGTTAGTTCTTCTAAGGATGTTTCCGATGTTAACATTGAATGCAAAGGGCTCAGACTGCCTTTAATGGTTACACTCGTGTATAACGAGACCACATAAAAACTCACTGCGACTTCATCGTTTTCTGGCTCAAAGTCTTTCCGCATATGAGCAAACTCAGAAGTGTCATTGATAATGCCTTACTAACATCTGATTGGGTTTTATTAATCCAGTAAAATATTTTTCCAGTTTTTACGTCCTACAATAAATGTAGTCTATAAGTAGACGAATGCTGTCGGCGTTTTCCGTTCTTCCGCTCTGATATTTGGGGCACTTAGCTGCTGATCCTTAAGAATATTGTATATCTTAAATCTAGCTTGATTGGCGTTTTCTTCCGTAAGGTTCGCTATCACTTGTTCCAGTGCTAGCACAATTTCTGCAACCATTGGCGGTTCTCTCTTGAGAATGAAGTCCAGACCTTTTGAAATAATTGTATTTTTACGGACGTCAACGGTCTGTAGGATATGTTCATCAAGAAATTTTTGGCATTTATTATTGTAGGTTGTCTGACCTTTGATTTTGATCCCTCCTCGATTGTGCTTTGCAAGGTCAAGTAGGCGATCGTGCGTTTATGTCGTCTTTGGCATGCTTTGAACGCATTTAGTCGTCTTTATTCAACAATGATTAGAAGTTGTTCAAGGATTTCCATTAGGAGCAAATGATAAAGAAAGTCATCAGTATTCCGTACTCTGAAGCATACTGAACGTATGTTTAGTATACAGTCTTGAATATGTTCTCATAGGAAAGTGCGCGAATCAACAAAGGCGACTTCCTCAGGTCGAACTGAATTATCCGGAGTTCTAGCAGCAAAAAGTTTTGGGATATTATTATACTGAAGACAGTGTTGATCGAAAGTACGGTGATTTACCCAGTTGGCAAGCCTTTTTTGATTATAAAACGTCTTGATTAGGACTACTCACGGTAGTCGAAGCGTTGGCGAATTACATCTACCAAAAACGCTGTTACTAACATTATACCATTCACAAGAAAAGACAATAGTTGGCCCATCGATTTTTTGATACAGGTCTTACGTCATTCGGTCTTGGTGCGTCAAGTTTCTTACGCAGCCAAGACTTCAGCTAAATAGTGCTTGCAGTAAACTGAATGTTCACTAGCGTACTTAGTTCAGTAATCGTTATTTTACAGTTTGAATGCCTGTAACAGGCTCCAGGTACACGGAAGATCGTCTATTCCATCTTCGCTCTAGATGTCAAAACTGAACATGTAAGAAACATGTGGATTATTTTGTTTCGAGGTCACCCTTCTTGTCATTCGTATTTGTCACTTTCATAGATCAATAACCACAGAGATGGTTTGTTTAGTAAACTTCAGCTTGTTCCTATTTAGTTTCAGTGAGTTTTTTATGTGCTCAGGCACTCTCGCCCAGCATAGTTAAAAGTGTAATAAAAGTTTGCTGAAAAATGAAAGATATTCACGCAATCTCGTATGAATGACTTTGAATTTATGTTCGGTGAAGTCTTTTTTAGTTAAGGACGTTTTTCCTAGAGAAGAAAACCCTGCTAATCTTTGAGAAAGGGAAGGGTGTAGCGCGCAGTGACCGCATGCAACAAGTACTCCTTTTTTCTGTTAGCTGCTGAATACCCCGGGTTGGCACTGTGATGACTGAGTTCATCGTAGACCTGGCAAAACCTATCCATCTGTATCCACGCAAAACTAACCTTAAGACCCTTAAGACATCTTGAATAATACCCAGCAAATAGTTCGTGTTTTCTAAAGCACAACACCAAGATATATGTAACTAACCTGAATGAGTGAAGGCTTGATTCCTAAAAATCTGCTTATCCATTTGACAAGGATTCATCTTGCGTATATCAGGTCCCGTTTAGATGTAACTTATCTACAAGTCCAAACATGGTCATAAGATTGAACTTATTTTTCGGTATTTCTCAAATGTGTACGAACATCCGTATGATGACCGATTCAGATTACCAGTTACCAAAAACTATAAAGTGGATAAACGTCACCGTCACAGTCATCAATCCTAGCTTCTCCATACACTTTAACAAGGTAGGGCAACAGAGGCCATAAATTCCATCCGCTTGCACAGATCAGGCCGATGACAGGAAGTAGCAGCCGCTTCAACGAAATGGGGAAGAGGACAGGATTTCGCCGCTTTGCCAGTTGGAATTCTTGTCATAATTCACTGAATCCTCCAAAGTAGACCGAATGATGCACTACCTAACTGCACTTAAGTTTTGATGCTCTTAGTCTTCAACTTATAAAATTTTTGCAATAATTCCCTCAAGTTATAACCCTCTGGTTCTTCCAGATTATACCCTACTGCTAGCATATTTGAAAATCCAGACTACGAAGGAGTCAACATGGGATTCAGGTCCACTTACATTAGCCTAATTAACATCAGTTTCATGCTTTAAAACAGCGCCGAAGAAGCAGATATATGAAACCATACGTAATCATTATATAATATTGTATCCTGGGAGTCTTTCTAATCGGCTAACAATGTTATCCCTTTTGGATGCCAACTTTATCTTAGTTCTCTATACTGTAACATTTTCTCACCACAAAATCTATTCTCTATGATGGTAGGGGATGAACTAAGCCATTTAAACGATGAAACGCTGAAAGCCAGCCATTGCAATCACTTCACTCTGCAACCTATTGTTTAACTTTATCTTCCAGGAACTGCACATTTTGGTGCGCACTAGATGCACAATCGTTTCTCCCCATGTGAGAGCCTACTTCTAGCGTTAAAATATAAGTATGTGGCTGGAGAAATATGACATTTTAGACCTGAGTTCAGTATTTCGCCAAAATGTTTAAGATAAGAATCCTGCTCATGCATCGATCTGCATCCTAAAAGCTAGTCTAGAGGTCCGGTGAAAATGTAATCATGTCATGCGTTTACCCTATGCATGCATCAGGTTCCATTGCTGCGAGATCATCATGAACTCAAACTTAAAATCCTCAGTCGAACTTAAGCTTCAGTTGGTATCCGATGTTGGCCTTCGCGTGCCAGCCGAAGCGCAAGTCATGGAAGGCTGTCGGCAAGCGAATAACTGATTGCTACAACGACAAACATTTTCGTCACTGTACACCAACAGGCCATCACTGAATGACCTAACAATTTTTCAAATAGCAAGAATTTCTTTGCTTTAAAGCTGCTTTGAGTTTAGAATGCATGTGTTATGATGGGCGCCAGTTTCGAGACCGTTGTAGTGCAATCGATAAATGGGTAAATCAAGACGCCACACTAAAGTTCATGTGATCAGAAAATAAACTGAAACAAGTTCACAAGGAAAAGTAAAGTGTGCGCATTCACCTACTGGACCGGTACATACAAGTTGATTTTGACCAAAAACAAAAGAGTGTATTCCAAAATCGATTAGTTATTTGCGAGTGTGGGTGCATCTGAATCAACAAAACAAAACAGAACTAACCATAACAGCTGTATTACGTTTTGACAAAGTGAGATGCTGATTCGGTAGACAAATGTAACTCTGTAATTACAGAGCTTACCATCTTTATTCTAAGAGCTTTTACGTGATGAATCATAGTTGAGACACGCAAATCCGAAAGCGTGTGCAAATAATTTGTTCACGTTGAATTAGTTTGATGTGTCTTCGGAAAGAGTACCTCTGTCGCAGTTATGATGCAAACAAAACAGGATACGGACAGAATCAAAACTGCAGGAGACTGGGACCACTGTTGATGGTTAAAAATGGGTGATCAAATAATTTTCTTAATGCGCAAGTTATCGAACTGTCTGTGGACGTCTTCCGATCCCGTCAAGGCTGAAAGAGGGCATAATTATCGTTCCAAGGAATTGGTTACTTTTGCATCATTTGGCCGCAAATGATCCCGAATGTGTCGTATAAAGTGATGCATGGTATCTCTGATTAGATAAAATGTTTTCTCTGGTACCGCATTCATCCGTAAACTGATGTCACAGGAAACAAAAACTGCTTCTCTACATGCTCTCAAAGGCGCTGGCTGATTCATTGACTATGATTATTCTGTTGCCTACTCATTAGGCTGATTTGTCCACAGTGAAAGTGGACGACGAGTTATGAAAAATATAAGGAATGACAAATTCGGTATTAGGCAGTTGACAAGCTGGTGGATTAATCAAACAAGGGATTTACAGGAGCAGATTGTGTTCTGATTACCGCCTATTGCAGGAACTGGTAAACTGTGAGGCTGATGAGTTAATAGATTCTGAGCAGTTTTTATTTGCAATCAATCAATATAACTACTACGATTCCTTCGCTACATTTAGACGGATATCATGCAAAGACAATTGATGGATGTCATCGGCCTGATTATGACGCATTTGAGTTTGTCGTGGAAAATTACAATGTAACATTTTTCAAGGATATTGCGATCCGGATAGGTTTGATGACGGCAGATTATCCAGGCTCAAAAAATTCGTTGTTAACTTAAAGCTATTTTGATCAGCATACTCGATGATCATTGTATCAACTCAAAGTATGTTTGACTAATTTTGCGCTTGCATTTCATGTGACATAACTGTATAGCAACTTGTCTGAATGAGCGTTTGTTTAGGATACTTTTAAAACAAGATACTCTAACGATTAGCGCAATGTCTATGCAAGTTTTGGGTTAAGTTTTCTGAAGATAACGAAGTTGAAGAGGAGTTTCTGATATTGTAAAACCACACTTTGCCAAAGGATGGATATTCTACTCAGTCGAACAGCTGGTTACGATTTTAAATGCGAATTGAAAGGAAACGTCGGTTCCAGAAATACTATTTTGACAGATACTGGAGTGCGTTAATTTATAAGTAAATAAGAATACATTTATGGATGGTAATCAACCTGACGTAGAATGTGAGTAAGGGGAAACGTCAACATTTTAAAAGGTTCAAAATTTTCATTAAATTAAGATATTTTTGATTTGCTGAACAGCTGTCGTCCAGATATCCCTAATTTGCTAAAACACAGAGGGAAATTTAAATGATTAACGCTTCTCGTAAAAGACTTTGCATGACAGAGTACAGTAAAGTTCTAAGAAATGCAGTATGACTTTACAGAGCTACGATGTAGGTTGCTCAACCTAAAAGCAGCTGGTAATCCACCAGTTCATAGCTAATGCTGGCAAACAGAAAAAGTCTTCGTATTTCCAGTTAGGCCAGTAACAAATAAGAAAAAAACCAATGAAATTTCCAACAGTTTTGATTCTTTGGGAAGTAGGTCACAGCTGGCAACAAACAGTAAAAATGGGGATGGTGCACGCGGCGTAAAATCATAAGTACTCACTTAGTTGACCATCTGGACGAAATGGCTACATTTCCAGTGTAAAAATATGACCGGGCTTTGTGTCTGCAATTGCAAATTATTTAGATGTTTATGTTCAAACAGTCCTCCTTTTTGACTCCAGAAGCGGCAATACTTTTTGTCTTCACTTTTGAATTTTATCCCCGAGATGATATCACTTATTTCGAGTTAACGCCTTCTGAATCTTGCGAGTATATCGATAGAGCAAAATTATAACAGAGCTGGAAGTTTTCATTTGTGACAGAAATATTAGGATAAATAAATAACATTGCGCTTAATGAGAGGGGCAAGGTGTCAGGGGTAGTGCTTCATTATCGAGGCATAAAATGTTAGTATTTTAAGTGAGATTTGGTCAACTTGTCAAAGTAATTGTGTTTAAATCCGAAAATCCATCGCCAGTCAATGTATCCACTTTGCAGCGCGGAATTGGCCGCTATCCCCTTTCTAAAATCGGTGGACGGTTTTGGATAGCTGAAGAAAAATGCACAAGGTGGAAAAGAGAAGAAAAAAGTATCTTCAGATGGTTGTCGATTAACAACTTTAATTTAAGTTTGACATTTTTTGATGTGACAATGAAGTTACTTGGCATAAATCTGCAAGACTGTAGTGCTTCTTCATTATTCAGCTTCGATTTGCGACTGAAACTGTTTGACTGGGTTACCATGTTTCTGCGAATATTTACACAAAATACACAACATGCGAATTGGAATTTTCAAAGCGTGCTCAGTGATAAAAGCTTATATAACGGATGTACCAGCAAGCGGTCAGCCTTATTCATTAGCTACAGTGATACTGATGATTACACAACGAATTTAAGACTACCTATTATTGCAGGCCTAGTATTGGAATCAACGATAAAAACTTACCTACGGTAACGGATTAGATATGATTTAGGATTAACGAGGTCTATTAGGCGTGCACCAATATGCTTCATACAATATTAAATCGTTTCTAATGAAGTTCAATACTTAAAAAGTGCAGACGAAATTTAAGTTTTTAATTCTTCACATGACCTAGTTGTGCTACACTACTTACCTCATGCAGAAGCTACCTGTTAGAACAGAAAAATAATAAATTTCTACACAGTTACATCATGGTATTGCTTTAGTGGTTTCACACTGTCCGGCATCTATTCACTTCTTCTACGATTGGTGGTGGCTTTGCAGTAACCGTAACCGTTGTAGTTGTCTATCCCGTTGGTGAATGAACACTGGTTTGATTTTGGCTACGGATGGGCCTTTAAACGATAAACATTCAAACAAACGTTTTGGGCACTTATGCTGCGGGGCTCATCTTGTCCGCAACTTCTGTAGTGACCTACTCAATCCGTCTATTTCGTGATTAACCTGTTCGAAACTAAACTGCAAACCGGGGTTATTTTCATTATTAGAGAATATTTTTACAACTGTCTATCGGAAAATTCAATCAGAGTTTGTTGTTTCATCACTTTATTCGTAACTTATAAACGAAGCAGAATTTGAAGATTACTTAGTTATTATTGAACAGTGTTATCTTGAAGCTATTTTAATCATTGTTTGAATTGTCCAATCCAGTTTCAGCATTGTCCATTTTGCTAAAAGAGATTCTATTCTGCGGTAAAACATCTCGAGATTCAGTGAATTTTGACAATATTCGCGGTTGTCCTGCTTTGGAGGAAATCCGAACCAACTAAACGGTAACATGATCTTGCGGAACGAGGTTAGAGGCAGTAGAAATCAGAACGCCGACTGGGAGTATTCACCTTGTCGGATAAAATATCACAGCGGGGGGCAGACTAACACGATACTTTCCTGGTGATCCGATTTAAATAAAATGCATTTGATTCATTCCGTGCCTGACAAATCTCTTTCCTTTAGGTGGAAATGATAAGTTATATGGGCAAAATGCATTAAGGTCACGTCTGCTCATACGCTTGGTAAATATGAATATATTTCATTGTCACCCATTCGGCTGAATGCCAAATCCCAGCACTGCTGCATGTAAAAAGAGTGAACCGATGATAGGTACTGCAAAAAATTTGGGCGTGTTGTTTGACAGTAATGTTCATCATAGCTAAAATTAGTTACAGTCTCCATGGTAAATATCCTTACTTTTGTGCCCAAGTGTCGCCTAAATTGCAGAGACAATCCCGCCATCCACACAATAAGCTCAGTTAGTTGTCCGGACTTTGAAAAAAAATGACCGTAACACTTAATGCGCGTATAGGTTGAACATGGATCATTGTAATGATCAATACTTCGTCGAAATACTTCTTTGTACAGAAGTGCCTTGGAACTGTCGATCTAAACATGAAGACGCGATTCGCTATGAAAGTCAAAACGCCTCGTGATTCACCGTCAACACAACTTATGTTGATTGTGCATATGTAATTCAAGTTTGTAATCCACTCAGCTGACTAGGGGAGGACAGCAGTGTAATTATTTCCTATTCGACGCAGATGTTCATCCTTCAGTTTGTAATTCAAAATTCAAAGTGGTTTGGCAAATGGGCTGTTATATGCAAAACAAAGTTTACCCTGTTGAGTTTTTTGCCATCCTTCTCTACGATAAAATAAATAAGGAGTAATAATACACCTAAATCTCTCCATTCACTTTGAGGGAGAATCAGAGGGAATACTGCGAAAAGTATTCGTATAAGAAACACAATTTCTTCCTAGTCCAAAATTGGCGGATGAACGGCAGCCGAATATTGTGATTTTTCAAATAGACTCCTATTTTATTACCTTCTGTTTTATCATTTGACATTGTCTTCTGTAATGCTTTGACTGCTGTTCTTTCACAGTCCACTTCCAAGTAGGCGAACAAAGTCAGTAAACGATTGATTTGCTACAGTTGATCACCTGTGTAGTGGATATGTTATTGCAGTTGTCCTTTTTTTCACAATTCACACTTGAAAAAGATTGTCGCGGTAGCTTAGCCGTCACATCGGCTTCTAAACTAATGGGACTCAAACAAGTTTACTTTGGACCTCGCCGCTGACTTCTACAAGCTGTTGATTGTTCCATTTAGTATGAAACAATTGTAAAAACCATTCAGATCGCCGTAGTATGCTTGTTTTCAAGCAGGTTAAATGCGATTATTTTGAGCAAATAAACTCATTGGGTATATATATCTATATCTACATTGCATTGGTTTAAAAGCAAGCATAGTACCAACGCAAAAGCATAAAAAAGAACTTTACAGGAGGTGGATAAACAATGGCAAACTAATTGATATTTATGTTTTCACCCTACACGTTTTGTGATTATTTGTTTTGCTTTCGATGTTATTTTTAGGGCAGAGTTCTACGGACAGCCCACACAGCATTTGCGCAACTGACTTCTGTTCTGAACCATATGTCTCAGCTTCTACAACCTACAAAAATCCTTACCTCTTGGGCCCAAACAACGAAGGCGCGAAGCACTAACCGAGGCCAAATCCAAAGCTAACTTCTTCATGCCACTACGATAAATCAAAGCCTGCCCGCTACGTCCCCCCTTTTAGCCTTATCCAGCACGTGCAAAATGGGCACAAAAATGTAAACGATGGGCAGCCATACCCAACACATGTTCAAACCACAGAATGCAATGTGGGGCGACTGTCGTAGTTAGACATCGACTGTCTGCGCCCAACACACGTGACGCACCTAGCCAGTGCTCAACCGATGTTCCCACCAGACACGAGCAATGCTTCGGAGTCGTCGGTGAACAAACACAGAAAGTCCCCGGGTAATCCAAACAAGCATTAAGCAGATCTCGTAACCGTTACTGTGATATTGTACACCCTTACCCTCAGGTTGCTCCGGATGTTATGGTGGCACCACAAGTGTTGCAGGTTTGCGAAAGTTGCTCTGCATTTTATAATTCATGATGAGATACCTGTTTCGTAAAGCAGAAAGTGTGAAGAGATGTCTGCTTTGCTTCGGCCGCAAGTCCTCAATCGATTCTATTTCGCGGCCGGTGTTATCAGTCCCCACCAATTCTAGTGAGAAAGACCAAGTCGAACAGTCAAAAAGTCCGTTTATTAATCAAAACCAGATAGCTTATATTGGTCTTTGGTGAGAAACACTAACTTGTAGATTACTCTGACGCATAATTCGGTCCCTCGGCATTCACCGAGTTTCTCATGCAGTGTTTTTACTTCACTTGTCGATTGGCAGAATAAGCGTGGATTGGCCGTAGTTGTGTTGGTCTCAGATACGGGTAAATGTTAGGGCAAACCAATATGCACTACCTTTCCAACCTCCTTTTCAACACCTCAGTCAGGTATGGTCGGTCTCCCGAGTGACTTGAAGGTATTGGCTACTTCCAACGGATTACCGCAAAGAATGAGTGCAGGCACAGGTTCCTGCCGGTGTTGAAGAACTACGTTGCATTTTCAAAGTCCGAGGCACATACCGTATCTGGATACCTCAATCGCCAAGCGGTTCAACGAGCGTCCAATTGTCTGGGCATTGTCACTCCGCAGGACGATATAATCAGTATACTCTTGGTAAAGAAGCTGTGTTCCCTGGGAATAGTTCACCTGTACCATTCAAAAGATCAGATAAAGCGTTCCATAGAACATCCTCTATGACAATTTTGAAGAGAAATTGGGATATAGGACAGCCCTGCAGTACATCACTGGAGAGGATGAAGGGTAACGAAAGCTGATCATAAGCTCCAACCCGACTTGATCCACTACTGTGCAACTCTTTGAGGACCGACACACTTCTCAGGTACTCCACTGCTCAACGAACAGTGCGTTAGTGCAGGCCTATCAAGAGAGTGAACGACTACTGGGATGTCGAAGAATACGACTACCGTTGGCCTTTGGAAGGTAGGGCGGGGCTCAAACAACTGTCGATGTGTGAAAATGTGGTCGCCGCATCCACGACCATCGCGAATCCTATCCTGCCCTTCATGCATGCTGTACAGCTGCAAAGAATGACGCACGAAAGCGGATTTGCGGCTATTTGGATGAGGCTAATGCCCTTATGGTTAGCGCAGTCACTGTGCAAGCCCTTCACGAAAATGGGGCCACTACCTACAAGGATAGAACTTTATCAGAGTACCAGACATTCGAGAACAAAACGTGAAGTTCCCTGACCAGTTCAATTCCTCCACCTTTAGATATAGCTGGGGAAAGCCCATCAGAACTTGATGCTTTATGACTACTTACGTCTCGGATTTCCTTGAGGACCTCCGACTCATTTGGTCCTCAGATTGAGGTGGTCCGAATTTTCTAATATTGTCTAGGTAATTCTATTCCTTGCTTTATTATACTATTAATTCATGCCGCATATGTGACGAAACTTGGACCGTTCAATTACAAATCGATAATAGTCTTTGGCAAGATTAAAGAAAAGTAGTTCTATTGTAAGACTTTATTATGAATATAAGTAACTGTGATTAATTTCGGATATTATTTATTTCGTCCATGAAAATTA
>LUCM01003353.1:7587-64666 GCA_008360955.1 Fasciolopsis buskii
GCGATTCAGCCATCGCTCTGCATGCCACAGCAGAAGGACATAACATAGATTATGAAAACGCAAAAGTACTTCAACGTGGATTCAGAACCTGCACTGAGCGTAAGGTTGCCGAGGCTCTGGCGATAAGCACCCACCCCACATGCATAAATCGGAACGACGGAGCAGAGATCTCGGAGATATGGACAGCCCTAACATCATTAAGAAACAAGCATACCAAAGGTCACCGCGCTAGTTGACCCCACCACCACGGTGACGCATGACGTGGAAGACAACTAATCACTCACCTGACCCACATTTCAAAGCACACACATACACGAACACAACTAAACATCAGTTGGCATGTGAACGTTCCCTCAGTCATTTGATTGTAAAACTTGCCTTGAGAAAGACTACCCACGGTAGTCGAAACGTTGGCGCATTACATCTACCAACAACGCTGTGTTATTAATATTATATCATTCACAATAAAAAACCAATACATGGCGCATCGATTTTTCGATACACTCCTTATGTCGTTTGGTCCGAATAATCATTTTCACTCTACTTCACACGAAGCGTTTGATGACAGCATATTTTAGAGGCTGAGAATCCCCCAAATGAAAACATAAAAATCTTTGTTTTTCTTTTGATAAAACAAAGTTGTTTTCAAAAAATCCTTGTCAACAGCATGCCAGAAAGGAATTCCAAGTAAATGTAATGCCTCAATGAGGAAAACATTAATTAATTGTGAAGCGATTCAGGTGCCACCGGAATCCAAACGTTCACTGAGCACGCAACAACTAAGTGTTCTTAATGTTTTTGTCCGCAGATTGAAATTAATTTAGTTTGCTCATGACAGCGTTCACATTGCGGGGAATGCTCATTTCACTTCATCATTGTCGGCAACGGAATCGTGGTTTTCATCTCGGTCGATGAAGCGCGTTGCTGTTCAGTACCCGCAAAGCGGTCGTTCTATCAAAAATCAGACGCTGATCATTCCGTAAATTAGTTTTTGATAACTCCTTCCAAGGTTGACCGGAGAAACGGATTACTGTACAGAATAATCCATCTTCTCGTGCTTCATTCAACAGTTATTAGATTTTAGACAATGAAGCAACTATTTTTCGTTTATTGAGTAATGAGCAACTGAGGTTACAGTAGATTGCGAGATAAAATTTATGCTGCCCAATCTTACCAGTCCTAGCACAAGTGGGTTTGGATGTTTGTTTTACTACTGAAATGGGTGTTGAATTATTCAACATCTAGTATCACTTCGGGTTCGAAATCCAGAGATGCAATTAGAAAAAGGTATAGGTGAAATCTGCGTTACTCTGTGGGTTGATTCGCTGTCTAGAAGGCGGGGTGAACTAGTAACAGAATAATCAGGAAAGTACAATTATAACTCCAGTTAAACCAAGTGTGCGTATACAATCCTGTTGGCCTGGTAAATTGTAAACAAAGCTGATTTGTCTTCTCACTGCTCTTACCATCCCCCTCCCAATCGAGTTCGATCATCGTCACACGAGAACGAAGACAGGAAAACCCTCGGCACTCGTAACCGTCTCGTTAAAACAATATGTTGAACTTGACCAAATATTTGCATATGTGAATGAACGAATGCGATCGCAAATGACTATCATAATTGTGACCTGATGTCATAACGACGCAACCACCAACAACGATACATCGTCTGTAAACATTGTCTAGTTCACAATGGCTTTTTAACTTCGTGTTGTTTGGGTTAAATTTGAAAGTTTGGCTAAGCGCCACGCTGTTCACTACTCCCAGATGTGGATAAGCTTACGTAAACTGTCAATGTCTGTTGGTCGTTGACCTCACTGTCCGGGGCTCGAAGTGAACGAACAACAAGTCTAGTTTGCTACTTTAATCGAAAACAGTTTACTCACGTTTACCGAACCTGACACCTACCATTTCTTAATCGCGCATCAAAACAAATGGTTGCTCTTCAATTTCTTTCGATATTCTCTCGTTTTACGGTCACGTTTATCCCGTCCAGTAAGGTTTTCTCCTTGATCTCCGGTTTCACCCAAAACAGCAGTGACATGAAGAAAACTTTGGAAAATGCTGACAAAAGAAAGCGAGAACCACGATATTGTAAGTTGAAACACTGTCACTTGAAATCGCCCATGACGCCAATGTGTTCGCTTGTGCATTTGCACGGATTTATGCGCAGTTGCATGTTGACAATTCAGTCAACAAGGTTTGCATTCATCACCTCACTGTAATGGGGAATCCAAAATTGTTGAAGAGTTTGGGTTTAGCTATAAATGTTTGCGGGTAGAGAAGAATTTAGCTAAGATGCTCCTGTTTGGTTGAAATTCGTGACAAGCGGAAAAAACCGTCGAAATTCCATTGATACTTGTTCTGGAGGGTACGGAACGGAAGGTGCAACGTGTCAAAACACGAGGTGGCCTAATCTTAGGGCCGTTGTGCAAAGAGTTCAGAAGAGTTCGAGGAAATCCTGTGCACGAAGTGTCACACAGACTGATGCACATGACACGGTTTTGTGGCCAAATCTTTCATTAATTGGAAAGAGACATCACTGGTAACTGGCACCACTGACCGGGGATACTCAAACCTTTGATGAACGAACTAGTAAAAATGACGGCCAAAGAATAAACAAAAAAATGAAAGAAAAGAAAACTAGCAGACAAAAAACAAGCCCTGTTTTGTTGGCTACCTTTTACGTGGCAGGTTGGCCTTCAAACTCTTTTAACTAAATTGCAAGTTCCTAACTCCCGGATATTTATGATATTAACAAGATATATCTAAATATCTATCTCAAAAAAAAGAATACTCACTAATATTTTGAATCTGATGACTGCACTAACCTTTAATCAACCCCGGCTGTCAAATGCATGAAACACTGTTGCAGTATTGCATACTCCAGTACTCGCAGAAGACCAAATATCGTTCCGTGTCATTTGAAAAGGTCTTACGTATACGGTTTCCTTTCGTGAGCCGCTCCAGTCTTATGCTTTAGACTGACCTCAGGTAATTTGTGGAACTATAAGAGAATGTTGATCGCATCGCCTCAGTGAAGCTTGTACGTCAAAAGCAATTCGCAGGTCTGAGAATTGCCACTTTCCGAGATTGTATGACGTCTAACAATCGGTAATATGTGCCTTAAATTGGAGCAGTAATCTACGGTAGTCTGTCAGATTTGATGCATGGCCAATCGCATACAGCAATCGTCTTGAGAATGGCCAAGGGGTGAAAAGAAGCCGTTTGTTGGTACACAAATCAAAATCTAACGACATGCGGTGCACAACGCACAGATTTATTAAGCATGAATGAAAAACATTGTTATTGGGCTAAGATAACACGGAAAAACTGGGAAACGACGAGAAAGCATGCACGTAATTTTATTCACAAACATTCTTCATCATATAAACGATGACTTTTACAGATTGTCTTCTCAGTAGAGCTATATATATATATGCGTGATAAACACCCAATGGGCATCTTCAACACATCCGTACGCTCGGATCGATAAACACAAACCCATCAGACTGAGTGCGTGAACCAGAATTGTTGCTATTACACATAGTACACATTATTCATTTCCTTGTGCAGTACCTCTGTGGTGAAGTTACCAAAACTCGACAAGTTATCCTGACATATTTACTTGGCTGTAATTCAGTGAACTTAAAATGACACTTCCTGCACAAAATTTACCTACATAGTGCCCAATAAATACAAACTTGGTCAGATTAGGTTAACTGAATGCTAATAAACATTAACAACATAGTTTAGTTGTTAATTGATTAGTAATAATGATTCCGGAAACAAAAGCAAATGGCTTGTTGTTGGTATGAAGAAAAAGGACGATGACCATGATCACAAGAACGAGAATAAGAACAATAGCAGCAGCAATGACGGGGCCAGCGTGTGTGTACCCTTGTCAGTGAAAAGCTCCTCATTAGAGCGCAATTTTCCTATTTTCAACCAGCTAAACAGTACTGCTACAGTGCAATGGTTAAGATCCAGATATTGTTAGCTAGTACATATTAATGGTCGTCGATATTCACCAGACCAGCCACCGTTTGCATTAGGAACAGCTTGAAATGTTTGAAGTAAATGCACTATGACGACCAGTGAATTCAGTTTACGCTACCAAGTTGGGAGGACGAGGCAAGAGTTACTAATCGCAACCTTGGATTTCACATTCAAGTCGAATTTGAGCACTGCTAAATCCGATGTGCGGCGTCTTCTCCATTTTCAGTGGCCAGTCGGAACGTTGTGCTGAACAAGGGGCAAAACAAAATATCAACGAATCAATAGGTTTGTCTTTTTTCGATCCAGTCAACACAAAAGGAACCATTGTTTTAAAAGTCAAGGCAGTGAAAATTTGGCTTTTCTATTAAAATCATCATTGTTATCGTTAATATTGTAACCTTTACTGGTATTAATAATACCGCCACGCCTACGACTACCATAGGTATTATTGCTATTACTACTGCCGCTATTGTTATTTTTATTGTGACTATTACCACAAGTGTTAGCGCTACTACCACTACTACTACTAATAACAATTATATTACTATTATTGCTGCCACTGATATTACTGTTGCTACTTATGCTGCCATTGCTACTGCTATTATCACTATTGGTGTCACTAGTGCTGCTACTAATACTACTATTACTATTACCAGTGGTGCTGCTAATACTAATTATATTGTTGTCACTAGCATTACTATTGGTAGCTTAAGTACTCCGATTACCAATATCATTGCCACTACCAAAATAACAATAATAAAAACAAGGACAACCACTAATACTGCTAATACTAATATCCCTAGTAATATTAATCCTGTGGCTACTGCTACCGTTTTTTGATCGTTGCTATGACTATTACTTCTAATGCTACTATTATTGCAATCGATGCCGCTACTACGGCAACCGCGGGAGTAGAGTGTATGCGTACCAATTGAACTGATTTCCATTGTCAATCACGTGCCCGGTTGGCAGCCCGTTGGTGACTCCGACCTTTGGTCTTGGAATAAATAAAAAGGTACCGAGACACTAATGGATATATGTCACATAAATAAGAAAAACAGTTATGTGAATGCTGGTCAGTCCTGTGAATTCTGATTAAATACCATTTGTGGAACCTGGAAGATAAAAATATGATTGAAATTGTGCATCTACATTTAGTACCAGTCAGACAGGACACGGGGCCTTTGAGCAACGATAACAAAGTCACTCGTGGTCATAATTTGCGTCTTGCAAGCTTGGTTGTTATTTTGTTGTCTCGCCTGAACAGAACGGGAACTTTAGAAATAGTTTTAAAGAACTGCACACGAATTTTGTAGAAAAACATTCCGATGAATTTGGAGAAATTGTAGCTGTTGTACTCGGAATAATCCCCAAAATGCGACACACCAGTTACGAATCATTGCGAGGTCCTATGATCCGATATGTGAAATAATCAGAGCAGAATTGAAGTCCGATGACTTCACATCTCTCACCAGGCCGCTCACACAGCATGAGGACAGTTCTAGTTTACGTACTAATGGAATGATTGTATTCAAATCTCTCCTACTTCTATCTCGTGTATTTCTCTAGTACGGTGTAAACAGGCATCGTGTCACAGTTCAACTTGACCGCGATTCCGGTCAACAGCATCAAAATGGCATCCACACGAGACGGAAACGGGACGGTTAAACTGTCTGTAACTGCCTCATAAAACGGTTATTTGTGGGTACTTGACCGGTCACTCAGGCACTGTTTATTTTCTCACTGACTACTGGCATCATGACAGAATGCATAAACACCGGCAGTTAGGATGTGAAAATCATTTAATTCATTGTTTGCGTTTAGTTCAACAGACACTTTAGAGCCGTAAATATAAAACAAAGAATCGAATGCAGTCGGAATTTGGTTTGAACAGAACCGTGGTCTGCATTATATACCTCCATAATGTGGCGTGAATGCGAACAGCTACTTTTCGATCGGGCGTCATCGACCATAAACATTGATTTTAACTAATGGTCTACGTTTGTCGATATCTTAGCAGTCAGGCTCATTTTGCGATTATTGATCGCTGACAGTCGTCATTTGAATGGTTCACTGCAGCTCAGATGACGCGCTTTATGTAATTTTGCCTGCTTGCCTTTTGCGGCCCCACCTATGGTAAGACGGTGGGGACTAAACGGATTTTACTTTGGCCGGTCCGTAATCATCGGTCGCGTGGTCACGTGGATGTGCAGGGACAATATGAAAGTGGATCTTCTTCCCCTCGACCTGTACTGACAATGTTCTACCTTGGATGAACCACTGTAATGCTATATGTTTAATTTAAAACCGAAAAGTAAAAGTCTCTCCGAGGTGAACTTCACAACCCGATGACAGGGAAAGCAGTGCGGATATTTTATGGTCACCTTAGGGGCACCGATATGTGCAGAACTATTTTCTACCACTCTGTCAGGCAAAATGCGTGAGAGGTTTCAGGCCCATAGAGTCGACCTAAAGGATGGATTAACTGTAAGCCTACAGTATAACAACATAAGGGAATCAAGAAAATGCGTACAGTCATTTATTCAGTTGGTCCAGCCACTTATTCTTCGTGGACAAAAGTCAAGGACTTCATCTGGAAGAATGTCACCACTCAGATAGCTGATCATGGTCTGCTGAATTTCCCGTCCTGTTTCGTTTCAGCGCGTATAGATTCAGTTAGATAGATAAACAGGCAAATTGCTAGATAAATAAAAGGATAAACAAGGTGTGTTTGATTGTATGGGTTGCTTGACAGATCAATTCAGTGAGTGATTGGTCGATTCATTGAAGGATGCATAGATAGATAGAGCAGAGGTCCTGAGAATTATCTAAAGAAGAACATATCGTTTTACATCCCAACTTCCAAAAATAAATAGGGATTGGTTTTGTCTGAGCCACAAGAAATTGATCAAAGCCTCATCTGTTGAAGGCGTATTTTCAAAATGTTGCACTGATCGTATGCTTCCGGGGAGATGTTGTTCATCCATCCTAATGCGAAATACAACCCTGAGAGCAAAAGTCGATGTACTGGGAATTGTTCAGAATATTTGTTTGGTATACCGTTCTTCCGGGCCATGCACAGGTTGATACGATAAACAAAATTCACCTGCATTCTCCTATGTCGAAAATGGATGTCGGCAGTCAAAATCCAGCCAGCGAATTTACTCTTCTTTGCAACCACCTAGAGCAAATGCATTATCTTAGTGCAGGTATCAAATGCATAGCAATTACGTAAGCAAGGAACCAGTGTTGGATGGTCATCAAGTTGCCAAGATAACTGACCACAGTTTTTTGAGCCAGGAACAATTTTAGAATAAAAGTATCGAAGAGTCTAAACAAACGAATCGTTAGCTTCTTGGTTGCAGCTAGGATTCAGGCTTTGAATTTTCTCATCAGGGTTGCCTTTACGGTACAGGGAAAACGAAAGATGTCTTTTGTATTCATGGCGTGAGATTACTCCTTTGAGCACTAGGAAAGGCATTCATCGTTTTCCAGAACCATATCGGCCCGCGGCCCAACAAACTCGGTTGATGCTCTCCAGTGCCTTGTACTAGTTTCACTGTGTTCAACCTTTAGAATTCACGTCAATGGTATATTAGTTCCGTTTTACACGCAGCCAAGTTACAGGTATCACAAGAAATTTCATTGATTTACGAAATTAAAGGTGGACTAATGAAATCGAATACTAACCAGAGTGATTCCGTCCGCATCAAGAAGTAACCGGGTACTCCATCCGCTTTTTTTGGAGCCATTGGTCCTTTTCAAACTCGGACAGATCATGAAACATTCTGTCGTACAAAACTTGTCAAGTAGTAGTATCTGAAAGAAGAGACGGACGTGTCACCTTTCGGCAACGTTTTTGTTCACAATTTTCGCAACAAATGAAATTATTTTTTTCATTTGAACACATTAAAAGAATCATATCAATTCAGATCAAATGGACTAAATAGTCACTAGTATGGTAATACGTTTAACATGAATGCAAAAGTTAAACATGCTTATCTACCGACTGGTTTATGTGCACCAACAAAAGGTCGTACCGCATCAGTTCAGTTGAGGATAATGGAAAAGTCGATAATTTGAATGCCTAATCGTCATACTAGTGATTGATTTAGAGCTTTCATTTTCGGATCCTTTGATGCATGTTTTGTATCAGCGAAAAAAGTACCACATGTTAAGTCCTAACGCAGTGCTGCTTTCTCGTATTAGAAAATATTGTTGTGAACACTAAGTAGTTAGGAAACGGGAACTTTGACAAATTGGAGCTTTTTGACAGATCGGAATTTGTTCTGTTGACGTGAAAGAGGTCCGTCATACAGAAATTCTGTTATGGATTGTGTACCAATTCAGTGTTGGGATAAGTGGAACTGAAAGCACCACAGAAATTTTGTCTTGTTTATGTGAAGAAATTTGCGCGTCACAACATCGTAATCATCCATATGTTCTACTAATAGTCGAATTACTACCCCTAGTGTATCGTGATGCTAACCTTTGACTTGTAACCTATCTCCTAGTTTACTCCGGACTCTGACTGGTTCTCTAATTCCCAAAATCGATCGGTTTGGTTGGGGCATTTTTTTCTCGGTATTAAACTCTGTTGCACACCAAGTACCGTAAATGATGATCGCACTTCGTTCTGGTTGAATGTCGACGTCAAGATGATGGCGAAACATCACCTCAGTAGACAAGAGTCCCTCAACTGCCCGTCTTACTGGCTTAGGAACAGTGTCAGCGTGCGCACACACACTTTCAATCTTGCGTTGACTAGTTTGCATCGACCACGGTTTTTTCTCTCGAGAAAGGCCCAGAACGTCTTCCACATACGTTATCACAGATAAAATCGACACTTGAGACTGTCTACTGTATCACGAAACTCACACAAAAATGAAAGCATACAGATCACATGATGTCAAAGCATCACGTGGCAGAACACAATCACAAGAGTCTAAGACCATTTAAATTGTTAACAATAGCTCGGAGAGCTGACCAGACCGGACACTTTTGGAATGTAAAACACTGTAAGGGAAGTACGAGATGGATACAAGACCAAGCCCTTGACGTATAATGGCACAACAATTCAGCTACTGTCTGGAGCCCCAAACCGGAAGTGCGATTCAAAGCTAGTTCTGGTAATGGTTTTAAAACTGCTAAGGTCCCATCACGGTCACCGAGTGATGCAAACTCATCGTTGTTTCGTTTCTTCTCAGGTCGCGAATGAATATGAGCTGTGGCTACCAGAAAATAATAAGAACTGAAAATACGATCCACGGAAAAGGACATGGAGGGAAAACAGGATATCTAACTTCTCATAAGAGTCCAGACGTATGTTTTCCCCTACATTATATATGACAAGCGCTCGCCCCTCGTGTTATCCCACGATGAAATCGTTTTGGTACACGAAATTAATTGTATTTTTTTAAATTGTGTGCTCCTATATGGTAGTCTTAGCGCACACTCAGGACACATTATATTACGGCCTAGTTTGTACTTGTGTGTTTGCGCGCGTACATGTGGGGAAGACACTCAATCCCCATCGGTTGATTTTCGAAGAGTATCTTCCAGCCGACGGGCTGACCACGTGTGTGAGAGAAAGGCTCATGATAATCAACTGCATAGTCAGTAAGTTGAATTTTTCACAGTCCTCAGATTGGTTTCTGGGTAAAACACAAATGTATTTTGGTTCGCAGAGATACAGTCGGGCATTTTCACCCTAAATTAGTGTTTTCTGTTACCCTGTGGCATAGATATCCGCGGTTTTCCAGTAGTTTCTTTCGAGATGCAGCAAAACGGATTTCGAAAATAAATCATGAAATCTCGCAACCCTGTGTACTGTTCTCAAACATATCCCAAGAAATGTATGCCTCAACATTCACATAAGGTAGATCAAAACTTTAATTGAGAAACTCAACAGTCCTACTAAATCAATTCTACTCAGGGTCCGATACCAGTCCTTCCGACCAAGGACCAGAATTCCAAGAGCTATGAGGGTTTCTGAACGCTCTTTATGGAACCAAGCGAGTTAACGACGAAAGAATGTTAGAACAGCTAGTTACACTGGTATACCCATAGAGCCCGAGGATTCCTGAGGACACGGATCAGAATGGCCATTGGCCTTGACCAGTTGTCATCCCGTTCGCGTAATTGTTGCGCAATACCCAATCTAACTGACTAACCTAGGAACCAACAACGATCACGGTTATGCGAGGGCTAAGATTTGCATTGCAACGTGATTGATAAGAGTCGCTAGAGTGAGTTAATCATTCCATGATAAAGCTGACTGTGTGTCTTACGTCTTGAGGACTCTAAAGTCTTGAATGCCTTGAAAGATCAAACCTGAAATTTATAAACCAGTTCCCTATTGCGACTGAGCCGAAAACGCTAGCAGCAATCAGATGACTACTTGGAGTTTCAACTATATGGAATACTGCGAAGACGACATACTGTTGAGTGATCTACTTAAGAGCATGCAAGTAAGAACGGGAGTGGTCAGCACATTGGGTTTAAAAAATGAATTTTACGGACTTATGATCTTGGCGTCCAGAAAAGTGGCTACCCCTAGTACCAGGTATTTTGAGCTCACAGGTGAACGAATAAGAAGTCAGCAGTATCCAGCAGCAGGCACGAACCATGACAGAACGGCTGAAGGAAAACGAAAATCTTAAAAGCTGATTAACCATCTCCGTGCTTTATCTGAAACCAATAATCTGATTACTGCCAATCAAGAATGACATACGATTTACCAATTTGAAAAGGCTTAATTACTGCCTTGCAAACCCCCTGTAAAAGCCTAAGATGAAGCGAGTAGAGATCGCTAAATAATTGGGAAGCCAACGGAAAGTCTAGTCGATCACTTACTCCTCCAAGAAAGCCATCTGCTATGGACATCCTCAAGATTCGTGTTGATTTTGATTCATCCTGTGCTATCATTCGTTGTTGCCTATATACGAGATCGCATTGCAAGCATAGTTCGACATTAACCTTGGAAGCAATTTAAAACCCTTTCTGTGAATTTGAGTAATGAAGCATATACACAAACTCGGAATCCGTCACAGATTTGTAGTGATTTCGCCACTGCAGTTTATTTTTAGCTAATTGAGAGTTGTCTTTTGAGTCGCTGCTGTTGAATATACGCACTAAAACATCTTGAAAACAACCAGTTGAGCCATCAGTAGTGGATAGTCATGTGTGCAGAATTGCCGAAATTCATAAGCCTATGAGATAATCAGTATTTGAGAAAAGAAAGACAAAGTGAGCAGGTTTGGCAACGTCACCGATGCATACGTGAAATCCTTGTTCATGTAGATTTGACCGATCGTGATTGTCGCTCCGAGGCATGTCGAGAACAACCACACTGAGTACGGAGAGCCATCTAGTACTTTTGTTACGTTGCCATAAAAGATAACAAAGCAACTGTTTCGTGGTGCCCGCATCGTCGGGAGCCAAGTGGATTGTCGATCTTGCAATCACTATCTGTCATTCCCCAACACCACCCCCAACATACAAAAAGGGTTAGTCGTCCAAATCCGATATCTTCAGGTTACTTTGATGCCCAACGACAACTCGCTATCGTACGGCTTGTGACAAAGTCTGACCTATTGGAACCGTTAGTGGTTCTCTGTCATTCCAAGTTTCGAGTTATATAGAAGCCGGCTTCCCAGATTACATAATATTATATTGTATAGGATTTTTGCATCCATGTCTGCCAGTATTTCAGTCAAAAAAGGATGCGTTCGTCACCCGTCGGAATTCAGAGTTTGAAAAAAAAAGCGTGGCGAATAATAACATTTGAAATTCACGAGAGATTGTAGAGAAAAATCATTCATGATCTGTTGTCGATTGGTGAGAATCAGGCTACGTAGGGAACAGTTGAGTTCTTATAGGTATTTATGATAGAGGGTGTGAACTGGAAGGTAGCACGTGTCTTGGCATGGGAAAGCATTTTTGAAGGTAATTGTGTCAATAGTAGGAGATAGAATATTTTCATGAAGTAATTTACTGTGATATCATCGCTCAGCTGACAATTAAGAAACCATGGAAGCACTGTACAGATGTTTCATCCTCGTGACGAATCATCAGTAGGGCATATGGATCGCTCTCCAATTGGGACGCGAACCCGGGACGAAAGATTCTGAGTAAAACGCCCTAGCCATTACGCTCCTGGGCAGGCTCCGAACGGTTGCCGTGAGCTAGCGGCCAGTAGCCGTTCAAATCAGTGACGGATAGATGCAGCATCATGTGGTAAAGTTCAACAAACCGTTCAGAGCCTGTCCAGTAGCATAATGGCTAAGGCATTCGACTCAGAATCGTTCGTCCTGGGTTTGCGCCCCGATTCGGGTGCGGTGGATATGCACTGCTGACGATTCCTAACAAGGATGAAACAGCTGTATAGTGCTTCCATGGTTTCTTACTCGTTAGGTGAGCGTTGATATCACATGGTAAATTATTTCATGTAGAGGTAATTGTGTAGGGGATGAGACAGATCCGAAAGAATTTCATGCAAATGTTTCGCAAGCGAATAGATGCATGCCATACAGTTTGGTGCCAAATTATTTCAGCAGTGTGTCATATACATCGCTGATAATTGACAAACCACGACGAAGGGTTCGGAAGTCTTTCTTTAGCAAATCAGCGAAGGTGACAGGGGGACAATAGAGGAGAGCGAGAAAAACATGGGCAGGCAAATGGGGCGAAATTGTTTAGCTGAACCTGGAAGTGTTGCTGTCTTGTTATGTAAGATGATAGTCTTTAAAAAATTTTACACAGCTGGAAATGTGAGGGGACCATCTCAAGTTTTTATCAACAGTAATTCTTAAGTGTATGACGGAATCTATCCTATTGAGTGGTTCCGTGTTAATGAAAGCAGAGTCAGCCGGGTGAGCAGATGAAAAAAGGTAACGAAACCCTGATACATTTTAACAAATTTAGATTTAAGCCCAAGAGAAGAAAAAAATCACTGATGAAAGACAAGTTGTTTGGAAAGTTCAAAAAATCTACAGTTCCAGATACCGACTGACAGACAGCAAAGTCATCAGCATATGTGAATAATTGACCAGGGGAACTAGTATCAAGGTCGCTGATATTCGCTGAAAACAACTAAGAAAAAGAAACAGCTCGTTGAAGGACTCCAGAATTTTTTTTACCAACGCGATAGATTTGTTTCCCTTCTGTCTTGTGCACTGGGTTCAGTTGACAAAATAGTCTGATAGCCGTGTCAAGAGACCCTTGGGACAGCCGAACTATTCAAGTTTTCGAAAAAGTAAAGACCGTAGAACAGAGTCGACTACAGAGGAAAAATCTAGAAAACACGTTGAACAGATTTGGCGGATACTATGAACCAGGGAAGCCATCATATCCAACCCGATGCATTATATTTGAAAGTTAATAACCTACCTGCAAAGGTTTTTACTTGCATTGTTTTCGATTATTCTTCCGCTTTTCATGCTATCTTGAGGTTACCTTTATTTTCCACTCGTTTGGACATACAAGATTTTAACCAATAACGCTAGTGTTCCTCGAAGTGCCTTTCCTTCACTCTTTCCGCTGTCAGTTTATCTTAGTGACCTATCGGTGGTTCATCTGATCCGATTATGAAAGTAAGTAACGCTTGTTGTTGAGTGCCATAGGGTTACCAACGAGTAATAAACTTTTCACCTAATTTTGATCATCAAAATCATCTTTACTTTCTCAGAATAGAGTGATCCGCCATTTCACTAATCTCACTGTTCTGAATGTATTCCACTCTGTCATTTCTCGGTTTCTTTAATGATCCCTTTTTCCCATTCCTAATCTTGTTCTTCGCAGAATCTAGTCTAATAAGTTCGGTGGAGGTCTCTCAATCTTCCGATCTTTTTGCTGATCTTAGCGCATCGTCGACTTTTTGTCCAAACCGCAACACGTGTCTTTTCAAATCCAAAAGATCATACAGTTCCGTACTGATTCTATTGTTTTCTACCTTAGCTTCATTATGGGTCATGCCAGTCACTCTAATGTCCCCCCATTGACTTGTTCTGGGCTGCTAAGCAAATATTTTTAACTGTTACAGCGCGAAATATTTTTGATTAGTAGTGCTTCTACCGCCCCCGTTTTTTGATCTTGTCATTAGTATTTGTGTCCTACGTGTTGTGTTTGGTGGGAAATTTGCATGAAACATTCACGGTCTCCCCTGAATTTCTGTTCAGATTCCGGAGCTAGAACATTTTTACCACCACATCTAGCGAAGTGACATCTAGTGATCTTGGTAGCTCTTCCTATAGCCTTCGCAGCCGATACACTTCCTGTGAAATCTGTCATCGGATTATTTCCGCATTATTCCTGGATGACGCGAAGCAGCGTCGCCCTACCAAAACTCAGTCCTTTTATGCAAACCCCAAGGGTCAATCAACGGACGGAAATATAAGCTTTTCTATCAACTACGTGTATTAATTATTAGTTCAGCACAGCGTACGCTGATTACATTTCTAGGTCTACTACTGCAGCGGTCAATGTGTGTATTATGTTTTCTCAATCTTCTTGATTAAAGCACTGAGTGTTGGTTTTTCTACCCGTATGGCATCAAGGTAGCGGATGTTAAACAGTATATATATTTCTGAAGGTTTTCATTCACATTCGGCGTAAAAGGTCTCTGTTCATTGCTCCATTGTGAACAGTTGACAACCCACTTCATCCATTTCCGTTGAACCACGATAAACTGCCAGTTGCACCTTACCACAGAAGCAAGCAAGTATGGAGCAACATAAGATGGTCATCGTGGTATTTTTTCCGTCTCGCTAAAGGAACTCCGGACCGATATTCATTTTCATGGTTTGCCAGCTGTCTCAGCTTCGGTTGGCACCATTTATTAATGTGACGGTCACAATGCAAAGTACACAAAGGAACCAGCTCGATCATTCACGTCCATCGCTAAATACCGAGGGAACTGATCTGGTTTTCTTTCAAGACCAGTGGATGTGAGGGATGGATGTCAGACGGCCACTCCTTAACATTCACGAATTTAGTTTCAGCCAGGTTATCCGATCCCTGAAATTACATTCTCTTGATGGGTTCAGTTGTATGTGACAACCACCATAGTGCTTGTTTCGATGGCACGACTTCTATCGTTTCCACTACAAGCACTGGGCTGTTAGAAGACTTGTGCGTCCCAGTTCGGGAGCAGTGGATATGCGCTGTTGATGATTCCTAACACGGATGAAACAGCTCCCATGGTTTCTTAACTGAGTTGATGGATGATATCACACGGTGAATTATTTAATGTTTTCACCTACTTATGAGTAGTGTAAAGAGGGAAGCTTCATTCAAAGGATACCGTACACAAAGCGGACTAAGTCGGCTTTTCTATCGTCATCACTAGATCCAATTAAACCGCTCAATATACACTTCCCTCACTGTGTTCGCATCTCTTCAGACAAAAGGGGGAAACCCCATCAAACATGGAAGGACTCTGACTGCATTCGTGTGACATCACCAGAAAAATAGCCAAACCTAGTGATAAATATTTTTTGTAATTCTCAATGAGTTTGTTGGCAAACATGGACGACTTAGGCAGAAAAGCATATAGGGGCATTGTCTTGCGGACACATTGGGTCTGCTGATATGATAGCAGTGGCATCAGCCGGACTTTAGGACTCACGGGCAATGTGCAAAAATGTCAAAACGAAAGAGATCTGATCACGTACTCCAGGACAATGAAAGAATAACAAAGTTGAACAGCCGTGGCTGCGCCTATTTCAGAGAGGTAAAAAAGCCCATCCCGTAAGTCAGTATAATGAAATTCCATGCTGCTTGTTTTCTTTTCTGAACTGAAGTGGGTTCTTCCTCACGCATTTGCACATGAACGAGCAATTATTGGATGATGTGTGCATTTGTCGTTAGACTTATCAAGGAAAATGTTTTTTATCCTAGTCAGCGGAAAATCTGAATCAAATGATCGATCTCTACTTCAACCAACCTAAACTAACTTCCAGCGAAAGTCTCGACGTCACTTAGACAGTGAATTGCATATTGTGATAAGCTTCCGGTAACAACTATTCTTCTTGTTCATTCAATTTGGAACTCAAAATAAAAATCCAATATCCCCACTGTGGCCTTTCTTGGTCTCTCGCCATCCATATGGTGTTTTAGTCGTTTGTGCTTCTGATCCAAATTGACCTTCCTGAAAAACCCCGTAATTTCCACTCACGCTGTGATTGACTGCGTCCAACAACTTTTGTTTAAATCGCGAAATTCTAAACCGGCCCTCTGGTGCCTCAGAGCTGCGGTTTATTTAAGGTGGAGCTTTGTTAATGAGCTGTGTGAATTCATATTTCTGAAGTTTTCCTTAACACTATATGTTGGGTTAGTGACATTCATGTTTCCTGAACCCCAAGAGCTATCTCATGGAGTTTTGAAGGGGGCAGTTTTGACAGAATAGCTATCAAGACGTTTGCTGGGATAATTAATTTCATCTTAGAAGTTGGAGCAGTTTGACAGAAGGGAGATATTTCGGCCATCCGATTGGATTTGCGCAAGAGCTGAAGTATCCAAAGCTTTCAGCGGACTGTCGCTAATACATATGCGCTGATGAAGTGACCACTGAACTTGATTTCAGTAGTGCTTTGAGAATAGCGGCGTGCTTTTGATCGAATATTACGTGCACTTATGTATATTTACATAACTGTCATTCATTCGGGTGTTTCTAAACAAACTTCAATTAACTGCTGCGTTGAACCGACATTCCTGTGCCTCGATTCAACTCCGCCATTTCAGTCATTGGCGGGACGCGTATCATGCTTAGATTCAACGGGCCGCCTATCCATTCAACCAATGAAGGACAATGTAAAATCACTCGTTCTCTCCTTTTCGTCACATGCACACCCACCCACCCACCCATATATATATATATATACACATGGGCACAACTGCGACGTTATAAAACTATAAATTTGAGGGCTTCGAGACAGACTAAATTTGCCCGATCACCGGATTTGACGTGCCGACTGTAGTGATTAACAAAGAAGTTGTGAACTTTTCACCGAATTCCCCGCACCCGACCGCGGCTGCCCTATTCAAATATGGACGAGATTATAAGTCGCGCCGACTTCTACGAGAAAGTTGACAACTTTAAAGGATGTTCCAAACTGTTATTGGAAAATCTGGATAAATTTCCCCACCCGGAATTGTATTGGAGATTAGCCCGCTGTTGGTATGACGAAGGTGATTCTCGTTATTCCAAATTGTTTGCATGTGCGAGTTTGTTTAAAACTGGCGGACTGACTAACTCATGCACACTGCCATTTTTTATCTCTTACAGTCTACAGCTTGCCCGAGCATCCCTCAAAAGCAGTATTTAGAAAGGAATTCAGTGAAATGTTCGACTTTGCACTGAAAGGTTACCAAATGGATCCCGAGAACGCCCGTTGTATGACCGTAAGCATGTTCATTTGGTATAGAACTCCGAATTTCTTCTGTTAAACAGTGGTACGGGATTGCTATTGATGAGCTGGCTGCCCTGGATGGAATGCAGCAACGTATAAAACGATCAGCAGAGTTTGAACCCCTGTGGAAAGTAGGTGGATAATTTCTCAGCGCCGGGAACAAACACTCAATGCGATTGTAGAAAGCCATATCACGTGATTCGACCGCCGTGCATGCGCAAAGTGCGTTGGGAATATGGTTAGCCAATTACCAGTTATGATCATTTCGTTCTTCCAGGTACTTTTGCGATGTGGAATTTCGCAAAGGGAAGTCTCCCGCAACTTATGAACTAGTAGGTTTGGTTATCTTTAATTGTTTCATTATAATTACCAATGCAGGCTCTCCAACATTTATTAAAAGCGGAAGAAAGTTGGTCTGCCGCGTTTGCCTAATGAATACGCTTAAAATTTCCAGTTCAGCCACGCATGTTGGTCCATAACATGCTGTATTTGGCCAAATGTTATCGTTGTCTGAAAGAGGTGGACAATGCAAGACAATTTTGTAAATATGTTATCGAGTATGAAGGTGAAGGTTTTCGAGTTCATGAAGTAAGTTATTCGTCACTTTCATTGATCTCTCATTCACACCGCTTTTCAATTTTATAGGCCAAATCTGAGGTGCGCAATATGTTGACCAGCTTGCGGTGATGCAACGGTGCACAGGTCAGACGAAGAGCAGGGGCGAGTGAGAGAGTGATATACGGAAAATGGATGGAGTTATACAAATACTAAAGTCGCCTAAATTTTGTGATTGAACAATAGTGAACGCATATTTTGCCTGAATGTTCCGGCTTTTCCTATTCCCTTTTTCTGCTGACATGGACCTCGTCAACGGAAAATTTTGTGGCGCAACGTTTTTGACTTTATTGGTGGGTCGTTTTTTACAATCAATACAAAATTCACTTCTGGCTCATCATGATACTTTTGGCCATCTTTCGGCCAGTGAATATGTTGTCAAGTTCGTAGGACTGCTCTTATACTATTGTGTGGAACAAAAGACTTCCAATCGATGCAGATCAGCTGATTTGTGGACTATAGCATTGACGAGATAAAACTGGTTGAAGCAGAGTCGAAATCCAAGGCGGTTAACTTCAGGTAATTTGAACAGAGAGGCTAGAAGGCAAGAGGTGACAGAGGACCCACTCCCAGATAACCACGATTTCTGTGTACTTGTATGGCCGTTCATGAATAGTCTCGTGAAATTTAGGAGTGGGAATTAAAACTGGTATTGATCAAATGATGGATTCAGTGTAGACAAATAACAGCCGCTGAAAACCAATCCCAAACCTTTTATTCGTATTTAGCCTACAAGTTTCCAGTGTCTCAGATTCATTCTTCCACGATTGGAGAACAACTGGTCATTGCAAGATGAATATCCATTCAATAGCTTACTAACTGTTAAATGACAACTATTATTTTCAGCAGTAAATTATTAGACTAGATCATTTAGGAGAATGTAGTTAGATGAACAGTCACGTTTGTAACAGTTTGTCAGCGTTTTCCGTGCATACTTCTGGTCAAGTGCTGGATTGAGCCAGTGAAACAGTTGGATAAGCCAGAAAGTTAGTTAATCGCTCTCGTTCTCGGAGGTTAATATTTCTTCACTACATTACCATTCGGATGAGGACGAGACCGTAAGAAGCAAAAACAAATAGCATTCAGTGATAAGCCGAAAAGGGGTTCGCAAGAAACCAGGTAAGTTCGAATGATTTTTGGCAATATTCAGCATATGTTGGATTGTAATTATTAGGTTCCGGTTAAGTTGAACGTGATTGGTCGTCTAGCATTTTACACAAAGCTTCTGTGAAACCACATGTTAGGAGGGTTACTCGTGCGGGTGATCCGAAGTATGAAGAAGGACACTGAACGGATCAGCATATCGGCTTGACTTCATTTGCAGGCAAATCGGAAAATGTCTCGGGAAAAAGCACAGAATCAGCTGAGAGCAGTTCGTACGCAAATGAAGCCTCTAATCGTATGCAGTGAAATGGACAGCACTGTTAGCGATAATGGGTAAACCGGCACAGGTTTATTCCTTAGGGAAACAATATTGTGTTTAGACTGGGAAAAACCATGGATAGTATTAAGTCTAGGGTAGTGGGAAAATGGGTAAACGATGATTTAACAATGGGGTCACTGTTTCCATGTAAATCTGGGTGAGCAATCATAAGATCTCCGTACTGCGGTATGGAGAAACAACGTCATTATTGAGCTTCAAAGGGTTCAGGTCTAGATCGAAATCAGGGAACCAGTTCGTGATTTCAGTAATTTATGTCTGCAGAAATCCACAGACAGGATTATTGGGAACCGTAGCTTCGAGGATTGTGGTGCAGGCTTACTAACCAAGTGGTCATCAAATGCAGACGGGAAAAACCATGAGAGTAAAAAACAGGACTGATGCGGTCGCGCCTTAAGAATGCTTATCTTGAAAGAAAGCCTAAAGATTTTATCATGATATCGGATAGATCGATTGAATAATGAGTGCACAAAGAATGATCTAACTCTATAACCAGCAGGTATCTGGAGTGGCTTAAATCCATTCACACGATTGAGAGAGTCGTCACGGTTAAAACGGTAAACTCCGCTTGACCGACGTTAATAGCCTAATGAAAAGCGTATGGAATTAATGAGGCAAACCGGAGATGACTAAAAAATCTTGAATAAAAAAGAGCAAATTCATTTGCGGAGGATAGGAGGCAAAAAGATGAAAACTTTTAAGACATTTTGTGGTCTGCTGATGAGCCGACTACTGAGTTCATTGTGTATGGAAATTCTTCGACAGCGCAGGAATAAAATAGGCCACAGTGTAGCAGTCAGAAATATCTCCCGAAGGTCCTAGTTGTTGAATTTGTATTTTATTTCTAAGGCGTTTCGCCTCAAGGTGAAGCGGAATCATCGATGCGCAGTGAAAAATTTGCCGACCACAGTTTAACACAATAGCATTCTCACTTTCCACAAGTTTTATCTGTTTCCAAACGTTCGATAATCCCTACAAGGTAACAGATCCATCTCCTTGGGAAAAATCTACTTGCTTCCTAAGCTTTCAAAAGCAACCACTGGAATCGAACTGGCAATCGTCTTCTTGTGGGAATTATTGTTCTGATGGAACACAACAACCAACTTGGTTTCAGTCACTGGATCAGCTAATAGGAGCGAACAGCACAATTGAACAGGATGCGTTGAACTTCAGCATTAATCTTCATTGTTTTTTCTAGGGTGCACCAAGATCCAGATGCAATAGACAATGGAAATCCACTTATGCAATAAGCATCCAATAGTCGGCGACTTTAACTTATGAAATGAATAACAAATGAGAACAGTGGATTCGTCGAGAGCTTTTTCGTCGGTTGGTCACAGGCTGATTTCTGTGACAAAGACACTTGGTCCAATGTCGAGGTTTGATGTGAGTAGCTTAGTACGCACAGGAATAGAAGAAAAGAGCTTTCCCTTTTGGATTCTTAAAATGGACATCCGCAGGAGCTTAAATAAGATTCCCGTGCCAAATGAGCAACAGTATTTACGGTAAATGTGATGATTAGATATCAGTGCATCATGTGAGCATACTTGATGAGCGGCAATAACTCCACAATATAGGTCGTGTAATTCTGAGAAAAAGAATTGCTTTACAATATCCAAAACGTTCAAGACCTTTACTGGTCTGTGAGATAGCACTTTCATTGGGGAATCTGTGGCCAACGGGTAGCTGACTCTATACTGTGTACAGGCTGTTGTCGTTGTTGTTTAACAATCAGGATCAGACATGATCCCTTTTCCCCATAGGCAAAATAACCACCTGTACCATGATTTATAAACGATTTCGTTACTCACATCAATCCCGTGAATAGAAATTACATAGTGCATTAGTGAATCTAAAACTTGGCACGTTATCCACTGGTTTGTTATTTGTGTTACGAGTCATGATTTCCATTTGGAGCGCAGCACTAAAAGACTGAACTTTTTTGAGAGTTAACTGATTAGTGGAAATGTACATGAAATCAACAAATTCGGATATCAGTGTTCACACATTAAGGATTTCAGGTGCGCCTGTTGTCGAGAAACGGTTGGTTAAACACTCGATACAATCTGTGTGCAGTACGTTGCATACTGATTGTCCTGTGAGGGATGTTGAGATTTTGGTGATCATAATCTGCCAATTCAGTTTCCGATTTTCATAAATTTATTCATCCGGTCGCACATTTCAATAAAACTCTGAATTGATGCGCAATCTAAGAGAATATATGTAGCCAGCTAATCGAGTATTTTCGTTTAGACTATGTCGACACTGGTAATATCGTCTAGGTTTACAATCGGTTTCCTTGGCAATGAAAAACTATGCCCAAACCAACCGACGGAGAAACTTCACACCCTACCGTGTGACGAGGTAAATAAATTCGATTAGTTTTCGAGGCACGTGACCAGGTGATTATGGTCCGAAATGACGGTCACACATTATGTGGTTGGACACGAAAAAGGTGATGATAACCTATTAGGGAGTAAAAGCTGAACACTCTTTATCAACTCTTTTTAAAATTTTTTATAAAAATATACGAATGACCCATTAATGCGTTAGTTGGTTATGTGACGAGCACTTGCTTTTGATGCATATGTCAAATCTGACAACTTTTCGGGATCCACAAATCAGAGAGACAGGGAGAGAAAAACACGTCCATCACAGAGATGGATGTTTTCCACGATTTCATGCTAGAGACGAGACAGTGCCACGCGATATATTGTCAACAACAAACGTGGATAGTTTGGGAGCAAAGTGTATGAATACAGAAATCGTTTACACCAGCATCTGCCAGGCAGTTAGCACTCGATCAACGATGATTTATAACTAGCCAAATGATGTGCAGTTGAACAGAGTCACGTGGTTTTGGTTGGTGGAGCAGTTAATTTTATTGGATGATAAATCATTTCACTAACCATTTACTTTAATTTTCACCCAGACGGACTGGATGTTAGCTATCATAAGTTCCGCGTGTTGTACGTCATGTACCTATTTAATCTGGACTACTGTGGCAGACGATCAGCATGAAAAATGCTGGAAAACTGTCCGGATGAGCAACTCCGTCTAGTCGTTGGGGTACACGAGGCACTGGAGGGTCTGTTGCCTAACCGCTGGGGCGCAAATCCTGCAAAGATCAATGCTCTTCATGTTTCGATCAAACTACGTTTACATGAAATAATTCACCATGTGATATCATCGCTCAACTCACCATAAAGAAACCATGGAAGCACTGTACAGCTGTTTCATCCTTGTTAGGAATCATGAGCAGTGCATATGCACCGCGCCCGAACTGGCACGCGAACCCGGGACGAACGATTCTGAGTCGAACGCCTTAGCCATTACGCTACCGGGCAGGCTCTGAACGGTTTGTTCAACTTCACCACATGATGTTGCACCTATCCGTCACTGATTTGCACGGTTACTGTCCGTTAGCTCAGAGCGATCGACCCCTACTGATAGATGACTTCTCTGCACGTAGCCTAAGTACGACGAAGGCTTTCGATATGACCTACAGAGCTTGATTACTTGATACATTCTAGTAGTAGGAGATTGAATGTTTACATGAAATAATTCACCATGTGATATCATCGCTCAACTCACCATAAAGAAACCATGGAAGCACTGTACAGCTGTTTCATCCTTGTTAGGAATCATGAGCAGTGCATATGCACCGCGCCCGAACTGGCACGCGAACCCGGGACGAACGATTCTGAGTCGAACGCCTTAGCCATTACGCTACCGGGCAGGCTCTGAACGGTTTGTTCAACTTCACCACATGATGTTGCACCTATCCGTCACTGATTTGCACGGTTACTGTCCGTTAGCTCAGAGCGATCGACCCCTACTGATAGATGACTTCTCTGCACGTAGCCTAAGTACGACGAAGGCTTTCGATATGACCTACAGAGCTTGATTACTTGATACATTCTAGTAGTAGGAGATTGAATGTTTACATGAAATAATTCACCATGTGATATCATCGCTCAACTCACCATAAAGAAACCATGGAAGCACTGTACAGCTGTTTCATCCTTGTTAGNCCTACGTTTGCCAAATCTGCCAAGCTGTGGAATTCAGTAATTGGCAAGACTTCATAATTGAGGGGCACTTGCACATATAAAATAGGCGCTCTCGAAATGGCCGGCGGCGGTCAAGCGGATAAGGTCGTAGCGTTTGAACATGAAGGTCGCGGGTTCAAATTCTAACACATCCGGCCAGCTTTCCACTCGACTGTCATCTTCCTGAAAATGATGGCCTTTGTTATCTTATTATTAAATAAAGTAGAAGATAGAAGGTGGCCACTGGACAGCCAATGCCATTAGCACAAACTTCTATACACGAGTTTGCTGTCGCAGCGTTTCCTCTTTTTAGAAAACAATAACTGACATCCTATTTACTTTGTCATGAGGACAGTAGTCGAAACTATGCAGGGTTAATGGTAAAATTTCAAAGCCTAGTGTAACGGGAGGCAACGCCCGTCAGCTTTTTCCCCGAAATGGTCAGTCAGTTGAGTGTATTACATCGGCCACGAGACTATTATCGTTCGACAAAAGCATGGTCTCTTTTGCATCACTATGGGTATACACTTTAGGTATACACTTTTAATAAATTAGGATAGTCTGTTCAGAAGTTACAACCGAGGAGCATACAATTCAAGATACATTGATGCTACAGTGGTTAACAGTGAAAAAAACAACTATCACAGAGCCGAGATAAAATGACACGATCTATCCAGGGCAGTTACTTGGATGGGATAACTAGAACAAATGTTTGATCATGTTTCCATTAGAGTTTACTTTACAAATGTCTCAGTGCCGCCAGGCTTTTTTCTATGGTGAAACCTTATCCGTACCATAACTAAAGGTTGGATATAGCGCATCAGACCGTCCATGGCTAGCTGTCAATGGCACATTATAAGCTCGTTCTGCCTTCGGCAGTAGCCACTGGAACACATCAGTTCTTTGATTCGTATACTTTACTTCTATGGTCGTTGGATTAGGAGTTCGGAGATTCCGGAGGAAGTCACCAAACAATCCTTCAGGAGTTTATTTGCGTTCTCATGCCATCTTCAGGGGTGTTCATAAGGTATTAGTTGAGCGGTTCAATAGATATGCACGGAAGACACCGTTGAAACAAAACTACGGACGTTGTGAAACGTGTCCATCAACATGGTCACCCAAGTCCATCTGTTGACGAGGTGGTGCAGACAGTAAAAGGGAATTTCCAAAACTTTGACGGTTGAGAGAAAGCTGGTGAACCTTTCGCTCCCATTCAAAGGCGACAAGCAAGCAGGGATCACATTAAGAAAACTGATGGGCTTTGCCAGTAGGGCATTTTGCGCACCCAAGCTCCGAATTCTTTTCAAATTCCATCCTGTGGTCCCATAAAAGTTGAATGACGAAATTCCAGATTCTGCAGTCTCGTTTTGTGTTTAGTCATTTGTATATTGTTGTAGGATAGTGTACATAGGCGCTTGTGTGAACACATCCGTGAGCACCACTCTCCACGACTGGGTACGGAAGCGAGTAAATCATTCAATGGCTCTGTGGTTTCAAATCTGGCACAGACTAACCACACCCTGAATGTGACGCATGTTTCTAGGGCCAAGGTGGAAAGTCTTGTGTCCACAGTCCATTATGGGAAAATGTCGAGTCTTGGGCACAGCAAAAGCTGTCATGGTGAGTCTTCACAATCCTGCATAGCGGTCATGAAGAATTTGTGGTTGCTTTTCAGTTTTCCTACCTCAACCCCATCCCAAGGCAAGCCCTAGACCAAACAACAATTGACACAACACTTTCATCCGCACAAAATCCCACCAGCCCTATTTTCGCCCATGTTTTAATTCAACTATTCCGATACTTTAAAGTTTTCCTAACATACAATGATGCAATAGTCTGAGTGCAAATCGTTATAATCAAGTTTGCTCGACTGCTTGTATTTTTTCAGCATGCAACATGGATATTTTCAAACAGTTCTAACAATATCCAGGCTTTTCTGAGTAAATGAAGTTATTCTCAATGGCTGCACAGATTCTTTTTCTTGGACTCAAGAGAAAGGATTCCAGAGATTATTGTCTGTCACTGTAGATTCAATTCGTGTTGAACATTACTAATCTTTTGGTTTTCTGAATCGCTCGACCGCATTCACCAAGTGGTTAGCCCAAGAATGATGTAAGTACACAACGTTCATGACTGCCTCA
This sequence comes from Fasciolopsis buskii, assembly GCA_008360955.1. Taxonomy (NCBI): domain Eukaryota; kingdom Metazoa; phylum Platyhelminthes; class Trematoda; order Plagiorchiida; family Fasciolidae; genus Fasciolopsis; species Fasciolopsis buskii. The sequence continues at coordinate 33,245 of LUCM01003353.1, forward strand.
ATGTTACTGGCGTTCACTGAAACCGGATGCTATTCTCAAATACACAATTAGACGCCTTTGGGATTCATCTGTTTCCGTTTGCAGCCAGTAGCAACCGCGGGAACCAAATGATGACTAAATCAATGGATAATTAGTGTCCTTAACGAAGTGAAGTTTTCTATCTTATTGCATATCATTTGATAATACGTCGTCAACGAAAAGTCTGTAAGCGGTCGACGTTTTGGTCAATGCGCGCTTCAAAAAGGCCAAATCAGATATCGACCAGATCCAAAACCTTCCGAAGACTACCAGCCAACATAAGTCACCTGCAACTAAATAGACACAATGGAAAGGGGGTGACTGTTATTATTAATATTGTTTATTATTATTTGTTATTAATATTATCATTATTATAACCTCACGTGTGAGCTAGTGAGAGTAAGTCACTATGCAAACATCCAGTCTCCATGTTTCAGAATTCAGCTCCAGGTAATTCCTGTTTACCTATTGCATAATGTTGCGAACGAGTTGATGATTGGACACATAAACACTGTCAAAATAGGCGTGAGAGAAAAAATAATTAATTTATAAACCCCCCAGTTACAAACTGGACTCGAACAAAACAGATGCCAGTGAATTTCGAAAACAAGATGCTGATCACGGTTTATGGCATTTAACTAGGTCGCGGAAACTGGTGATACTTTGACACGGGTAAATCCGATCGGCTGAATCATCGAAGTTTGGCAATTCAAACATCTCAATGTGATACCCCTGTGGTTAACTAGCCGCAAATAATTTATAAGCTTAGATTGTTTGAATAAATGTAGTCTTACTATAAAGGACAATTTGTCAGTTCTAGCCAAAGTCAAGGATGCGACCTTGATTCAAAGAAAGATGAGCGTTGGATTTAAAAGTTTCCAGACAAATCTGCGTGAATTTAACAAAAAGTACTCGTCAAATTAAATCATTCAGTAGTTTTGTTAGATGCTAGCCATCACACCTAGAAAGAATAATGGAGTCAGTCGATAATAGTCAATTGTTGCCATTTGGTCGCAACTAAAGCTACAGGGATTCTAATCGTCTTATGCTTGCACATAATACGATTCGTGTCACTGGTTAAATTTTCCTGGTGCAACTAGTATTCGACAGTACTTGCGTGATCACCTGTTCGTTTGACATCGATCACGTCCAGGCCCCTCCCCCACCACGCCTTCAGCCCCTAGCACAAACACATGTTAAGAAATTGGTGTGAACTGTGAGGCCTATAGTCTACCGTTCCCCAGTATTGTTAACCACACTTATTCATACACATGCTACGGGGAGTTTAAAAATATTGGGAAACCATCTGTCGATTCACTCGGATTTTCGTGGCTGAATGCACTGATCTCGGGCGCGAAATTAGCCGCCAGTGCGGGTAGACTAGGACTTTACATGCAACAGAACTTATTTAGACCTGAACATTTGCAGAACTGTAAAACAGACGAAGATGGGAACAAAATGTCTGTTCACAAGTGAAAACTTCGGTGGGTCGAATCCAAAATGGGGTGGAAATTCACTGACCAGTTGTCCTAGCCGTATAGCGACAAATCAGAGTTTGCGGAGATCTAACGATGAGATCTTAGGGAGGTAACTGGGTATGGTCAAGAACGCAAACGACCTGTTTGATAAAATAGCAGTTGTCAGGTTTAATAGTCATTAGGAGTTTAAAGCGGTGGTTATACATGATTGCAAAGTGGGAACGATACACAAACAACCCGTCCGAATGGAGTGCTCGAAGCATTCCTATTAAGGAGTGACTACAAAATGTCGGTTAGTTTTTGGACAAAATAAAAATGAACTGGCGACAATCTCGACCACTGGTGTATTTTGGAACCCGTTATGAAGTAGTTCAAGGCCTTGTAATTGCTAGGATTGAACTTTCGATCGCAATCCGTTTAGCATCATTCGAGTTGACTCGACCAATGCACTCGATTATAACTTTGATCACTGATCGTGGAGTGCACACTGGCATTCAAATTCATCTAGTGCATGAATCTGATGATTCGCATTACCTATAGTAGATTAATTCGTCATTTTTGCTTCTCAGTTACTTCATTAGTGATACGATAAAGTACATTATTTTCAAGGAGACGGTCGTAGCCAATGGATGATCATCTTACACATTCCGTCAACTTGCTCGGACGTTTTTGCGGTATCCGTTTAGCACATACGATTTACGTTTGTTTATCGTGAACGACTGTTTCTCAGAGAGGTTTCATGAATAAAATGGTGCACTCTGCCCAAGACAGTAGAGCACTGAGAGTGCTTAGTCGGGTTTCCACGTGGAAATGACCAATAGGCACGCCTGAATCGTTTTTATCGAGTCCATTTACAAACTTCGCGCTTAGAAGTCAAACGCAGATAAAACAGGGGAAACCTGTGCCTCAAAAAAGGCACCCCTAAGGTTTGAACTGGACACGAATAGATAGCACCGAGACTCCGGAACCCTGAGCGGTGCAAGGATGCCTGAGCCGCAAGTAGTCACTGTAAGCATAAGTTAAACGAACGGTTTGACGGAATTACGTTCGCATTGTGCAGAGGTTGTGGGTAAGACTTAAAAGACTGTCGCTCTTCTTTTCACCAGTAACTGAAGGCGAATCTGGATTCGTTGGGAAATTGTACATTGCAAGAGCGTTTATCGGTAGATCTGTGCATTTCAGAGCAAGTTGCGAGAGAGAGAGTGTGTGGATTTACGAAACAAAATCGTGCAACTGTCACCTGAATTTCAAGGCCAGATACAGCAACGAGCTTAGCTCCTACATAACCCCTTTCATCTACCAACGAAACCCAACAGGCGGATTAGTGCTTTCACTATCTTGTTCACTAGAAGGTACAGTAGTTTTTAGAGACGATTTTGATTTAACAGTTCACTTGAACTCAGTTGGTACTGCCTTGGATAGAAAGTCTGCTGCCCACACTGGCACAGATTTGTTTATTGGAATGAATGGTGTCTATTGCATCTTGTCTGTAGTCTTTTCAGTTCATCTGGGTGGTCACAGCTAAGGTACCGTTGACTGACATGTAGGTAGACATTTGGCTGAGACCGTCTGAGCAAGGGCAATTCCCAAAAGGGGGAACGGCAATTCACGCAGCGAACAGACATACTTTTGGTGATGACATTGCTATTGCTGCTAATACTAGTAATAGTAAGTATGGCTGTTGTTGTCGTCATCCTCATCACCATATAATCGTAGTCTGGGTTTAAAATGGCGAAACCATTGTTCACACTTGCTCAAAATTACCAATTATCCGAATAGAGAAACACGCCGACGGTAACAGTGGTAGCTCATTCTTCTGGATAGTTAATTGACTGGGAGAGATGATGGATCAATTCTGAGGTCAATTCGTCGAAAGAACTCGCAGTTAAGACAATATATACAATCCACCGGCTTTGATCTTACCAAAGTATAAGGTCGTTCTTGTTTGTGCTGCATTCGCTGGCTTACTTGTGGTGGAATGCAATCTATTGTTCAGAACATTCAAACTCTAAGGATATCATATATTTCATATCAAAGATTTCAGTTACTACAAAAAGCTCCAGTAATTAAGACTCCAAGGGCTTATGGCTCACGTTGCTGAAGAACTGACCAGCATGTTCGATGAACGTCTCATCGACTGTATCTACCATAAAACCAAAATAGTCATTCAGCCCACAAAATTGGAGGAAGAAGTACCGCATTTTCACGCGAAATTATGGATGCGCATTCACTTGGATTGTCGGACGGAGCTCAGTCGGAGTCCACAGGTTTGTAATTTCTCAATTTTTGGGTTAAATCCACAGTCTATTTGATCACTGCCCACATCTGGAATCATTTCACCAGTAAGTAATCGGCTCCAGCTTGATTTTGAGTCACAGGTTGCATCTGTGCAATACCGAAATCAGGAGATGATCCGCTAAGTTTTTCCGATGTTATCTGTCTTCAGGCAGACCATGATGAACTATTCCATACTTTGTATCTAGCCGTTTTAGCTTATGTTTGATGAGTGCAATGGACTGAATACCTTTGCCAATCAAGTAGAACTGAATTACACAGAACGACGTCGCAAATCAGTTTCCCATTCGTGAAAATCACCCACTTTTACGGTGTATAAAAGCCAAAGAACCAAGTGATGTTCACCAAAAAAGATAAACTTGGCTTGGGATGTGCACGAATTAGGGAATATGTCGTCTTCGTTAGCAAAATAGAATTGTTTCATCGTAAAATTCATCTGACAATTCTCAGTTTTTCCTTCGTCCATGGGAGCAAACATATTATTTTACAATGGACAACAAGGATTTCATACTAGGAAACTTCATATTAGGAAAGTTTCGTGCCTTACTTGGACTAAAGGACACCCGAGTCGAACTGCCAACTGCTTTGATATTTCTGTCGACTGGTTTCGGGACGTACGTTTCACACACCACCACTTGACGGAACACGTTCATAGATACCTCAACTTAAATTCCGGCCTCCATGAGAAATCCAAGACGTTCTCGAAACTGGCACATGAGGATTATTTGGCATGCCAAAAATCGCTTAAAGGGCAGACAAAGCTAACTTTGGACAAAGAACATCAGAATGTAATTGATGAGAACATTCGTTCCGTGAGAGAATAGCCAATCGATTGTATGAATTCTGTGAGATTATTAGATATCTGATGGATATAGTCAATTTCGTTTGGTGGTACTTGAACTAGTCTGTTCGTCGTCAGCTATCCAGTTTAATATTGCAAGAAACGATAATTAGTCCGCCAAGCACGTAAATTCCGGCCATCTATTGCAGATGCTGAAGATATCGATCGGTCACCTATCACGTTGACCTGATTCTCTCGAACTGTATAGACGACACGTGTTATTGGGTTGGACGTCTGGCGCACACCTGATTATTTGGGTGTGAAAATCTCTTCCCCGTTGCTGTTCGAAGAAGACCCCATCTTTATAGAGGTTCGGTGGCTCGCGATCATATTCCAACTAAGTCCACTAACATGGTGCCAAAGGAATGGGTTGAGTTACTTACACCGTTGGATGCAAGCAGAAATATCAAAGAATAGACATACACTTTCAACTTATTCATTAAAAGTTTGCCCTCTAATTCATGCTAGAGAACATTCTCCTCCAGCCTTATCGGAACAGCCGCGATGAGAATAAGAGATTTATATTGAGTTTCAAACCATCGGAGAACCAATCAGGCGACGACGCTCTACCGATTAAGCTGCTGAGATGCCACTCATTCATTCTAAAAATGCCAGTTCGTAGAAGGGGCTGAGTGTTGTCCATGACGGTTGCTTGACAATCGTTTTCCGCATTAAACAACACAAGTATGTTGGCGGCTACGCGTCGTGTCGATTGTGGCACACCAAGCAAGTAGGGCTATTGACTATTGTCATGCATCACCTACCCGGGACTTTTTATCAACAGAGGCGAATGAGTCGTTTAACTACTTATCGTCCCGTCTGGAGCATCGCTGTCGTCTAAACGATTGCGCTTGGTTTCACAAAATGTTAGAGATGCACCTTCCAATGTACTTGGCGAATCCGGAATGCCAGACGGACAGCAAAACAGTCCACAAAGGAACCGTGGATGACGAAGGACTGTCGACGCGGAGGAGGAGCTTGAAAGAGTAGTTGATGTCCAAGTAAATTCTACATAAAGGTTTCTTTTTTTTATTTTTCTGTCGCACCATTTTCGTCTTTCCGTCAGGTTTGCCATGGCACGGGATCTACATCCCGTGCACAAGTGTATCCTTATGTTGGTTCATATCAATGTTTTCCCGTGGTTGAATATACACCCTTACGTCACTTACGATGATGAGTTTTGGTCACTGCTTCCGGGATTGCAGCAGTCGGCCGCAAAGGACTTGTTGACATTTATTGTTTAGACTGCCAACAGTTCTCTGTTACCGCCACATGAATGTCTTTCTCATTATCCAAAAGTTCGGTCAGGTTCGTAAACGTGTTTTATTCACTCTGTACCGCAAATGTTTCGCCGTATTTTTCATACATCTTTGTGAGGGGAACGTGCCGTGCCGTTGAATTGCGTCTCATTCGTAGATATTGTAGAGTTACTAACTCAAAGTAGAAAAAATGTCTTGCGACCATTGCTGGGAATGTGTAAAAAATGGAACTTTAACCCAAAATGACGGTGGGATTGTGAGGTAAATCGTCCCTTGATTTCTGCTTTTCACGATTATTGCCCGAGATAAACAGAATGTAAACAAGATTTTGTACAGCCTTGGTAAAAGTGAACTGCACTCTAGTTACACTCGCAAAAAGTTGACCAGTTACTCCCATTTTTCATCGATTCACAAAGAAATAGGGCCGAGGAATTTCTAATTATGGAAAGTGGTTTGCATATTGTCAAACGGTACATGGTTATAAACTGAGTATCGGTAGGAGTTTAGCACAATAACAAACAGTAGACGATAACACGGAGTTGCTTTGATGCATTCGTTCAGGTCATGTTGCCTTCAATCGCCCGAGAATTTCCAAGCAGTACGACCACAATATGACAATACGCCAGGAAAACTTTCGTGAGATCAGATTAGTCAAATAAGCATTTTGTTAGAGGATGATTCGAGGTAGTCCATACTTATTAACCAAATGGAAAAAAGTGTCGTAACAGTTATTGTCTGGTCTGAGGTTTGCCCTGAGGTGGAGGGGTACGAATCAATGAAAGAGAGCACGATCGCCAACTTTGCTCTTCTTGTTCTGTCCTTTGAGAAGTTTTAGAACTGGAAAGTGAGTCTCGTGAACGCTCACAATTTTCACTTGATGGTTATCAAGAATGCTTTATTGGGAGAAAAATGGGTCAGTTTGAAAAAAAAACGAACTGAGAAACCAGCAGTAGAAGAGAAGTCGTCATATATTTGAATTTTCTTTCAATCATTAGTACATTTAGGAATCGTCGACGAATCACCATTCTTTAACGCTCCTAAGAATTCAAATGAGATTCTAGTGTGATCCTAACAAAAATCTGCACACGTCCGAGGATGACTAAACAGAAGAGCACCATGAATGCATACCTAACTAGTGGCAGTAATCTTAAGATCGTTTGTTTGCTTACGGGAACATTTTGCCATCCCATATTCTTGCGAGGCAAGCAAAAAGAAAATCGGTCCAAATCGGCTTGCCGTTTGAAGGAAACATTGCAGTGGAACTCATATTTTGCAGATTATTTAGCGCTCTCGATAAGACGTTCGACGTTATCAAGCATCCAGCGACTGAAGCTATTACAAGTCTTACGTTCTCACACTTGGTTGATTCCAATCATTCATTGAAAGTAGCTAAATTTTCGCACTTCCTACATGGTTCAAAGTAAGTCATTGAAACAGGTAGAGTGCCGCATCTTGTCTGCAATCCGGTCTGTTAGTATTCGTTTGAACGATCCTATTGTGCTCATAGAAGCAATCTGTGCGAAGACGGAAGCTGCCCTGGCCCACCCGCCACCTTCAAAGGCCTTGCAGTTCACTTGCAAATATGGGTTAGGCGGGTGCACCGCTTTCCGCCAGTGAAAACGCTGCATAACCTTATCCATTTTACACACACACACACACGCACATGTGCATACATACGAAGATATGTATATATATATATATCATAGGACAAAATTTAGACTACTGGAACTGTATTCCACCATTCTTCTTTTTATTTGTTCTAAATTTGATGTAATGTCATGTAATAGTAGGAGTACGAATAACTGGAGTCGAGCTTGTTCGTCATATAGTGGTGTTCTCTGAGTGCTGGTAAAGTTTAGCTGTTGAATATTCATTGTTTTGGGCTTAGAAATTAACTAACCGACTTGATTTGACTTGACCACAAAATGAGCTCACTTGAAGTGTGCTTTGCATTGGTGTTAATTGTGTTCCGCTGAGGAGAACAGTCATCTGCAGCAACGAATATGGTATCATACCAAGTAAGGAATAGCGATGAACGAATTTAAGTTTGGATGATAAAACCAAGGAGATTTGCCGACAGAAAGGTGATCCTGGCCGTGCAACGAGTTCACTTTCGTCCGCGCAAGGATCCGGAGTTCCAACGAGTTAAAACTACGTTTGAAGGGTGGTGTTATTTAGTACCTCAGTTAATTTCATTAATTCAACAATTATGCATTATTAAAATTCAAGAGTTTACTCAACGCCTACCTATTGCAAGATGAACGTGACGAATGCTGACGGTTGAGACGTCGACTTGAATTGACTACAGTACTATGCTTTTTTAACGGTCATCTAGTGAGTCACTGGTGCGTTCACAATGTTTGTGTGCTCGATCCTCACCCTACTTTACTTACTTTAACTCGGTTGAGAAACGTCTTGATTCAGCCGATCTCGTGCATCCCATTCGACAGGGGCTATGGTTATTTACATACTGCTTCAGTTACGTTTTTCCCCAAAAAACATCTCGCTTTGCACAAATCAAAAAAGTTTGATGCTAAGAAAACCGTTTGGTAGTCATGTTTTCCGGCAATAATAGTGGGATATTTTGGGATCGTTATTATAAGACGTTTCTAACAGACGCTGCTCATCTTCATGGGTATTGTAAATCATTAGACGCACTGCCACCAGTTTACTTTTAAGATCCCGACAAAGATATCTGCCAAAATCGAGCCCAGTTGAACAGCCATAGGAGCTGCGTTTGTTCGCTAACAGGATAAACAATAACGGCGATGCTATTCATGGCGACAACAGTGAATCCAAAAGACAAAAATTACAATTCCTTCTTGTTCCTTCAGCGGTGACAACTGTTCGTTCCGTACAACTAGGCTTACGAGGATATGGAATATATTGAAACGCTTCATCAGAAAATCGATCATCCGGAATAGAAAAGTTAAGACAAATATTCCTACTGCGGCGCACTGAAACTGCAAAGCTACTGAAACTTCTAGTGCCCTTAAGATGATTGAGCGATTCGTGCTCCCTCAGTCGTACATACAAAATGAGCGTTAATCTTAGATTTTTGTAAAGTACCTTGTGAGTGTTACTATTTAATCCCCCAATTTCGATAATGATGCAATTGCAAGTTACATTAACTTTCAAGAATGATGTCGATGTCAAATGAAAACTGCTGTGAGAAGATTCGAACTAGTGATCCGCAGGTTGAAATCTCGTGTTGCTGATCACCTGACCATCGACGGCTACATCAAGAAATTTAAAATCGTCAGGAACCGTTCGAAGCATAAGAACGACCGTCCGTCTTTCAATCGACAACGGAGAACTTCCCACCAAGTTGCACTTTTCCCCGTCATTCAGTCGTTTCTGACCTTTGTTTAGATACATGCGTTTTAAATTCCGGAACCACGACCTCGGTTGAGATGAAATTTCTTGTCTCACTAGAACACAACTGCTGACATACGTATTGTCGAGAAACCATTCGCCTGGCTGCTTCGAAATATCACATGTGGTAATTTGAGGAATGAATCAGCCAAATATATACGTTCGTATTACTACAGACCGGAGGTCCTGAACTCCAACCGCAGAACATCAGCCAACAGATAGAGATGACTAAATGGAAAAAACCTTTAGCTCAACACGACAAAAATGTACGATCATGTTAAGTTGATTGCTTCAAGACATAGACGAATTTCAGGGATTACTGCTCATTCCGGCACCTTCCTGTTTAGTGAAGCGAACCAACGGACAGAACACACACATGCACGCGACCTGCCTGGAACAATGCCATCAATATAGACTCGCATATTGCAGTCGGTCAACCAGTCAATCGATCCATCCGTCAAACGGTCCCGGAATTTGGTTCCTGTTTATCGCAATTTTACAGTCCGCTCCCAAGATGATTTATTGACAATAGTCACGTGACGTAAATACGTGACCGTTATTTATCACACGCAGAGGCAGGGGGACAGAATGCGAGTAAATAAATCAGCAAATCCCTTGTTTAGCTGATGGTACTGACAAAAATACACTTTGCAATCAGTTCACAAATGCATTGCAGATCACCGCTGTTAAGTGTAGCTCGTGGAGTTTAGACGATACAATGTTACCACATGTTAAAATTCGAGGAACGTTTTTTTAAATATTCATTTGAATTGTCTAACAATCGACCGTGTGATTGTTATTGGCTGCCCACCCGGTTTTCGAACTGAAAATGTCGGCGCACTACCCGAATAGCCGCAGGCTGTGGAACTCACGACAAGGTCTGAACATGTGTGAAAACATTCATATGTAGCAAAAAGTGGTTCTGGAGTATCATTCGACCAAAGTAGGTAAAGACGTTTGGGTGGAGTTGAATAAGGCCATCAATTTCGTGTTCTACTTCCAGCACATGAAATTATTTATGTGATTCTCGCCGAAAAAAGTCAATGAGCATTCTGCAAATGGAAAATTTGATTTGAATCGACAATCGCGAGCGAATCAATCAAACGGGAAGCAGCATGCTGAAGTGCCTAACTTATGTGATGATTATTTTGTCCATTGTATTCTTTCTGTCTTGTGGTGTCAAGTAAAAGACAAGTAAATACAGTGGATAAGGAACAAGATGGTGATGGATTCGTGGAACTTGTTCGAAGGAAACAAGGCACTTAATAGCCATATCGAATGCGATTGGGTAATTCTATATAGGTGTGTGTGTGTGTGCGCGCAAGTATGTCAAAAACTCTTTGCCGCAGTCTCACGCCGCGTGCTTTTGTTGTTCGTAATTCCATACAGACACTGAAGTTTGTAAGTAAGCAATAACCGTTGACCTGTGTCCACTCCATTTGGAATTCAGGGATGTTCCTTGACCCAGAACCGCAATCATCCGGACAAATGAATGATAGTCTGACAAATTATTCCCAGGGCTGCATGGTACAATATAGTTTACTGTTCGAAACAGCAATACTCCATGGAGAACAGTGTGGACGTATTACCGGAAAATGCCACCCGAACCAGTGAAGATAGTTGTCAATTGCATTGCACCAAATAATAAAGTATTGTGGCAAGGAAATGCGACACTTAATGAGAGCCGCTAGTTTAAAGAAACTACTTTAAAATGCAAAATGAACACGAGACATCTGCTCCGGCTTTGTTTCATCAATGGAGAATTGGTTGTATCCTCCTTCCAGTTAACTATAGAAAGAACAGCCAAATTAGACAGACAAAAATACTCATTTAATAATCAAACTCAAGTCGTTTATACTGATCCTATATGATTAACCATCGTTGATCCGTCAGCTTATTCACGGGCTTAATCGGTGCGATTTCATCACAGCTACATTGAAATTTGCCAGAGAGATGGATATGACCAGCCAAAATCCACTACTCTTACAGAGGTCATCATTTATGCCACTCAGATTCAGAGTTGGGCCATCCAGTACAAGCAAAAGTATGAGGAATGCGTGAACATACTTTTATTCAACGGGGCTAGGGAATTCGAGGTCCAAATTGTATTTCGCTTCTTCACATCCGATCAAAGCTTGCTGTTGCTAATGATCACAACAAATTCGAAGTCTCAGGTTACTCAAAAGTGAGCAAAGTAATCACTTGTGAAGTCAGCCCCAGACATTCAGGGGTTCCAGAAACATTCCCGTGTCAAAAGTGATACAGTACTATTTGTCCGTCGTTCAGCTGTTGGTAGCACACGTCCCCTTGCAAATCTATTCTGACCAACAACTGTTCACTTCCTGTCTTGAGTGCTATATCTGTCACTTATTTGTCGGTGTGAATTCCGTAAATTTCGGTGAGACATGCCATCGAGTAAACCATAATGTTCTGATGCCCACAAGCTACTTATTTGATGCGCCGTATGAATCCTTTGAACAATGAGTAAACAGTTTTGTACCGCGCCAATTCTGACTTGACTAATCCCGAGTAATGACAGTGCTCTGACCGACGTTCGTCAGCAATGTGACTGTGCGAACACATTTTACAACTCAATCATGGGAAATATTCAAACTATAGCACTACTAGTTTACGCGGTCCAGCAATGTCTGAGAGAAACATTAACTGACCATGTGCTGCTCGACAAAAGTGATCTGTTTCAGCTGTCGACCAACAGTGAGTGTCTTCGAGTTCTCACTACGCTTCTCTACTTTTCAAGAGTTTGGCGATGCCAACTATAGGACTGTCGTAAGTTCGATTCTGGAGGCTGATGGTTAATCGGTGTATTATGACCGGAGTTCGTCAATAATGTCTCCGATTAAGAAGTTCTGTACAAAATCTGTAAAAAATGCAGTCCAGTCTACGTGACTGGATATTGTCATCATTAAGAATCTCGTTAAAACTACAAAAAAGACTCGTCCACATTTGCCTTTTCTGTCGTCCATGAAACCGATAAATCCAGTATTTATCTCATTTCAGCTTATTGCTGTTGGGCTTTCACACAATATTTGCTGCCATCAATTTATACCACAGCTGATTCTGGACGATAATCACCGACCGCGATTTCAATGGAAACTTCCATTGTGGTCTGAACGAAGTGCCCAGGATCCGAGCAAGGTTAACGGTTGTTTAAACTGAACTGAAATGAATTTATACCACCTGAAATTCAACTTAGCCTTTTGTTAGCTGAAGAAGACTTCCTTTACTTTGACTGAATCAATTCAACGTACCATCCGATAAACTTGTCCTCAGTTACTTACCTCCGATATCTCCAAGATCCCAAGTTTAAAGGCTATCTAACTCCTCGGATGAACCAAATCCACGTTTCTATATTGTGGTTGGAACAAAGAATTTTTCACTAAGACGAGACGTTCAACATAGCGAAGACAACAGTGTGGGAAGAACTGATATTGGCCATCGGTTCTGTGTATTGTCAACTGGCTTCGGACGCATTTTCGATGTTAAAACACAAGTTCACACAATACGGAGTGATATTCGTCTGTTTAATTGAGCCTGAAAAACAATGTGAGAATGAACGTATTTAGAATCGGTTGGAAACTTAACTTAAGGTCCTGTTAGAATTGCCTAATGATATACACGGACGATCATGGAAACAGAATTGTCTGCCACTCCCGTGAAATTTGGCTAATTGTGGATTTGTTACGATTCGGGATGCCATTCCCGAGTCAGCTCGACGATTTGAATTCAACAAACGATGTGTAATTATAGATGAGGGCTAACTTTTCACAAACAAGGCTCTAGTTCTTTTCAGATGTGTTTGTACAAGATGGTTCAAGATTTTCAAAAGATTTCAAGATCTGTTCATCCTCACATTTTGCCGATGAGAAATATTTCATTGGATTCTTCAAAAAAGCATGCCGAAAATACACCCAAACCTTGCAGTTACATACAGTAGGCAGAAAACGATAACAATCTAGCCTTCCTAGATATCCCGGTTGGTAGACGTGCAGATGGAACAACACAAGAAAACATTTTATCTCAAAGCACGGAAGGAGCATCAGTCCAATTGACCAGTGAAACGGATGGCTCATCCTTTGTACGCGCCGAAACCAAGATAAAGAAATCCGGTCTCGTCGATCCTGAGACATACCATGATCTTCCATTAGCAGAATGATCGAAACCGAGCGTTTCCAATGACTCTACGAAACCATGACCTATTAGCCAACCGTGAGGCTTTAGCAAATACTTGAGTGAGGGTACCAATATGTGCGCAAAACCTGTTCCTTCACAATAAGTCCCTGTCGTTGCGCTAGCCAGTTTGCTTTGGTCAAACAATTGCTTCAGTTTGTCCTCACTGGTCGTTTTAAGTTGCTTGCTCCTCGTCTAATTGCAACTTCAACTAACTTGTTTTACGTGCGCGACTGAGAAGGCTAAAGGAAGTACTTGCATCTCGCTATCTGTGCTTTCTAGTCTTTCCATTTCCACATTTTTTTAGCTGTTATGCCTGTTACAGAACCTATATCAGTGCCTCGACTTTGCTTTCGGAAGTCAGGCTAGCAAGCAAACCGAATTGGCGAGTACATTTCGAGAGAAGAAATTCACAATAAGTTTCCGTGCAAACCGAGCGATACCGTTCGGTACAACTTCGCTGTCGCTCGCAAAAATAGCAATCAGTCAATCGGAATCGTGAACTATAAAAGCCGAGACAGACGTATTTATATACATATATATAATATATATATATATATATATAATATATATGTATATGTATCACCAGAATCGAATCTGTAGCATCGGGGGTGTGCATGGAAGCTCTTCGTCGAAGAGTCCACAGAAGAATCACAACTGTGATTCGTTGATAATTCTTTGTCATATATATAGTCTTTTTGGTTTACGGCAATTTGATTTTTCTTTCATCCTTATTTTGTGTTGTGAGATAGCAACGAGTACCAGTGCATTTTAGTGCAAGGTTAATGAACGCTAATAACCATCATGTATTTTGGACGACTTCCATGAGATGTTAGAAAGTAATTATTAGTGAGCGGTTCGGGGGTCGGATAAAGCTTCCATTATGGATAACAGCATGAAGAACAGCAAAATGAAGAGGGAAGATTTTTCAAGTATTCTATGCATACTCTGGGATCTTTAAAGAGCACAAATTGCGCACTGTTTGGACTTTTCCTACATGCTACTCCTAATTGGCCAGACGCCCTGTGGTTGCATTCGCAATAAATAAAAACAGCACTGCTTTTGGAGTCCAGTTATTCAGCCGCGTGCTAATTTGCAACCCGATGCTTCTATTGTCATGCTGAAACACTAAATCTACCATGAGAGAATGACCGACCGTATAGTCCAATTTCGCGTCATTGGTAAAAACCGTGGGTTTCACACACTCGTTTATGGAGAACGATCCCTAGACTTGCCATAAATCGCAGTGATTGAAGCCTGAAAGCAAATTTCGATGCTGCAGTGACGTTAGAAGAACAGCGTATCAACCTCCAGGAAGTATACGACGTCAACTTTTCAATCACGAGTTTACTTAGTTTTCTTCATTTACTTACTGAGCGCGGTCAGGAGTCATTCGACATGTCGAACTGAGAATTTACCCTTGACTCGTTGGTCCCATTTGATGAAATTGTTGTCATATTAGTAGATTTGATGTTTCTAAGTAGCCCTTGTTTATCGGTCAATATTAACAATTTACTCAGCTTGGTGTTTAAATGGAAATCTATCCCTTCCAGATAATTTTCTGGTAAAAACATTATACGATTGCAATTGCAGGTAGGCCAAAATTTGAGGTCATTTTGCACCTCAGCCCCATGGATGCACGTACCGTAATGGAAATTTGGTTATGTTACCTTAGCTAAATATCACGCTGCTGATCACAAGCCTGTACTGATCAAAGGTTTCCGTTTGCCTTTTTCAATCAAAGCATTCCTTTTCACACTACTGGTAAGTAAATAAAAGCAGTATGCACGAAAATCACAAGACTCACCAGGGCAAACGTTAAGAACGACAAAGCAGGCTGTAAGGCAGTTAATACATTTGGTTGGATCAACCATCAGAACGCAATTCCAAGGCCTGGACAGTTTACTGAATCTGAAATCTCTCAACCTACAATCCAACTATCATCAGAAAACTAAGTAAAAGAACAAATGGTGCGTAAAAAATACTTACTAAAGTAGCCAAAAGGCCGATTTGGAGCTTCGCACGGCCGCAAATAAACTAAAGTCATGCCAAGTAAATGGTTTACATTCGTCGTTCATGAACACTGATGAATAATGCGTGTAAATATTTTGTGTGATTATGTATATATAATGTAAGATTTTTTAGTGTGCGAAAACGGAGTGCCTACGAAAAGACCACATGGGAAATATAGTGGATATTGTAAAAGGATGATACCCGGAATTGACGGTTGCGGGCGAAACAGTGTACGCTGAGGAACAGAGACAGATACCACGTACCTAAGCATACCAATCTCCTGTTGCTTTACTGAAACGTTTGTCGTCTAGATACGCTTTTGTCTTTTACCAGATAACCTGCCCTGTTCAGTCGCATTTATTCGCGAACTTCCGAGGGGAACATGCCTTCTGATATCTTCTCATTTTGCTCGTAGACCCTGGATGTTAGTATAGGTGAACGTTGGAATTACTAACGGTATATCATTATGGAACTCATGCGACTGTCGTTGGACGAAAGATGTTGCTCGATCATTTTTTAAGATCTCCGAGCACTTTCAGTGACGCATAAATCATGCTGTGATTGGAATTGAGACATTTCTGAGATTAAATCTAAATATGCATTCTTCTAGTTTTATTTATTGCAAGCATACTGCATTTCTGTCATAACTGGGAAAAACTGGTAACAAGAAATTTTAAAGGCATGCAATATGCGTCTACTTCATTGTTTCCGCCTGTAAAGATTGTATCATTTTGTTCAACATCACTTATTCAGACCATGAGGGCATTAGAAGTATGATCGAATAGGACTTGCTATGATTCTCTTTTGACTTCATCAGCGAAGCCGAATTTGTATGTACTTGTTGATATTTGCGGACGAAATACGCCTAGCCGGCACTGGTTGTGTTTACCGGAGAAGGCGCTCTGCAATCACTGAAATATAAACCAACGTTGTCGAAAATGCTTTTATCTTTGGTTTATATTGGCAAACTTATTCGCACCCTAGTTTATTGTCACATTGCCAATCGCTTTGTGATAGTAGTTATTGAGCCGGATATACCAATCAATTTGGAAAATGATCACTTCTTTCATCGAAAAAAATTAATTCTTACTAGTTTTCCATTACTTCTATTGCATTTTTAATGGTACTGTCCCTACCGAGGATCGCAAATTTTGTTTTAAGCTCTCTAGGTTGCACGTGATTTATAATGATGCCACGGAGCAGGTGAGAGGCCTTTAACTTAATTCTGACGGAACAATGTTGGGTACACTTACCGGGCTTTCTCCACTCACCTGCGCACACTGTAGATCAGAGTCCTTTCAACCGTTTTCGTGTATGTTGCAATGTCGCTATAGTCTATCGATTTTAGGTTGTCATTTATGCTAACTTTGTAATTGTTGATATTGACTAACAAGCCCGCTGAATTTAGCTTCACGCTGACGAGCGTTCCCACATTTCCTGACACGTCCTAGCTCAAATAGTGTTCGTCGTTGTTATGGTTTCAATCCACAGGTCCACCGTAATAACTATAGTGTAAATTGTATTTGCCGAGTTGCTTCATTAGGTCTTGTTCGCAGGAGTAGTAGTAGCGGCGCACTTCGACTTATTCTGATCACCTGATCATTAGTACCACTAAGTATTCCTTCGCGAAGTATACTTTGAGAACTTCTGAATTTTTATCAAGTCCGCAAAACTCCTATGAATAGGAGAGATTTCGTAGGAATAAGAACTACCTAGTGCATTAAAAATTACGTCTTGTGGTCACCCTACACCACGGTAGAACCGAGCGCATTGTCCTGAGCCGGATTTGCCATGTGAATCTTTTCTTATTTGGTTTACAGGGTACGGTGATTGGTCTAAGGTACCAAAGTCCGAAAGGGTTTGCGAGTGTTTTCTCCAAAAAATTACCGGGCGCAAATATCAGAGGTCATTCTGCTGCAGTAAGTTTGTCTTCATGAGCAAAATTGCTACTCCTTTTTTAGTCCACTAAAAAGAATTTCAGATTCACATTTAATTAGACAGTGGAAATGATGTGATGTTCCGAAATAATACCGGTAACCTGCACCCACTAGAATACACACAGGAGAAGTAGGCCTAGGATACAAAAAGGAAGAAACAACAGAATGCAATAGAGCCACAAAGGAAATACCATTTCAAAAATACTTCTAACTAGTGCAATGAAATAAAGTAGCTCACAATTCAGCTGTAGTCAGCAAATGAGGCAAAATTTGGACGTTATTCTGGTGAGAGGTGATCTGACAGTTCCTTGTGGCCCAGACTTACCGTTGAATTCTCGGGCACGGTGTGGGGGCGTACTCAAACGTCACTTGAGTACATCAAAAAGAACGATGAAAAGGCTATACTCTGAAGCCCAAGATGAGAGGCGTCCGAGATATACGATCTCCAGAATTCTTCATTTTTTAATCTAAGAAACTCGGGTTTATTCAGTAGGTTTAAAGCCAGTTTTTTGTCAATTCTATCCTACCCGACTGGAATAAATAATCATTTTATAATTTAAAATTCTAGGATAGTTTGTTTGTTTTAATGAACCCAACATTCTCAAGCACTACCTGTCCTTCTTTATTTGCGCCAGTGATCCCTTGACTTTAGGAAGGTTTGCATCATGGATCAGCACTTCCAACTTCTCCACTTAGAAGCCTCGGTTGGACGAAACCACCTTCTTGAAATCAATTTACATTGTGGTTTTATTAATAAGAAGGAAGTAAAGGATAAGAATAACTCTGATCTTGGGAATTTTCGCAACTTTCCACAGTGATGGCGTCACCAGAGCTCTTGCGGATAAGTTCCTTCGAATTTAAGAAACCATGTGCGTCTACTACTGTTGTTGGATAGCTATGGGCGGCACGTTTTGGATTTGCATTTACCTTTTGTGTATTCCGTTTGTGGTTTCTTTAATTATATCGCAAATGAAAAATCTTACCTTTACCGTTGGTCTCGCTTTAAGGAGCGACGACGGTCAAATGATTAATTTCTATGGCCCTCCAAACCTAGGAGTTACAAAACCTCGATCTCCCGGTGACAGCTGGGGTTTGCAACAAATCACTGCCCCTAGTTTGTTGCCACGTCTGACCAGTTGAGTAGTGGTGGGCCCAACCCACATCATGGTCGTATCTGCCGTGATTCTTCGAGGTTATGGGCATGGCTACAAGGTCTTCAGGGCCACCCCAAATGGGCCCGAAAGAAAGAAGGCCGGTTTTTAGGGACCATTTTCGAAGCACCCCTAGTTCAAGACCGTTTTTGCAATTTTCAGTTCTTATACTTGGAACAGAATTGCCGCAATGCTGTTTCTAATTCCCGTAAGTCAGTAGCCGCCTTACACATCCAAGAACGGGTGAATTTTCAGCTTTTACACCGCAGCTGTTAGTGAAACAAACTTTGGATATGCATAATTTCAAAGGGAAAACAAACAGAAGTTCGAATGTTTGTTCAACATTCAAATCGTTTAGAATTTCTGAGACAATTTCTTCACGATCAACAAGAGGATGAATGAAATATGTCCAGTATGATATGTCGACAGTCGGGTGTCTCAAAACATCAAATAGGGGAGAGACGTTTACCTTGACTTCGGCTTGTCACTCAACGGTTGGTTCTAACTCGCGGCCGGTATCGCACGTTTCCAGTTACTCTAGTGGGAACCCAGTCAGCACAAAAGCCCCAAAACGCCCCGAAACAGCACCAGAACAGCCCAAAACTACCAAAAGTATCCCCCTTTGAAACAAGAATTGGACCGTTTTGGGTCTTTTCCGAATTAGCCCGACCTCATATAAACCGAGTAATACGACCCACTAGAACACCGCAGGCCTCAATGGCCATTTAATAATATATTTTATAAACTTTAGGAATTTTCGTGAACGAAACTCATCAACTGTGGCTTGATGAGTTTTTTTATCCGCATTTCCTAAAGTTATCTACTGCGTTACTCAAGATATGAAATCGTTAATACACTTTGTGTCTCAGCCTTCGGAGAAAAACAAAAACCTCAAATGTTAAATTTATGAGTTGACCAATAAATTTGCCAAGATGAAACCTGATATAATGCCACTTTGAAAACGGTCCCTAGCGGACCGTCTTGGGGGCATTTTAGCGCCCCCTGTGCTGACTGGGAAGCTAAGTTGATCAGACACACACATTTATTTATCAGTCAAAATCAAATGACTTATGTTGGCTTTCTATGATCAACACTTACTGATAGATTATTCTATTGGCTGATTTGGCCTATTGCTACTACTTGACTTACTCTTACGACGCTTTTGCTCGGCTGATCGATTGGCGCAATCAGTCTTATGTCGCCGCAGCTGGCTCGATCTCGAACCAATTTAATGGATCTGCCGAACCAGCAACTACTACTAGAGTGGGAAGAATTCGAGAGCATGAGCATTGTTAATACATTCTTTTTACATTCATCGTACAAGGGCTGAAAGAGTGAACTTTTGAAGCAAAACTACCATGAGCAGCAGTTCAGTGGCCTATGATGGCATCAATATATCTACAAATGTGTGGCATGGGCCCAGAGAGCAGGCGAAGGTCAGTTTTACCAAATCAGAAAAGTCTACCAGGAAACAGTGAAGCCAAAGGCATATGATGCAAATAGCTGCTAAGTTTAGGATATGTCCATGAGGTAGGAAGCTACACACGCAACATGCAAGAACAAAATCACAGTTTTTAAAATAGTATTTTACTTAGCTGACTGGCATAAACCAAAGGGTTGTGATAAAGTAATATTTCAAAGCTGTAGGTGATGAAGAAATACATTGGTTGTTCACCAAAATGAAGAGAAGACTTCTGGGACTTTGTTGGACTCGGAATTAAAGTTATCAACGCCTTGCGATCCGGAAGATACTTATTATCCCGAGCATTTCAAACTTGTAGGTCAATATAATACTGCAGAATCTTTTATATTTCAAGCTTCACACATCAGCGCAATAGGAGAACCATAACAGGGCCCCAAAGGGCCGCCCACTAAGGCCAAGGGCCTTCAAGTATGATCCAGGAGCCCGAAGAGACAGTGAACCATAATGAAGTCTCAACTAATATTTCAAGTGAGTAAGCACTGTGTATACTAAGTTGATTGCTTTGTTTCAAGAGTTTTCATTAGCCCAAAAATGAACATTGGCTTCCCAGTTTAAAACGAACGTTCCCTGGGTGTCGACTGAGTATCCCCTAGGAGAACAGGGGTGTGGACGCTCAGGGGATTCCCGGAAAAAATTTGCTCGAGGTCAGTAACCTTACACTTGGCCACTTTGTAGACGTCTAAAATGGCTGCCAAGGATTGCCTAACACCGTCAGTTACTTCGGATTTTGCGCATATCACATGTTTATCAGTACGAGTTGTTCCTTCCAAAGTGGTCAGGTGCTCTCCTTTTGGTAAGCGCTTAGGAGATTGTGGGGTGTGACAAGATGACACGAGAGTGACTGATTTATGGAAGAGTGAGAGATACCACAAAAGGAGTGAAGTCATGTGGGTAGAATTAGTATTTGGACAGGCCACTAGATTTGTCTAATCGTAGAAGCAATTAGTTGAACCAATAGTTTTGCTGCTGCATGACATGAACGTGTTCAAAGCAAGGGCGCATAGCAGTTTAAAACTTGATAGACAAAGGTTAACTAAAGCATCCTCAGAATAGTTTGCTAAAAGCTCGGTTGAATCTTCCTGCTCAGATATTTAAGCGAAACATTTTAAGTAGAAACGTAGGAATGATGAGTCTGTGCATTGAGCCTGTTTTTTGTTCAACCCCTCTAGTTGTCCACATACATTTTCCTCTACTATCAACGGACCCCGAGCACTGAGGATCTGCAGTCTTCCTGCCAAACTTATGGAAGCCACAAAAAGCGCTTAACGCCGCGGATATCTGTTTTGCTGTGGTCGTCCGTGATACTCTGGCCTCCAACCTTTCACTGACCGATACCATCCTCCAGTGAACTTTTGACTGCACATAGGCATGTTACGTTTTGTTTGCCACTTGGCATATTGTGTCTGCTCAAGCTCGAACATTCGATTTCCACCTCGGATCAGCCTTACCGTTCTGTTCATGAGTTTCGCCTATTGTGTCCAGTTTCGCTGGTTCCGAAGATTGCTGTACGCTCGCCAGCATTTATGTCGACGCTTAATGGGTTATGCGATGGCTGCCTTTAACCAAGGCACACTTGATTTGCGAATCCTACATCCAATAAATACAAATTCATCCTGCAGGGTTTCTTAGAGATCCCTTAATTATTTTCCATCTTTCCACCAACTCAGCTTCATCGATAGGTTAATTTCGTTGCTATGGCTTAGTGATGAATCGGATCCAGTTTATCGAAGCCTCTTGCTCGTCTGTAAGCAAGCGCAGTGATTTTCATTGTCACGTAATCAATATTGTTTAGCGGGAAGGGGTACTGAAGTTCCGCGACTACATTCATGCGGGTAGTAACTACAAGCTCCAAGAGTGACGGCTCGTAGCCAGATCTGCACCCGATAGCCTCTGCAACAGGCTGAAGCAATGGACTTAAGTGCAGCCGCTTGAGGAAGCTATTCCGGAGGCACATATTCCAAGGACACAGTCTATTAGTGGAAAACTGAATGTCCCCACCATGTGAGCCTTGGTGGCCTCCTCATTTGCAGCTGCAACGTATCTTCCTCCTGGGACCCTTTACAAGCAGGGCACTTTGACTCACCTATAAGGAATTAGTAGCGTCACTGTGCATACTTGGTCATTCCCAATGCATAATTTGACTTGGAATTGATCACTTTTGGGATGAGACAGGTCACCCCGACCCGTTGACGTCTGGTGTTCCTATCGTGAGAAATTCCGTCTCACCGCTTCAGGAACACGTTTTGATTTCTCAGTCGCTTTTCGGCAATGGTGAATGCAGAGGCATTGTGCTCAACAACACCCGCAATAAGATCAGCTCACTTGCTTCTTTTAATACACGCTTTAGCACAGGGTACCACCATTTACCCTTCCTACCTAAGTACCTATTCAGCCTTACTGCAACCTGACCGTCGGTCACGATACCGGAGGATTCACTAACGTTTTCTGCCTCGACGGCAGGTGCAGGGTGTGCAGTGACCTATTAATGCAGCTTTCCGGTTGCTCTCAAGCCTTAGTTACTAATCCAGTGGCCATCAAGATCCCTCCACTGGGTTCTGTTTTCTCATCCTGTTACAGACAGTTCTGGAAGCCCTCGTGCTCCAGAAGATCTTCGACCACCACTCTTTTTAGAGTGAGCTGAGTTATCGCTGTTGGTGAGCCGAAAGTTCGGGGGGGGGGCTTTCCACATTTAATCAGTTGAGGTGTACAGATTATTTATCCGCTAGTTCCACTAAGAACCCTAAACGACCTTCTGGAGATTGCCCGGCACCTAAGCCACCAAGCGTCACGTGATTTCCCTTTCGCTGCATAAGCTATTATGACATCAGTGGCAAGCAGCCTGCCTCCGATTGATTCGCCAGCGAAGCCTTCCTGGGTCGCCTCTTCGGGAGAGAGGATCTGTAGGTGCCCAGTCCGTGTACCCATTTTACTCGAGCAGAACGTGGAACTTCTGCCATACGGATGATTCACGTTAACCCTTTACAGTCTAGCTTCCATCTATTTCCGAGTCAGCAGCTTCTCTTTTTCAAGGTGACCACCTTATGTCCAGAGGAACGGTTCATCGACTGGAGCTTCTTGACTCGGTTCTCTGAATTATCGAATTCCAGGTTAACGCACTCTTGCTGTGGTCACCAGCGTCTCAGATTTGGTCTTCTGTGTCCACTTCTGGCTTAATAAGGGTGTGGCCGGACAGTCGTACGTGAGTCCATTTGTTGCCTCCTCAGGCGTCTTCCCGTGGGGGCTGGCTACGGCCCCGTAAGACCTTGACTGACTTTTCCTAGGCTTCATTACGATTTCCTTGAGGTCATGGTACGTAGGCATACAGTTTTGCATTCTCGTTCCTACGTTCCATGGAGTTTCTCGGGAGACAGTCGGAAGAGCCTCCTTGAACTGGTCTAATGTCCATTCAGCCCAAATGTTTTCCATCAAGGCTACTGAATTCCGCCATAAGTCCCGAGCATTTCTGATTTGGCCAGCTTTTCAGACCTCTCAATGCACACCCTTTATCACAAGTTTATCACTACCTGCTGGGTCCCCGGGAAACGGCATGAAAAATGAAAGAACGTTTCAACAGCAACGGATACTACAAAAGTCATATAGAACACTGGATAAAGCGAAAGGTGCGTCAGCAAAAATTGATGGGGTATCTTACAAAAGACAACCACTGAAACTGTACACACTAGAAGGTCCTACGGCACAATGCACAGTGTGAAATAAGTTAGGCTGCCTACCTCTATTAGTAAAAATCGCTGCTGTGCCCACAGTACTCGAAAATTCAAACTGCGCAATAATTCACTTCAAGTCTAGAATTATTCCTCAGGACCGCGTCATACGAGCTCATTGGCTCCTGGGTCTCAATTGCCTTCCTTCCCGTGAAGGTCGCAGCGCTGATACAGTGAGCACTGGACGACTGGGGGCCCATCAACTGCTGCAGCATAACTGTTGATCATGCGCTGATTGGCGGTGCTGCGTGAAAGCTCTAGACATTATTAATGGGGTAAGAAGACAACCGCACAATGGCAAGCGTATCAGCTGAGCGGGCATAACATTTGGTGGACGTGTAAGCGCGACACAAAGATAATAACTGGAGGGCGGATTACTTGTCTCGATCCTCAATGGTGACAGGAAGTAATTAAGCGAGCGTTCCGTTTTATAAAAAGGGACACCGCAGCAACCGTTTCCGAAACAAACACATGAAAGGAGGAACATCTCATTCATAGGTGGCCACATGGTGCTTCTGTTTTTATTTCATTTCATTTTTAGGAGAGGTAGCAGTAGTGGATTTTGGAGAAAAAACCAAAAATCTATTCATCCTAAATTTCAGGGTTTCTTTATTATCTAATTCAATAACACCTTTGGGTAAACGGTCCCAAAAGGATACTATTCAACGAGTGAGGGTTTTTCTGAAAGTTCAATCTAGGACGATGCTTGGACAATTCTCTGAAGTACTTTTTGGAGGTATCCAGTTTAGGACCCAAAAGAATTACTTCCTAGACCAGTGGAAACTGGATTAAACCCAATTAATAGATCACCCGTTATTCCGCAAATTTCCATTGGGTTCAAACCAAGATTAGTCACACGCTTGTGGGATGGCATAAGGGAACGTCCTCGAACTTTCTTTGTGGCTTTACCTTCACACACTCTGGTATGGCGCAATCTCTGGACGGCTTCGAATGTACAGTCAAACCACCCTACCCACTTTAAGGGTAACCGTAGGTATCGTAAAAAACTGGAAATCCTCCGCTGGGATGGAATTTAAGCAACGTCCTGTCACGTTAAGTACCCGAAAAGCCGAATTGCTGACGATCTGTTGGTGACGGGAAGAAAGATGACGTTTTCTTATCCAGAAAACCTGGGATTTCACGCTGCTCATCACTGGATCTGGATATCTCAAATTAACCGAAATTACTGCGCCTGAGCGCTACCAAAGGATTTACTTACACGCTCGTCATAGTTAATTTGCAGGCTGCAGTTGATGGACCATCACTTCGCGTGATCCACCGAAGGTTCCATTAACGCGGCTATCATTTCTCAGGCACTGATATCCTCGACATCCACTCCAACGTTCCCTGGAATGTTACACGGAAGGTTATTTATGTAAATAGTGGACGAGTGGCAAACCACCATTGATCCTTGAGGTAATGTAGGGGAACATGTATTAGTTCCTCTGGATCGCCTGTTTAACCGAACGTTGGCCGCCCGGCGCAATCGCCACCTGTGCGTTGCTCACGCATGCCCCGCTCACGCGCTGCTGTCAAAATATACTCAACCTGCTACCGCTTCCGACTGTCTTTTCTTTATACCATTGAAGTGTTTGGGTTGTCAATATTGCATTCGTACACAGCCGAGGGAAAGCAAACGGAATACGAGATCCGCGTTGAGACAATAGATCTTACAGTACTGCAGTAACGATTAGTGCTTGGGAAAACTACGACGAAGGCACAGTACCCGACAGGAAGTGCTATACAGATAGTGCTTACATTAGGGGAAATGTGGGATCCATATAAAGTCTTTGCAAAGTCACCCATGGATTCCGAAGAGATGAACGGACCTTCACCTAAAGCACCGATCTACTGCATCATGTTTGCCATCTTAAACAGACCACCGGAAATAATGAAAAATGCAGCGCATAAAGCTATTCGCCTGGTTATACGCATCATGTTTCGTATGGCTCAATGATTACATGCCTGTCGTTGCCTCATTCATATGGGATGCCTGGAACAATACACGTATGCATAATACCGAGGTAGAACAAAAACTTAATAGCCTCCGAGCAGTTCGTTCTACATTTTTAGTTTTTGGATCCGACAGCTCCCCTACATGTAAAAAATAAACTATTGCTTACTGCACACAGGATAAAAGATGGTGATTTCCAGCTTGTTGGCAATCACAGAACTGGTCATTAGAGTTACGAACTGATTTCGCTTTACAAATGTATCACCGGCAATCCAGGTTCATCCTTGATCTTTAAGTTTCTTTTTTTATGCCAAAAGCCCAATCCAATACTCTCTCTGAAATTGTGAGTCGATTGTCACTCTCTCAGTTCCGAAGACATCCGTTAGAACTAACTTTTTTATTGTTAAATATTCGCCATTATGGAACAAAGTTCTCCACCAGCTGCGCATTTTATCGCCATCGTCTATTGCCTTCAAAAACGAAGTACATAGAACAGTTACTGTACCCCTTCTCGTTTATCTATACCACCCACACCCACCTGAGCATCGAGTGTATGGAACCGAGTTGGACTTCTGAAAAACGCATTGGTGTCACGCGTTTCGCTGAGTGCGAAAAAGAAAGTGAATCTCACCATATGAAAAACCGAACCTAAGACGACATCTTGATTTCTTTTGCTTCTCATTGCTCATCGATATCTCGTTGCTCATTTCAGACACCTTTGGAATTTCTATCTTCTCCACCACTATAGTCACAGGTGCAGCTTCTTAGGATCTTCTCATCTAATTTACTTCATTTCAATATCATTTTTGGCCGTTTCCATAAAAAATCATGTAGCAAACCACCTCGTCTTTCACTCCCAACTTTAAACTGAGCTCCAACACTAGCGCATCCCACCTACATACATGCAGTTCCACGTCGGATGCACCCCACCCTTCTTCTGCCTTTACAAACGATACTTGTCACTCAGTAATCTAGCTTTAAATTCATAAACCCTATCCTCCTAACTGCGTATAGGGTTGCTAACCTATAACTCCTCCCTGCCACTCCCCTAACCAATCCCAACACCGTCACCAAAACAGTGTGGCATTCCTACTCGACCACCGTCTTCGAATATCAACAATCACTACCACCATCTACTTTTCATCAGTGCCCCTCCCCAAGCAAATTACCTCGGCTCGCAGGAATAACCTTTGTTCCTGACGAACCCAAACGGCTCCCTCCAGACGTAACATCTGAGATTCTCTCTCATTCCTCATTGATATCTCTGTCCATTTTGGACACTTCAGGACTCACATTATCTCCGTGAACATAAATTCCCGTGATTTCTTTTCTTCCCTTAGTGACAATTTTAACTTACCATACCTACTGGTCCCAACCACTTCTTGTTCTTCAAAGGCATGGTCTCCTGGAGTGGAATACAGTCCATGATTTTTTCGCTGTGAATTTATTCAGTCCCTAGTGCATGTCTTTTTCTAGGTCGTTCAGTACTTATATCTACAGCCGTTGTTCACTGTCCGTCCCACCAAATACGGGCTCATTTCCCTTTATCGATGAGCGTAGACGATCCACAAGCTAGATTAGACTGTCCATCTATTTATACACTCCCAAAACACTCGGATTGCCCACAACGTCAACCACCATTTCTATACTCTGGGTCGCACTATACGTTCTAGTAACTTCTTTTTCTGAGCCGCTCTAAAGATTGATCGCTCCTCAATCCGCAGATAGCAGCCAGGCCAGACCGCCGCCCGCCTTTTTTTCTTTTTCCAGGCCCCTGAGTTTTGCTGGGATGTAAACAATTACTTCATAATTCGGCTACCGCGGTTTCGGCTCGCCTGGGATTATCCATCCCTGGGGACCTGACGTTACCCCTCTCCTAAATACACCATATTCGCATCTATTCCTTTACCTCCCCTGTACACCAGCGTTACCAAGATAGTGCGGGGTGCGCTCAGATCCACCGTTTTGGCCGGCGCACATGAGGCGGGCAACTTGGTTGCAGCGATGGTGGGGTGCAGATGGGCTGGCAGATTACACCTGTTTTCACCCCTAAACGGTGTTTTCAGGCTGGGTGGCCAGCGCTCTATCAGCCCCACCCCCTAGCACTCTTGTGTAAACAGCCCTCTAATCCCTGCTCATTTTGTACAGCTTCCTCTCGCTCCTTACCAGTTCTTTTACCCAAACCATACAAAACAAACTGGGGGCTATTTTTATTGGCACTTGATACGAGCTGACGTTCCAAATGCATCTCAACATTCCTCATGAAAGTGACTGAGGACTGCCATTGTTTACGAGACTATCCTGGTCTGCCGAATTCGGCAACAGACCGCTGCTCCTTGTAACTGTTCTTCACGAGTCCACCAAACACTACCTGACTTTATCCCGGTTCCTCTTCTTTTCCCAACCCCGCCTTCATTATTGGACCTAGCTGACATTCATGATATCAAAATTACCCAGCTGGTTCCGAATTCCTACCGGACAGAAAGTGTGGGCACAATGCCACTTGGGAACAAACCTCATGGATCAGGCAGACTATTACACACTTTCTATCCCGTGCCGCTGTTTTCGTAGCCCAACGGACTGTTTCCAAACTTTTCTGCGTTTTATGCTGCTTGTGTTCATTCAGTAAACTGCTGACCAGACTATGCATTCTGCGTCCAAATTTCACGTTCCTTAATTTACTGCGTTTTTTTTCTGCCGAGCGTTATTCATTTGCCAAATCCCATTCGTGTTTATTCCCATCATTTAAAAAATTTGCCACCTCAAGGACTTTCCGGTGGCGTTATCGGTTCATTTTGGTCTGCTGCTTGCATAGTGCGGCCTACGGGACGCAACAACGACGCCGAGGGACGCTCACGAGAAGTCCCCGTTGGATTCAAATATCGCGCGTGAAAATTCGTTACTATTTGTGCTCTTATCGAACACGCGACCTAACGCACGTATTACTACCTATGGCGTGGGCCCTCCACCGTTTGCAAGTGAGTGCTGATTTTATTCGCTTTTTTCACTATCGTCGCCCCTCATGATCATGCGCATTGCATGTTCTTAGCACTGTCCAAGAAACAGAGTATAATAATACTAATAATAATAACAAAAACAATAATAGTGATCTCCATTCCAGCCCTCTATGGCACCTTTATTTATGTTATATCTTTCGCGTTGCACCCAGGTCGTACGGGTAACTCTGAGCCTCTCAAACGGGCTTCTCCGATCAGATAATCCCACGTACAAACTTGCCCCATCGGATTTCCTTGCAAACCAAGTAGAAATCGCCACGCGCACATAATTAAAATTCCCCATTTCTCCTCACTTAGTTTGATCGTTTTTTCCTTTTGTCCACTAACCATAACCACCAGCTAGTGCACCCTCCGGACTCTCCCATCTTTCCTCCTATTTCTAGCCCTAGCCTCATTTAGGTTGCCCTGGTAGAGACAATCTCGGCTCCAGAACAATGCCGCTGTACAGTCGGCCTTACTGAAACTACGTCTTTTTACTGTCGCTTAGCCTCTGCCCCGTACTCCACCAGAGGGGTTTATTGTACACTGTCATTCACGGCGTACAGCAGTCTAATTGCTTCTGTAAGGGGTTGATGAAGAATACTCTTCCGCTCGCGCAAGTACCACTGCTGACATTAATTGCTTTAGTGCGTACCGTGTGGCTTTACGACTGCACTACATGGAATCCAAGCTAGCACCCAGGCTCCGTAAACTACCTAACGGCCTTCGGACTACACATCACTTCACTGCCCTAATCCACAACCAGAAAACGACGGGGGCCGTTCCACAACTAAAGGTCCCACAAACACCCCTGGATTCTGCAGCCCGACTCTCGGAATCAGGACTAGTAAGCAAAGCAAAAGATACGTCGTTGGTCAGCCGTAAACACGCAAACTTTTCTTATTATTCTGCACCATGTACAATTTTTGCTGTCCGCCGATCGAAGACGCACCAAAAAGGTAATGGTTCTGTGAAATAGACCTTGGTCGCTGATCCACAGGCGCATAACGTCCGCATTCACCTTTGCTAATTCTGCCTTTCTCCATGCTCCGAATACAACTTATCGGCCTTCATCATCTCCCCGTTGTAATATGTTTGATCGATAATGGCCACAGCTTGATTTCATCCGATTGTGGTTTCCCTCCTTCGCACTAACATTTCATTTGCTGATGGTCTCAGCAACTGGAATTATCTCGTGAGGCATCCCATCCTTCATGAATGCTATTTTATCAGACTCGTCCTTTTGTTCATTTGCGGTATCTCTATACTTTCAGCCGGCTCCCTGTCAGACCACAAATGGGTAAAAGTCCAGTCGTGATTTTTCCCACGCCATCCTCGTCTTTTTGCACGGATATCGGGCTTCGTACTTCCCGCTTTGGTGCATTGCGTGTCTCCGCATTTAAAGAATATGCGCTCTTGCGGTTGCTGTCGCTTTGATAAGACGCAGTTTTGCTTGATTTCCCCAAAATAAGCGATTGATTTGCTGTGATTCGCGCAGACGACACGTCATGTTTCCACCACTCGTTCCCTGACATTTTACACGTGTCTATTTCTGCCAAATTACTTTTCTGCTTCTCAGGTAAACTACGCCTGTCGCGTTTTTATTGCGGTTAAACAAATGCCTTTGGCGAAGTGAAAAATATGCACGCAGTGGTTTGCCGGGACATTATTTTGGCCAATAGATCTGTATCACCTTTGGCTGGTGTCGATCCTGGTTTTGGAAAAACGGGCCAATAATTGGGGAAATACCTGAGTTATGTGTTTTAGAACAGAAAAGAACGTAGCTCTGCCAATGAAGCCTGCCGCTCCTTAAGAACTCGCGGGCGTATCTCATCCGGGACAGTTCAACTGAAAGGGCTGAACACCAAAAATCGGCTTCCCACTTAACAATAATAATAGTGGGTATATTTCTCGAAATTCGAGAGTCATGCGCAAGGCAAGATCAAATTTGCACAACGATGGCGCAGTGAAAATTGTAAAACAAAAATTTAGTCGTGAAGATGCAGTGTCTGTGCTCTCATGAACATAACCTACAATAAAATGGGCCAATCACGAGTGTTTGGGTTAAAAATCAAAGCCAGATAATCCATGGCCGAAACTTTCTGGGGCTAACTATGAGTCGCGCACCGCGAGTCAATCCATGTTTAAACGCATCAAAGATGCGCATCGCCGGCACGTGATTTGGCTGGTAAGAAATGGTGGGTGTGGTCAAGTGGTCGGGTCCATCAAAAATCAGGAAGGTAAAGTGGTAAAGATGAAGAACAATATGGGTGAAATAACGGGATGGAGAAGATTCGAAATCGCACTGGATATCATATGAGGTGGATGGAGAATGGTAATTAGCAACATTCAATATTCAAAATAATGCTTAAAATGATAAAGCAGCAAACCTTCAAGGTTGCATCAAACAATTTACAGGGCGAAAATATATGGAGAAATGTGGGCAGAGAGACAATGGAACTTACAAAAACGGTCACTGGACTTATGCGAGTGGGAGCAGATTGTGATGTGTGGCGGATAGAAAACCAGTACGTGCAGGAATTACAATCAATCCTTAAATACACCTGCCACGAATGACCTGTGTGTTGTCCATACTTATTATTGGAGAATGTGGCGTTCATTGCAACTTACCACTGAACACAGAAGATACTCTTGAAGCTGAACTGCAGACGGTCAGAAGAGTATTCACCGAAAATAGTTTCCCAATTAGAT
>LUCM01003354.1:5552-19608 GCA_008360955.1 Fasciolopsis buskii
TATAGCGGTCTGATAGTGGGCCTGCTCGTGGAAGTTGAAAGAGCAGGAGTATTGCAACCCTAAGTCCTTAACTGTGTGTGATACAAGGATTGGCATGCCGTTTATGGAGAGGGAGCCCGGAGGAACATGGCATTTATATGTTATCAGAGAGCTTTTGTCAGCAGAGAACTTCATAAGCCACTTGGAACACCAGTTATCAAGAGACTCTAGATCTTCATTGATAAGTGCAAGAGTGGAGCTAAATGAAGCAGCCTCAAAAGAGTAGACTATTTTAATGTCATCGGCAAACAGGAATGGTGTGCCATGACGAATAACTTTAAAGACGTCATTAATGTACAGCAGGAACAGGAGGGGACCCAGAACGCTCCCCTGAATGACCCCACTGGTAATAGCAGAGGGCTGGGAAAAATAACCGTTAATATTGACTACCTGAGAGCGATCGGAAAGGTAGGATGATAGCCAAGATAAGAGGGAATTTCTTATCCCATAAGTCCTAATTTTGGCCAGAAGTCGGGAGTGGGAAACGCGGTCAAACGCTTTTGACATGTCTAAAAGAATTATGAGCATCGACCGGTGGGAATTGGCACTTTGGGTGACCAAGTTCAAGAAGTCAAACTGACAGGTGAGACAGGATCGGCCCCTCAGGAAGCCGTGTTGGGAGGGGTTGATAAAGTTGTGAGTAGTAAGGAAATTAACCAGTTGTTCTTTAACAATCTTTTCCATAAGCCTGGATAGGACTGGAGTGTGATTAATGGGGCGAAAGTTTTCAGGTTCATGCATGGAACCCTTTTTGTGATGTGGGACAATAATGGATGTTTTCCATTGTGACGGAAAAGTAGAGCCAGACATGGAGAGCGAGAACAGATTTAAAAGAAGCAGTGGAAGATCTGGACCAGCGGTGCGAAATAGGACTGGTGGGATTCCATCATGGCCAGGCCTGTGGGATGGCCTGGCATATTTCATCACATTGGTGATGCCAGCAACGTCGAACGAGATGGAGGATAATCTAACCGAAGTTAACATGGGGTGGATTTCAGAGTGTGTCCGATTGTCATTAATGAGAGTAGAAGAGAAATATGTATTGAAGGCTTCTGCGATGTCTACAGGGGACTCAATGCGTGAGCTATTAAATATGAGGAAGTTCGCAATAGTTGAGGATTTGGGTTGCGAGCGAGCTTTGAAAATATGGGAAGTCTTCCGAACTGGGTATGGCGACCCAAGAGTTAGAATCTCTTGCCTTTTTAACCTTAGTTCGGACTCCATAAGAAATTCTTGTTGCAAGCGATTGAAGGACTTACAAAGGACTTACAAATGTGATGAATAACGGAGGCGACATCGTCCAAAGTAAACTTGTTAGATTCATAAGCAAATTGAAAAGGAAAGTCAGGAGGGTATATAGAAGAACACAGGCGCTTGAGCACAACACGCTATCAGTTTAATATCGGAAGACGATGAAGCGATGGGGCGAAAACGTTTTGCTAAAGCAGCAGAATTGTTAGATTTGGTGATGGACATAAGTGACAAGTTTCCAGAAGCCAGGGATGGAAGTCGAGATTAATTACCAGCTAATTAGAGAAGTAAATGCATCCGTCAGTGCCACAAAACCATGCCTTGAAATAGTTGAGAATAGGCTGTCGGGACCAACCCCTGTTGTAATTTTAGTGGTGGGGAGAAGGTCGATCACTTCTCCAGAAAAACTTGTGACTGTCGTATGATCACCCTGACCAAATATGACCGGGTTATAAGTGGATGGATGGATGAAAGCACGATGGACGCTGTCGACAACCGCAGAAGTTGTTGCATGCTTCTTCGTTCTCCACAATATTCGAAAGAATTGCCGTAGGATTTGTTTGTTGTTACAACTCAAGAATTTGCCGGCAAACGTCGTGCGATGCGTTGGATTTCCGCTTTTTTAGGTTGGAAATGTGCCGCAAGCTTGAGTTATTACGGAATTTGTGAAAGGGCTCCTTTCAGCGTCTCAGTGATTTTAGTTTCTCAGTGGAGATATGGCCATCCGCGAAGAATAATGTTTCCGAGGGGCAGCAAGCATCAAAGATTGCGTTGACCGTCTCCGTGAAAAGTTTGATTTTGTCACTGAATTGGAATTCAAAGGAGACAGAAAGAGGCAGGTGGATGGGATATCTAAAGAGAACAAGGCTGTTGTGTGAAATATTACGGAGGCTAACTCGGATTTGATTTGTTCATTTGAAGGAATGAAAGGCAGACCTGGAGTATATCTTAGGCCGCAACAGAAGCAAATAATGATCACTTGAAATTGGAGCACGCAGTTTCATGGAAAATAAATCTAGGTAGCTGGTAAAGGCTTTTTTCTAAATTGGAGTCGCCCTTAGTGGGAGAAGCGCAGAGATCAGTCAAATCAAGTGGAGTCGATGAGAGTGTAATTGCATGATTGAGATCACCCACAGTAATATGCAGATTATCCTCAAGCAGAGAAAGAACACACACTAGAAAAGAGTCGAAAAAGTTGCGATATTTTGTTGCGAGCTAAAGGGGGCAACATATAAATTAGTTATGATAGTGCTGTTATGGCCAGAAAACCTTGGAGTTACGAGACGGTCGACTCCGTTTAGCGATTTCGTATAAACAACTTCCGACTTGCCAGACCAGAAGGAGTTAAAGTATGTCGCAACACCGCCTCCGGTCTTCTTGTTAGAAAAACTGTCCTGCCGATGGAGTCTGAAGCGGTCTATCGACGAGTGGATCAGCGATATAAGATAAGATAATATATATTTCTCGAATTGCGAGATGCATGCGGGTTCAGTCGCTATTCTTGTATGCGGATGACACATGTGTGAACATGGATCGGTGACTGAAGTGTGAGGGACAGTTTCGGGATTTTCGTAAACAGAGAGCGGATGTTGGCACTCAAAATGTGCCAAAATGGACATATTGCCTGGAAGGTTGCAGTTAAGGGCTGCCTGCCAGCCAGCACGAATGCAGCTCCTAGCTCGATGGAAAGATCCTTGACGTGGAGAAATAGGGGATCCCAGAATATGCTGAGAAGCGATATGGTTTTTGAACGAAAACAATTCCAAACGATTGTACCGTCGAACGGAGAACATAATCTGACCAAACATCCGACAAAAAATAACGTAATAGGATGATGTAGAATTGTAGCGCAGCCAGTCGAAAAATGTTCACTTATGCTGATCTTTTGTCACAGATGCATCTAGCGGAGTAAAAGGCCTTGGAATGCACGGTACGCTGGTTTTCATGCGGATTGACCTTGGTGCTTGGCCTGAAAAAGGCCGAAGAAAAGCATTTCAGAACTTTGCCAGCGCTATCATGCCGAAATGCGGTGATTTTGCTTCCACCGTGTCAGAATTTTCCTAGACCATTTTGTAATGCTGCCATTGGACTTGCTTTCTCTTCTTCCAAAATGTAGGGACTGTTTAGAGACTATGTATGGGTAGCTACAATTGTTATTAACGATCAAGGGCTGGCAACTTATAAACGGCAACTGACTGAATCGGTGTTTTCTTCTTGAAACTCAAAAGGTTCGGGAAATCTGACTAAGACTTTATCTGTAGATTGATGTTTAGTTTGCATTTCTTCCGAGATACTTCTTTGGTCGATTTGACTCAAATCCACGGAAGACGGAAGAACAACGGTGAAACATCGCTTTCGCGACACAACTAGAGCAAATCTCGGTAAATGAGTGGTGAATGGATGGAACAAGTTATTTGGAGGTACCGCCGAAACGCACTATGTGAAAAATTTCAGGAGTCATCTAGACTGCTAATGAATTGAGATAAATCAGTTTTGAATACTATTTGATATGGCAAGCCTAACTGGAGTGCCAGCAAAGTCGCCGTTCCTTGGCCGTAGCTGCAAAATGTTTCCTTTTTCTTCCAACCTTTCGCGAGTGAAACGCGGTTGGTGGAAATCCCGGGATGGAGCAAAGTTTACGGCAATGCCCGAGGTGGATACAAATTTCTGTGCATACCATCGGAAGACTAACGGTCGGTATCTTGTACTTCTGAGTCATATTTGTTCTGTGCCAACTGAATAGAATATAACTAACCCGTACTTCCTCTAATCTGGCCCCACAGACTTAGTCTCCGAACGGCCACCCACCGAAAGATTTTAGAAGAGTGCTATTGGCAACAACCCCATTCTGAAAACATCGTTACGTTTCTGCGATGTAAACTTGGAACCAGAACACGGGCCACCTATATTGCGGTTCCCAGGCGGCACTGCCGACGTGTCCACCAGCGAACGGCAGCCGTTGGTGGCCGTTTAAATCGTTCAACATCTTTGCCCACCCGCAATAGCAGGTTACTTAAAATTGTCCACCGTGCAGTAATAAGTTTCATTTGCTGTTGAACACCTAATACTTGTTTGTTTTCAAATTTTTAGGAAGTGAGAATTCTGAATGGCCATCCCGAGTGGGAAACGATCGGTTTCAAAGTGTTGGAGAAATAAAAGGAGGTTTTGACATGTCGGAATATGTACTAATAGGTCCTGTTTAAATGTCAATTTTCTACGTTTTGTCTGCAAACTGGAAGCCCAAGAGGTATGATACATTGAAGGCTATTTTATTTCAATATTCCTGCGTAAAAATATAAATTATGGTCCATGAAAGGGTAAATGTATTAATGTGTATAACTCTCTACTTATATGCCTATATTTTAGTGGAATACTTTGCTTATGTAATATGTATATATTTAATATAATTGGAAACCGGGTGTACAAATAATTTCATGTGCCACTGTCAATTTGTAAGTGAAGTACAGGAATATGCATTCCCGCGTTTGCGCATGCAGTTGCATTACATTCATACATAGGTGTATACTTGCATATATTTAGTTAAAACTAACTTACATCCATATTACGCAAGGGCTTTGGCGCTTTGGAGCCCGGTTTTCTGTATGAACATGAACCTCACGTCCACCACGGAAATTCTTTCAAGAAGGCGTAACTGACCATTATTCAGGCTCTGATCAAAGATTTCCTGTTTTGTTCACCGTACATATAGCTGAATCCATTGATAAATATATGCCCATATATGCCCAATAAGTGGTATGCAATGCATACGTATAATTGAGATTCCTGAAAATATAAAATCTATATGTACATGTGTCTGTGCATTTCTATAGGAATGCTTGTGCACAAGTACATATGCGTATTCCGTCGCAACATAGTCCGCGGTTTGGCAATCGCATAGTTCAATCAATCCGGTTCATCAGTGGGTGTACCTTTTGGTCATATAAATGCCGCATCATACGCATACACATATATCCATACACAATTACACGAACCTGTTTGCATGAATATGTATGCAAATATTTATATGCATGCATAAGCATATGAATATGCATATTTATACTTATCAACGGCTAACCAGATGTTTATATCTACTGGTCCAGTGGCTACGGGTCGGTGAACGTACGAGTACCCACGGAATCGGAAAAAGGTTATTAGTGGATAGTGATGCCTTTAAATGAGTAAGTACGAATTCAATTGATGCAATTTGCATGGCATCAATTGACATCTCACAAACATTCCCTGGAAGCGGCCTTCTGCTTACGCAAGTTAAATTGCAAAGGGTTGTTAACAGCCTTTACCTGGAACCTTAAACAGTCATAACGCCTTGGGCGACTGGACATCCATATTCTACGGCCGCGCAAAGTAGCAAACTGCGAAGTTTTAAAGTCCGCGCTTGGTAATTCGTAAGGCCCGCCCCATTATTCTCCAACCGTTGTAGAGCGCATGGAAGACTATCTACACACTGAAGGGCTGAAAATAATGCAACAACTACAGGAGGAAATAATGCTAACGATGGTAAATGCTTTCAGTGGGGCGTTGGTGGAACCAAATGAGGCTGTTTCCGCGTTTCAGGATTCGCTTTAGTTCGCTGGCTGGCTTCTTAGCGCGTCTTCTGTCTTCGATCACGGGACGTTGGACTCAGTTTTCATTTTTCCTTGAACCTTAGGTTACATTTGTAAACGAAAAAGGAAAAATATTCGTTGTCAAACCATTGGGCAACTATCGGTCAAGTGTAGCCTCTGCGGTATGCACGTACCATTTGCCGTGAGGCAGTGAACACATACGTTGGTGTCTTCGATCAAGTAATTAGCGTATTAGATGTGTGCACACCGTCCACAGAATTCGTTTTGGACAAGTTGTGTTGTGTCGTCCAAAACCACATACGTATATTCCTATCTTCACAGGCCGGATTTGCCCCCTTTCGATCGCAGAATCCTGAGGCTTATCACTTCGGCGTCTCTTGTTTTGCAAGCGGATGCGGCTGCTACCGTGGTTCCCTGCTTTGGTAGAGTAACTAATTACAACGGATTACATACGACCTCTAGTTCAGCGTCCTCCAATTCTCTGGAATGTACGGATGCCTTCCGGTTTGCAGCAGGTGTGTACCGTGTCTTTCGTAGATAGGGCTGGGTCATGTTCACTCGGGTTGGTAATCGTCCTGCGCTCAACGAGTCCACCGTCATCGCCCAGGCACTGGTTGGCTTCAGCGTCTTTATCGGTGTCCGCCTTTCGGTAGCAGGCAATATGGTTTTCATTCTTTCCTCGAATTACAGACAGTCCGTCGCTGCGCAAGTGTCTTAGGATTTGGTGGAGCATGTCATTGTCCAAGTTGACTGAGGAGATAAAAATGCCGTGACATGAATCCGCAGCTAATGACATCCTATCTGGTGTGGCTTAGTTAACGTCCTACAACCTAATGTGATTTTGGGGAAGGCAACCCGTGACTATCATGTTTGCCGTCATAAACCCAACATCTTACATTCGGGAGGCTGACGTCGCACCTAATGAAATTACACACTCTAAAACTGTAGCTGCACGAAAGCAGCCACTGTTTTTGGAAGAGAGACGCACCCATGAATGCACTTGCATCGCACGAGTGCAAAGATCCTAATCCCCAATGTGACAGGCGCTTTTTCAGGAATATTAATCGATGCGCGATCATGCGTTTATTAACAGCCCACCGCGCAAGGTTACCAACCCTCCGGGCAGACCCAGCGTGCAGACGGGAAGCATATATGGGCCGATAAACTCATTCAACGCCCTTCTAAAAACCTCTTGTCTAGTTGCCCTGACAAATAAGTACCCCAAAGCAAAAGTCAAATGACGATGCCCGAAGTCCACCTTTCTAGTTGTATATAGGCGGAATTCACATGCCATCTGAGGTTAACACTGGCTCACTTTTGCGTGCACGGCCTACAAGCTCTATTAAAACAAGTCATAGCCGCCGGAAGACGTAACGCAATAGCGCCTTTGAATTTATCGAATACTCCCGTAGTTGACATGAATACTAACTTGCGCGTCCACTGGTAAATGTCTGCTTTTGCGTGCGAAGCTATGGACAAGCCCTAACACCGAGGCAAGCATCCTTAAGGATGGGGAAACCGCAAAACCTGCTTCAGCCTGTGGATGAGCAGTTTGGAATGAATCTAACTGCGTCAAACTGCGATCCACTGCACTCCTGTGCACACCACCCGTACGAGGCAACATGTCCATCGTGGCAGTTATAGCACGACACGCCCTCGTTAGACAAAGTGTATTAAAGAAGAGTCTTCAAAACCCACTACTGCCCATCAACATCGAGTGCCGTACGACGTACCCGCTGAATTTTGGCATGAGGGTGGCGTGCGGTGACGTTAAATCACAGCACCTGCACACTAAGTAATTCCTACCGTAAGGAGGATGCATAACCTGCCGTGCGATCTCGTTTCAGAGGTCCCACTCTAAATATTCTGTGTGAGAGAATTTATGACATGAGCTACATCGTTCCGATGGTTCAGCAATCTAAGCTCATGACAAAGACTATTTACATTCATCGCGGTCACCAGTCGATTGATTTTTTCCGAGCGTATTTGCATATTGCTCTTGCGCTGCCGAAAATCCCCAATAAACTCATGAAGTGCACCTCCTGCTCGAATGTAGGCTTGCGGCTGAGCACATAATAATGCTCGCGACCAAGCTGGAATAAACGGTCTTTTTAGAAATTATGCCCAACCACCCTGTAGTGCTCACTTACTGCACGAACCATAGGCCAGACACGGGATGTCTGAAACCGACGATATTTAGTACAATAGCTTATATACGTGCATCCAGATCCAGTACTGCGCTGTTTGTGAGCGCAGCAGTACTCAAAGCAGCTACCCGGGAGAGAAGGGAGAAGCGGGAAGAGATGCCCTCGGACTAAAATACCCCAAGGTAACATCATAAAATTTGCTATAACATAGACGTCTCAGTTTGGAAAAGTAGAAAAACATCTTCAGAATCTGAAAACAGCGTTGCGAGAAACGCAAAGTACTCGAGGAAGAATATGGGAGTCACCAACTACTGCAACAACCGCGTTCGCATGACCAGCTATAACGGCCAAGACAGCGCAGCTACCGGTTTTCATAGCATATACACAAGCTAATTCAAACTAAAATAAACCGTTTCTGGAATAACTACTGACCTAAATATTTTCATGTTACTGATGGACGTCACCTTAGAGTATTTCAACAAATGTCTGGGAAGAGAGATCAGCCGTCGCAAATAGGCGTTCTTCGCATGCCCGTCAAACCCAGTAAAAGCTCGTGAAGGTCGTTTACCACTGCCGCGTTATTGGGTTTTATTTTTCTCACATGCTCACCGGTCGGTTGTCCTAAATTCGTTTAAAGAATGTCATGGGAAATTCAAGCTCTAGCAATAATGAACAGTGCAACTGGATAGCAGTTGCAGCAGTAAGTTTGCGTACTGATTCATTTTGTGGGATGCACCACGTGTGGAAAAGTTTAGTAGTTGCTCAACATTAATGCAGGGTACTTGGTTTTCCACTAGTTCATACTTGAACTTCTCATTCACCCACCGTCTATTTTTATCCTGAAGCCGTTCTGACGACTGGAGTAAATGGGCTTATCATCCGGCTTCGATAAAACCACTAACCCGTTTTTTCATTTGACGTTTGGTTGTTTTCGGTTATCTATTTATTAAAAACCTCTCAGGTTGAATTCTTTAGATTTGACTACTGTTGTCAATAAATTATGAAATTTCCGATTAGTCTACGTGCGACTGAAGGTCTGTCAAACGTGTTTATTTCTCTTCGGTCATGAATTACATGGTTTTCCCAAACCCCTTTGCATATATACGTGTACATATGAATATGTTTGATCACATATGTATGCCGAGCCCAGCCAATGGCTTACAAATTTATAGCGGACTCTCGAACTATATTGAGCTGCCGTCTGCTCAGAATCCCATCCAAGATAATCTAGATGGAACAATTGTTCCAGACCATGTGGTGTCATGATTGATGACAAGTGTGCACATTTTGATGTGGCTTCTTTATTTCTACATGGATATCAACATCGCAAAGCGAGGTGCAGGCGTCAAAAGTAATTCAAACTCTGTGGTGAGTTAAAGTGGGATGCAGAACCGCAGGTAACTGCGGTTAAATTTCCTAAGCTAGACGCTAGGTTGATCATGCGACTTGTTTCATACAATTCAGTTTTTTTAATATAAGTTTCCAATCATGCTACTGCCGCAAAATTGGCTCCCACCTTCTTGTCCGATGCTTGTGGCACTCATTTCAACCAGCATCGTGTTGCGACAAACTACTTCAGCTATCGGCTTTGCACTGTATTAGGTAGTGTGCGCCCAACTTCTGCATCGCTCGGGCCGCAATTGGACAGTCGTCCTAAACATGTCAATCGTTTTTTCTCGGTCATGGTTGTCTTTATCCCGGGTTCATTGTACACAAAAATGGGCTTTTTTGTCGCGGCATATTCCCAAGCCTTGACCGAAAAAGTGCTGTCGTCCTATCGTAAGACAGTTTCCCAAACCGAAATGCGGTTACGGTATAGGCAATACTGTCTCATCTTAAACAGTTGTGCAGTTGTTAATCTTGATACTGCTGTTGCAGCATCAGGTATCGAAAAATACGGTATAACGACCGTTCCCCCGTAACTGCTGCAAATATTGAAAAACCCCGGTTCTCTGCAGGCAATACACCTACCGTTTGAGAGCCAGTTTTCTCATAGCCAAACATTTCACTTTGGTCCACGTCTGTGGATCTAGGTCACACTTTGGTCGGTGACCGCTTTCATTTGCTTTCAACTTATGATCTCATCAAGGCGGAAAATACTTTTATACACAGGTTATTCTGGACTTATGTTCCAATCGTAAATTTCTGTTCATTTTTTGACTCAGCCAAATGCAAAATCTGACGAAATATTATGAACAGATTAAAAACTACTCAGTGACAAGGCCTCGCGGGACTCTAGCCCATAGGAACCTCGATAACAACGAGCTTCTTCAACGTGTTTGCAAATCCACCCCTCTGGATAACACGTGCAAGTAAGTACTTTAACCTCCGAGATGTTAAATGCTTGGGAGTCTAAGAAATGATCAGAACCAATACGGGATAAAGGAAGGTGGAAAAGTGTAGAATGCTGCGGTCGTCGGCAGTATCCACAGTTGAATGACTGTTCACAAGCGCTGGTCCACGACAGTCGGTTGCGAGTGAAGGAAACCTATGGCTCTTTGATTCATTCAAGCGTCATCTAAAGCGTTAAACAGAGCATTTCAAGGAGCAGTTCAGTTGACCTCTCAGTTGAGTCTTCCACTTTTAACTGCAGGCAAAACGTTGTATGTAGGTATCAGTCTTCAACTATGATGGAGATCATCCGGGCGATAAGCTTTGTGAAAAGGCATACTTTCTGGATTAGATTGTCTCTGTGCTTCCTTCAATGAAACTGGGAAGATTTCAACATTGAAATTAAAAAAAACGTGCAATCGGTCTGAAAAAGGAGCAACTTTCCCAAAAAGTGTTGTAAGTGAGTGATTATGTGGATGTATATAAAAAACGATGATTCCTGTTGTGGACGTCACAGAGGATTTAGCTTAGTGTGTTGCATCCAGGCTACTTGGGGACATTATTCTCCTCTGTATTTCTAATACTCGCGGATGGTTTATTAGTGGGACTCTCATCGGCCTGCAACCTAGTCGGGATTGTGGTGACCACGTCTCTGTTGTAAATTATGGAACATGGTCGTACGTTCTGTTGACCTGCGGTCCTCATCTACCTTGGTTGGCCGTGCGCTTCTTTGCCGCTTCTTCTCAGTGGGCGGTGAGCTAGAGGAATTACTACGTCAGAAAAGAGAATGGAAAAGAGCGACCTCAACGAACACTTCTCGCGATAAACTCGAGTAAATGCCTACAATAATCCCACCGATATTGGTTAGGTGGATATTCGCATCATTCCCAGCAGATGAGAGATATAGACCATGGATCTGCCGGTCTTTTTGTTGATAGATGACCATTCGCTGTCGCCCGGCTCGTTATCACACCGGACTTCAAGTTCTAGGCTTGTGATTATCAGTCCTCACCTTGCATGGTAGGTTCTGGTGACTATGGTACATGTGCTTTTCATCATACTGGTGCGTCAGACATGCCATTAAGGGAAAAAATTCCGGAGGTGTTTTCGGCTGTCGGCACTTCGCTTTTGCTTGTGTCACAAAGTGGTTTTTCTTTTTGAATCCTTGTTGAAACTTTGATCCCAAAATCTGGCCCACAATGTCTTGATGCACTATAACAACAAGGCAAGCCTCACTGACCGCTGCCTGTAATTCTGGGCAAAGGCAGCGGTCAGTGAGGCCTGCCTTGCTGTTTAACGGTGAACGATGATGACGATGATGCACTCTAACAGGTTTCTGGAGAAAGTTTAATTGCCCCACTCCCAATTGGGGTGAAATACAGCCTACTCCATCGCGTGTTGTGCGGTGTGAGAATATGAGGAACTAACGTCACCCGCTGTTCTGCGAGGCAGGTGGTGATTGCAGAATTGGTCAAGGTGGTTAGTTCGTAAGGTGACAAAGAAGTGTAAAAACTGCAACCAATGAACTGTTCCGAGTAGGTCGAGTTAGATTTAATAATGGAGTCCACGAAATCCCCGAACGCAGTTGTTGGAGACAAGCTGGTAGGCCCAAATGCCACAGTCATGGGCGTTCATGCACTCGAACTGCTTCTGCTATCCCGTTTTTCTTATCATTTTAGGATTGTTGTTCCACAAATATTTGTTGCTGC
Source organism: Fasciolopsis buskii (assembly GCA_008360955.1). Lineage (NCBI taxonomy): Eukaryota > Metazoa > Platyhelminthes > Trematoda > Plagiorchiida > Fasciolidae > Fasciolopsis > Fasciolopsis buskii. The sequence goes on from LUCM01003354.1 coordinate 17,613, forward strand.
GGGGTATTAGCCAAAACGAAATCATGTTAGTGCAAGTTTAATGTTTGTTTAGACCTAAATTAACCGATTGACGTTATTGGGATTAAGTTTATACTCCTGTATTTTGTGCAGTCATTAGAAGGGTCGTTCTAACGAGATAGTTCAACAGCCAAGTCCCTCAGTGGGTAGTCTGCTCGGATTACTAAATCATAGAGGACAAAACTTGTAGTTTCCTAGGTCGCATTATTCCGTTATCTTCCGATGGAGCTAAAAGGGGCCCTAGGAAATTGGTGCTTTGTGATATTCTAGGGCTTGGTTAAGCAAGTCTTCCAGAAGAACAAATCCACTTTCCACTACAAATCCAAATTTATCCCTCACGAGGCATAAGCTGCCTTTTAGTTCCCAACTATTAACTTCATTCCTGTTAATCCTATAATGCTACTTTCTGCCGCTATAACCATCGCTCTGTCGCCTCCTACCGGCTTTCACATCTTGCTTGTCAGCTCACATTTCTAGTTTGTATTTATAAACGGGTTCCCTTCTTTTAATCATTTTCATACCATCCATCGCTCCTTCAGTTGCAATGACTTTATAATTTTTAAAGTGTCATTTTTGAACTGAGACGCTAGCTGTCAAATTACAATTATTGATTTCAATGTTCTCAACAAGGATTGGATATTGCACTCATGGGACGCTTCATCTGTGAGACATAGAGCCGAGGCTTTCGCTATGATCAGTAACCTTTCTCAACTGGTTGACCTTCCTACGCACATCCCCAGTCGTCTTGGCGACTGAGCACACACTCGACTTTTATCTTTTATCTTTTTACTTCCATTAACAGTGAAATGATGTATGGTACTGGGCTCTGGGCCTCACTCTTGAGGAAAGGCGTTAACTGTAAATTTATTAATTTAGTTAGGTTCTGTGTTTCATCCTCACTACACATGTCTCTCTGTACTCTGTTCTCCGAGACAAATAATGGATCGAATATAGGTCGGATTGTTTAGTTGGTAATTTAGGAGAATCTTAGTCATTCGTAATTCTAGTTAGATTGCCGTGTTGGAGTTCACGACGTCTGCCCAAGCGATTATTGGGAACCATAGGTAATATGGGTCGATGCCGCGGTCATTGGCGTTCTTGTATTGGAGATCTCTCCTTTTACATTTAAATCTTCAAATTATTACTTTTCAGCTGACCTCTCACTATTTCTTTTTTGTTTCCCCCTTGGGTAGACGAGCCACGCATCCCCGTAGACCAATGATGGTGTGGGGGTGGCGAAGAGAAAAGCTATCCTGCGTGGGAAACTTTACAAGTATTTCTCTTTTCCTCTCTTCATGGTTTTCGTCCTGCGCCATGGTTCCGATTGTACATAATCTGCAGGCAGGTTTTTGAAAAAATTTTACATATATTACTGACGGTGCTGTAAGATATATATTTTAAACCAGTTAGAAAGAAGGACGATGCCAACACGTGGTTCTGCCCAGAAATGTAGATCATACTGGACCACGTCCGTCGAATCGGACCATACGTTAGTTTTAATGCGATTTTTGCTGCAGCTGAACGGCCATCGACGCAGGCCACAAACCCGATTGGCTGTCGAACGTTTGTCTGATTCGGCTGTTCGCAACAGCTACGAACAGAAACTGTCCGAAGAACTGAGAACTAGGACCAGTAGCAATGTAGACGAGCAGTGGAATCAAATTAGGCAGGCGATGCATTTGGCAGCGAATTTCGCCTGCGGTCCCAGACCTAGTATTCATCAAAAACACTGGATCCCTCAAGCGTCGCTAATTCTAATGGAGCAGAAACGCGCGCTCCCTAACTGCAAGGAAATGAATAAGATACGTCGACATTTGCAGCGTCAGTTGACCATAAGCCTTAGGAATGACCGCGAAAGCTGGTGGGCTAAGGTAGCCGAAGAGATGGAGGAAGCGTCCGCTTCAGTAACAGTCAAAGACTGTTTGAGCTTATACGCGACAGCGGTGGGCGGCGAACTTCGGTTAGTGAAGTCATGTGC
>LUCM01003355.1:0-19062 GCA_008360955.1 Fasciolopsis buskii
TTTCGAGCCCTAGTTTCATGAATTAAACGCGAGACCGTTTGGACTGCGGTATAGACCACAGTCCATTCTTATTTATCCACAAAGTTTAGTTTAGAAAATTGATTCAATGAATCCCAAAAACGTAAGACAGATACGAGATAACCAAACCAAGTGATCTGTGCTGAATTTACCCACCTGAGAAAATGGCAAAAAAGGTAAACTGTGGGCACTGATTGAAGAGTTCTTTCATTGCTAACTAGTATACTTTTGTAATAGACCCTAGGTATTAGTTATATTCGTACTAGTTATCTCTAAGAATTTCTCCTTTGAATGCCCAAACTGCACAACAAAGTACAGTCGTTGTTCAACGCCGATCAGAAAAAACCGCTCATTCAATTACCTGTTCATTAGTTTTGCACGGATTGGTTACAAATAGCAGAATAATTCCTTCTGAAATTCTTGTTTCTTTTCCTTGACAGTTTGTGAAAAGTATTTCTCTTGTCATTCACCAAAATGATAGATTTTCAAACTAACTGAAGAATGCTTCCAGCTTCGTCAAGGATTGCCTGCATTTTTCTATATCTTTTAAATGAATATTAGTTTTTACCATTGCAAGTGTTCTCTTTAACTAATAAAACACAACGAAAAAGAAATGACATTGTGATAATATAGCCAGTCACGTATTGCTTTACAAAGGTTATAACTGTAATTGTAAAAAGCAGATTGTACGCTATTCTGTGTTGACTATTAATTACAACAGCCCATCATTAATCCGTGCTGTCAAAATGTGCTATTTGAAACCAAATTAGGATGAGAAAGCTTGTCAGAACCGCATAGGTTCCATTGGGGATCCCAGCCTTGTGTATGAACCTCATCTAGGTGGGGCAGCTTTGGCGGCTGAAAGCACTTAGCAGTCACCGACCTTAGGTAACAATTACCAGGTATCCTTATAATTAAGATGATATGGCACACTGAAAGATGGATTCTTTTCTAATGCGCTCTCAAGATTTACCATTTGAAGTACATCTGCTCTGCTATTTAGTGCAAAGTTTACACATTAGAAGAAATCGTTCAGTATGTAGTATTTGCTGCTCTGTGCACATGCGAACAAAGCTCCAGTGATAAAATGCTCCGTTTCAGAAACACTCTTATGGTCAGATGTGAATTATGCCGTTTCTCTGAGGACAGGATAAACCCATGTTTTGGCTAGCACGGGAAAAGTGCTGCCGCCTTCTTTTTGCTTGCATGTTGCGGGGCAGCTTATTGTTCCCGCATGGCGAAAAAGGACAGATCGATTACGGATGATAAGTTTGCGTATCGGCTGCTTTCTCCGTTGCTCTCTTTCTGTCCCTTCCTCACCGTCCGTCTGTTGGTGTCCCGGTCAAATACTGAACGGCCAAGTCAAACGTGCACATTTATCATTTAATACGCTCGGTCGTGGAATGACCCAAAATTTGTCCAATAATACAACCACTTGCCTCCTTCGCAAAGCAGCACCGACTTGTGATCGCAATCAACGATATAAACACAGGATTAAAAATTTTTGGTAATATTACGGAGACTGTAGTACTTATACAGTATAAAGAAATGTAAGCGCACATCGCAAATTTATTTGCAGATTTCCCAATACTATCCGCTTTTAGACTGTTACAGTGCCAGTTAAGCAGGGATTACCTTGACAGTAAAGAAAAATGAGTCTGAACATAGATAATGAAATCTTACAAGCATATAAAAATTTCGCAAGCCTCTACGGAAAGGTTTTGGGATTTATAGTAAGCTCTATTCATAAATTTAAAAATGACCTGGTAAGTTTCTACAGCGTCAGGGTTGAAATATTTATGTGGTGGCTCAAAAGGAGTGTAAAATATATTTTATCTTATTTCCGTGCTAGAAAACAAAAAGCTTTTGGCATATCGTCAGAAAGAATCGGCAGTTTCTGCTTAATAAAAAGAATACAAATTCAAGTAATTGTTTTTTATTCTGTTACATACGGAAGCCAGAAGTAATCTTATGACGTGCATCGTGGGATTTTTGTCAATAACTCTGCATGTGCATACATATGTATGAATGGACTTGTTACTGGGACTCAATTCCTTAATCCAGGTGTAGAGGTAAACCCATAGAATCGCACAAATGCGGCCTTAGATCAATCGCGTTATCGATTTTATGCTTCTTTTTTATGATTTAACAAATGAAGTAGCTAGCGGCCAATGAAAGAAGGCTACGTGAGGAAGAGCAAATGAGTTAGTCACCACCAAAATGGAAACTCTTTTACGTACCTTTGTTCATTCGCCGCTATCGAATTTAGAAAGCGTACTACTGCAGTCGTTGTTACGTAAATTCGGTTTCAATACCTCAAAATAACAAACAGTGGTCTTTTCTCTCTTTGACTTTTGAAACTTCTTGATGTTGGAAAAAGTGCGTGCAGAGTTGCCGAGCCTAAGTGAAGGTTAATATAATTAGTGCCGAGAACAATTATTTACGAAGAGGAACTAACCGAAGTACTGGCTGAGCACTTCCGATCCTCTTTGTTTGTTTGTCTAAAAGCTCTCAATCATGATATTATCCACGGATAAACCAGCGATTCTACCATTCACGGATTTATGTTATCTGTTTTATTGAAATAAACAAAAGACTCCCATACTGCAACTTTATAGATATTTTCAGGACTCCCAAATATATGAAATTTGGAATAGGTGAATATTGCTCAATCTGTCAGTGGAAAAGCAACTTACACCTGTTGGCCAAACTTTTATTCACCTCGAGCAGCTTTTCATTCGCTATTTTTACCGCATAGCCGTAGGACTTATGCCAATTATCATGCCATTTGTCCTAAAAATATCTGACTAATTACTCATGAATTTCCTGGAGGCCTCATATGAATTTCATTATCTTGCTCTGGATCGGTCCAAAGGCCCAAATGTACGCTTCCCCTCGATGTAGCTTTTGGACGAGCCAACTTTGGTAATGAATCTATGTGTACTTCATAAGACAAGTTTGAACTAAAGCACAGTATGTTTTATATTAAAGAACTTGCGTCCACTAACGGGCCGAGCACACATTTGCAAACAAAATTCCAAATCGTGCATAAGATCTGAGTAGCTTCAAAAGTGCTTTCTTATGCATTAAGCACTGAGCGCCTAATGGCCTGGCATTTTCACATTGTCCAGTCATACAGGGTGATTCAAGGGGAAGATAGCAGTACTTCATTTAATCGACATCAGCGATTTGCCAGAATCTTAAATCATCACGCCAGGAGTTCGTGAGTTTAGTTTGTCGTGGTCGAGTGAACTGATGCAATACCTCACTGTGGATTTGATGCATAACTGGACCTTAAAAAAAATGAGTGCTTGAAAATCCTGCAGCACAATATCGTAAATGCAGCATGGCCGCTTGCGTTAAAACCTTGAAATTTGTCCGTCTCTCACCATCTCTCTGTGAAGTGTTCCAGCCGTGCAGTAATTCGAATCAAGTACAAGCTCAATAGGCGGCCGTGCTCTTTGGATCTATCTTGGTCAAGAGAAAATCCCAGCTGCTGACAGCAAAGCACCGTAATTTTAAGCAAATGACATCCAATTTTATGGAAGTAACTCCAATATGTACGATCTGTTCGCGCAAATGTTTGTGAGGAGTGGTTCGAAAGTGATTGACTTTTTGGTCACTCAGAAAAAAAAATGAAACCTTATTTGATTGTAAAACTTGCCTTGAGAAAGACTACCCACGGTAGTCGAAACGTTGGCGCATTACATCTACCAACAACGCTGTGTTATTAATATTATATCATTCACAATAAGAAACCTTATTCCACTGGATGAATCTTGTGGAAAATGGAACGACTACATACGATCTAAAGTTGATCGGTGTGCCTGATCGACGAATCACTTGAAAAAATTCGTGATGAAGTGGTTTGTTATTTCGATTTATGAACAAACTAAAAACAGAAACACTGAAAGCACACTGGTGCCTAGTGTGAGGCCGTGTGAAAAAACAATAAAAGTGTTTCCCCACTTCGCAAGTGTTGTTGGACTTCTGGAACCGCGCTTTCCTTCGAAAAACAATTAGGCAATCTAGATATCGTAGGCACAGAACAACACTCAAATGATCAGTCCAAATTTACTGGCTCGAATTGCAAACAACCGCATTTACTTTAAACAACAAACAGTGCACAACTGCTGTGGAAATTAGCTACTCATACTCGGTTAGCCCAATGGAAGAAACATTTCTTCATTCACATTTATGATTAATGATCTTTGGTTTTACAAACACAGTTTATAGTTTGAATCAGATGCCGATGATACGTGAAGAATAGGCTGATGCGGATGATGCACGTTTAAAATCAGAAGAAAAAGCAACGGTTTCCAATCCATTGAAGCGGCAAAAATTGAAGTACCGTCGCATAAAATTCGTCCCTGGGAAATCAGCCAAGAGAATGCAGTTGATCTGGAAGGATGTATCGAAAAAGTGCAGGACATGCATGGAAAACCTTCAGCGATATCTCGAGAACTGTCATGCCGGATAGATTAGAGACCCAAATGGTCCTCACATTCTAATCAAGTTCATTTTTCCGTCGTTTTTGTTGTTTACTGTTCCCGATGATGAGCATGAGAGAATTCCCATCAGGAACACGTATTTTGTTTTTGATCGAATAATGGCTCTGAGCTATGCAAACTTGAATAGTCAATTTGGGTTGGAACTAGCGGCCCGTGAGAATAAAGATTTCAATCCACTTTCATATTTCCATCATGACCCATTATATTTCAATATGAGTTCGTGCGTGGAGTAAAAACAAGGCGTTTCAGTTTGGACTGTACACTGTCCTAATCAATGGCAAACCTCGCCAGTGCTCGTTCTCTAAATCATTCATTGCTCTGGTTCACCGTTCATTCAAATACTCTAATCCTCACAAATTTCTTGGCAATCAAACTGAAAAAAACATATTTTGAACAATCATTGGCAGAATAGTGTGGTGTATTAATGGTAATATACAATTTGTACAATAGTCAAACGTGTCCCTATCTCATCAATTTGTTGCAAAGAATGGAATTTCCTCGTACTGAATGATAGTTACCTGTAGCCAAATGTTTCGTTTGAAAAATGGATATGTTTTGCTTGTTCACAGGGTAGTTACCATTACGAAGATCAAACGATTGTTTTCGTATTTTTTGGGCGTTAATAACAGGGGATTACTACTATCTGAGAAGCTTGATCCCTCTAAAAACACACTGTTGTACTCTTTCAATTTTGTTCCTAATCCCCTCACTAATTTATCTTGGAAACCCAATCCTTGTGGCAAACATTTCCAAGCTTCAATACTTTACTGCTTGAAAACCAATGCTTTTCGTTCCGGTGACGAATTACTCGCGGTTTGTATGAGGAAAATTTAATATCATCATAAACACAATTGCAAGCATAAAACGAATTCGAAGTACCTGACATTTTAATGCTGACTAGTGAATAAAGCCTTACTGCGGAATTGATTCGCGCTACATTTTAGGACAGTATTTATCATACTACTAGAGGTTATAAACAAATTCCGCAACGTCTACCTTGGAAGTTTGTTCAAACTTGATTTACACGACGTTCTCTTTTGTTTTAGTCTACCGAATGATAAAAGCCAAAGTTCAATAAATCGTTTTTTGACCATTTTGTTAGAAATTAGTATTTACGAATTAGGCTGGTACCGACTGAAGCGGGAATGAATCTGACGTATTTTGACTACCAAATCCTGCGTTTTCGAAGATTTTACTTGCTGAAATCCATAAATCACGTGGCCTACAACCCTCTGGACATTAAATTTTGTTGTGTAAGTCATGAATTATTTAGATAATTACAATTCTAAACCCTGCGAGTATTCACACAAGTCTCAATAGAAAATGCGTTATGAATGATTTATTTCATGTCACAGAATTCCAAGTGCGCCATATTGACGACTTTTGGTGTCTACAATGATCTCGATTCCCGTTGGTTACTTGTGGCCAAAGTTTGCAGTTGACTTTGCAAGGAGTAGAGAACAGTTAAAACAAATGCATCCATTGCGTAGTATTTCAATCGGGTATGAGATAACCGAATGGTTTAGTCATTGAACGTAGTAAGGCCCCCCAAAACCCTGCTATACTGCGCCTCGCGTGGAGTCTCCTCATACTAACGGTTAAGCGAACATGATAAACTGTGTAAATGTATTAATTAGTTTCCATAATTATAAAGTTAGGTAAATCATTAAGTCTTCTTCGGTATACAAGCTGTATTCGCACACGCTGACTGGGACTTGCTTGATAATCGAGGTTGTATGCATTTATCCACTGTTGGTTAACTATCAAACCAATCTAAATATAATGGGGTTAGGGACAAAATCAGGAGTTTCTTTGATGTCTACATAAAACAACAGAAGCTATACTGGAAGACAGTCATTATAGATATAAAAATGTCAGCCAAATTTCAAATACAGCTTTCCGATTCTACCTCCACTCAACCTTACATTACTTGGTGTCCGTCAAGCATGTCTATACAGAGTCTAGTTTAAGACTCAAATACGCTATTTTGGAGATGAGTTCAGTGTATGGGACTCAAGTGTTTTCCGGACTAACAAGGGCTTGCTTGGGAAGAATCAAAACCGCTTTTCAGTTTTGTCAATGGTCACTCACAATAAGCACGTTGTGATCAACATTCTGCTGACATGAGAAGTAGATTAAACCTATCCACAGAGCGATTAGCTCAGAATTTGGCAGTATTCGTTGGCAACTACGGCAAGCCGGAGATGAGTTTCGTAACCAGATTGTATCCAGTATCCAGTTGCGCATATGAATAACATGCAAAAATGAGGTTGTCAGCAAAATTTAAAAAGTCGCTTTGCATAAATGAATGAAATTGGTGAAGATTCATCCTGCTAAAACTATCAGAAATACTAGTTATCCTACATCCGATTCGAAAATCTTGTTTTCTTTGGCGTGTGCTCTCGCATTATCACAACGATCGATTAAAGCAAACGGTTCACCTGCCTTCCGAATCTCTAGTTTTGATCGAATCGTAGGTCATGCACCACTTTCCAGTATTTACATTACCACGACAGGGAGGGACATCCCCATGTGGCTGAACCCATCAATGTTTGTTTGTGTGGTCAAAACACCACCAATAAATTTAGCGAATGTTTAGTGGCATAGACCCAGTAGTTCGCAAATTGTCTGTGATTTCTTGGTTCTTTGTCTTTGTAATATTCTTGAAGAACTTCTCTTTCCTATGCGCAAATCAATCCAAGCAAAATTGTGGTACCAGTGAACGAGAATATCACTTCGTTCTTCAAGAGGCTGACATTTATCATTCCCAGGAAACATCGAGTATTGGTTAAGGGTTGTTTGATTCATTGACCAGTGCCTTTAGATAACCCGTAATTCTTTATCCAAATTGTATGTTGCAGTTCCAGGAGCGCCTAAGTAAAATATAGTCCTTTTGCAGGCCGGTATTTTGTAGAATGTTGCAGTGCTGAATCCTTATATCACAGCTTTCTACCATATTGTTGGTTAATTCTGTGCCTTTCTCGTACCTTTCCCATGACCACGTTGATTTGCTCTCCCAAGTTTGCTTTTAGATCGCTATCGAATAGCTAGTGGCTGCCTGAGTCACTTGTCAGTCGGTCTTTCTCAGTTTAGTCGGTCTCACTTCGGATGATGTTTTTCTTTCGCTAGATGACACGATAGTCTTTAGCGGTTTCTGTTCTGTGCGACTGGTGTCTCACAGGACGTCAGATGACCGGGTGGATAATGTGGGTCTTCGTGAACTGCCTTAGATGGGGTTCGGTCCTGTAAGGGTTTCTGCATGGTATTTCGTTATGGTTCCCTTCAGTTTCAAACTCAGTCCCATTTTAAGGATATTTTGCTCTTCGGTTGGTATAGTTCGAGGCAGATAGATGGAGACTAATGTTTATTCTTGAAGTTTTCTAAGTTTCTCATCTTATGACGTTCCTTTTCTTCCCTGAGAGCTCTTAACTGATGTACGACTCCCTTGAGTTTTGTGTGGGGTTGGCGTTTTTTCCTGGCTAACTCTCCTTCGGACCCCATCTTTCTCGCGAAAAGCTCGAGTCTTCCGATTAACTTTGCACTCAGGAAGCAGCAGACTCGATATGCGGAGTCAACCAAGCGAAGAAAATACTAATCGTACATACTATCCGCCAGTAGTCTTGAGGTCTACATAAAACTACCAAACGTGGCGCAGGCTAGTGGGACATTCGTCCGTACTTTGGAGAAGCGCTAACTTTGTTGGAGGGATTCGACTGCAGGTAACGGGACATGTACCGTGGCAAGGGTTTTATTAAAGAATACATATGAACAAACTTAACTCTGTTATTCTGATTACCCTGGATTAGGGCTGTTGCACAGTGGTTACAAAAACTCCTACCATTTGGAATTTCTTTGGGTTTGATGGAGGTTATGCAACAGCGATGAGCTCTCGTAAAAGTACAGTCTGGTGCTTCCCGACCGAATCACCTGAGGCTTGTACATATAAGCGGCAGTCCGAAGAGCAGTCAGCTAAGCAAAGAAAATTCCTAACTCCTTAATCAATGGTAGCTTCGATTTCCGTACCTATTTCCTTATAGTTAGTTTTTCCACACACTTTGACCTGTTTTAGTATGCGCCTCCCCCGTAGTAATTCACGTTACCTTAAGCATTCGTAATTGCTACACATGTCATGACCCTAGTTTGCTGTTATTGGTATTATCAATGATCCTCTGACAATCTCGAGTTCACATTTCATAAAATATGAATGAATTTTAAATAATTAAGTGCCTGTCAGTTCCTAAAATCATATCTGCGCATTGCACAACTTGTAGTGAAATAAGGCGGGAACTTATCAAGTAAACATTCCTGGGGGTAAGCATTTTACTGTCTCGTCACGCGGAAATTTTGTTCTTCTATTCATGCACGCTAGTTAAAAGGAAAACAACAGGAGCTTTGATTGTTCGCATAAGAATTTGCGGTAGACTTTTGGCTTCTGTCATTTCCAGTTCATCATTGAATTGTGCCACAGGTGTCTCGTCTGGTATGATTTATTTGGAGTGGCTTATTTCTTCCTTACCGCCTACGGTTATTTTTCAGCGCCAAAGTTAGACATGTTCAAAGTGAATTTACATTTTATTATTATAATTTTGCTATAACTATACTATTCCAACCCAGCAAAGGTCATGCAACCTAGGATTTGATTTTCTGGCCATTATTTTCTCGAGTTCCCGACTTATTGCAAGTCAAACAGTTCGTTTACACGAGAGTTGTCCCAAATTTCCAAAGGAAATTCCTTCTTATGACTCACAAAACGGCAGGGAATAGAGATTATTTGCAATCTGCTCATTTTAGCCTAGGTAACGATAGCTGAGTGCCATTAACGCAAAATCCTCAAAGGAACTGATTTGAAATGAATCACAGTACCATTGGTCAATCTCGATTGATTTTGCATCATATTCGAATCTTATATTTGACATAGCTTCAACTTTTATGTTACACGATAGAGTAGAATAAACCTCGTTGTAGAGATAGACAGTGACCTTTCTGAGTTACAGTCACCATATTAGATGAAAAAACACTTGATCGTTTACGAGACGTAATTTAAAAAACCTAAAACCAAGACACGCTTGATTGATGTGAAGTCCCAAGCTACTTAGAATTCAGTTATTTCTCTATCATGTCTCGTATCTGAGCATCATTGCTCGAAATTGGATGAAAACTTTTGCCCGGATTACCGACCTAAATTGAACGGATAAAACCCCCGAGGCAAATTCACGTCACGTTCGATCTCATTAAAACGTCCGAGCAAAAGGACTTTGTTTACTCAAGGCACTGTCATTTCTGGATGTAAATTTCCTGTCTAAACAGGAATTGTGGGTGGGAGAGCAGCTGAGGTCTATCTATAAAAATAGGGACAATATTTGATCAGCACGAATCATGCGTCTGGTTTACTGTTTGATTTGTCCTCCTACTGCATCCAATATTTTTGTCGACCGTTCCCGGTGGCGACAAAGGTCGATTGAAAACGTTTTGCCCTCGTTAGAATCAATTCCTTGTGACATTCGGGAATAGTGTGACGTACATTCAAAAATTTGGCAATTGGAGATTTCGGTGGATCGAACAATGAAATTTTCCTGTCAGTCTGCACGCGTCATTCTCTTCCAGAATGAACGGACCAATGCGTGTTCTTTGTTTGCATATCACACAAACTTCATATCACGCTTTAACGTACTCATCAGATAAAAATGTTTCTGTAAAAATAGTAACTCTTTGTATCTTTAGAATAGCAATAACTTGTAAAAAGATCTTTTGAAATTGCTGTTCTTTTCACAAAAATCTGCTTCCATTTTCATTAGAAGATTCTATGTTGCGAATACTCACGAAGAAACCGCGTCACGACCAGTCATTCATGTCCGTAAGAACGGAAATCGTGACAGTAACTCTGATCAGTCACTATGTAACCAGTCATTCTGGGCACTTATTTTAATACCTTTTTTCTATTTCCAGTCCTAAAGCAACTCAATCCCAAGAAGACCACCCATCCTTTTCCAGGCTTCCCATATGAACCAAAGAATTAAACAGGAGCTGTGTGCACACTCAGTCTTACCCGGTTTCGTGTTTAGCCTTAGACGACGTTTTTTGAGCCTCTCGGTCTTAGTTGTTCCCGTGCAAACTGACGTATGCCACAGAGGATAGAATGTGATACAATCAAAGCGGTATTTACATGTTGTATCGTTTAGTAGACATAAGAACTACATATCACCAATCGCACAGAAGGAAGAGCACCATCTCAGCAGCGCTTAAAGAGAACTGCTTTATACTGTTTCTTGCCCAACAGTGTTCCAGTGACGTTCACAAACATACAAGGCGGTGAAATCATTTGCAACGAAGACATTTACAAACATCCCAAGAGGGAGCAAAATAGTTTTCGCACAGGGCTAGAAGTTCAAAAATATTTACCCCGGGTAACAGCTGGAGCATGAGTTCAAACAGTTTCACTTATCGACAAGAGTCAATATTTTGTCCAAAGGCGGTGGTCGAACATGTTTGCTATTTTCTTGGCACGCGATCAACAACGTTTTGGATGGGCCGCTCTTTTCAGAGAACTCACAAGTAAAAGTGCACTATTACAGCTTTTTGTTTACACCATTTAGCGGCGTTAAAATTGAAATTATGTTGTTTTTCGACTCAAAGGTTTCAAGCAACAAATACCCAAATTCTTGCAAAGAAGTAGAATTGATTAAATAAGACCTTTGTGTTGATATTATAGTGGCCAACTAATCAATACGTCTTTCCTTCTCTTCGTAACATTACTAATATAGACGAGAAATTACAGAACCGACGATAGAATGGGACTGCCCTCAGACATTCGTGCATCTTTAATGAGGGTATTTTTATACTCTGACCCCTTAGACTTTACCCAGGGATTGATTTCTCATTTATGTAGAACTACTTGTTTGACCAACTTTCCTTTCGACCGAGATGACGGCAAACATTAAGTTGCTGCACGCACTAGCAGCAAAAAATGTGAAATGAACTCACGCTTGGTTGAAGTTCATGTAGGTCTCATTAATCTTCCTGTTCGCACACAGAATACTATTAGAAAACCGATCGAATTTTCCCGGCAGAATGCGATAAAATAAGAGAAAGTCTTGCGTTTCACAGCTACGTGCAGATCGAGTTCCTTTAGACTCACTGAACGCTGGGGTTAGAGAATCAGTAAGGTAATAAATCACTCGGTATGTGGTGTTTAATTAACGTTATTTGCTGTGAAATAGGTTTAGTTTAATTTACTGGAATTTTGAACCCGGATTGCATGATCCAAGAGGAAGTAGTTAGTTGTAAAACTCGCCTCATTTCCTTTAATGAATGTGTTAATCGAAGTACGAATTTATCACGAATAAGTTCGTTCCACCAGTGGTCCATTATATTTAACATTCATGTCCCACTATACTGATCGGACGGATCCGAAATAAGAGGGCATCTGGAACATCACCATATTACAGTCATATTCGACACAAGGTATTCTTAATTCCAGAAACCCTCAAAACCAAGAAAAATGTTACCCGTTTCGCCAGTACAAAAGCTTGATTTCACTTGAGAATACAAAAGGGTTACGAATTATGAAATGTTAGGATATTCCAGTTTGGAACCATCAACGATTTTCGGACATATTCGAAAATGTCAAGAAGATAACATAGTGTAGCATAAAGTTCACTTTTCCAGTGAAATCATAGTCATGCAGCCCTTCGAGGCCACGACGTGGCCTCAAAAGTAAGAGATAAATGACCTCATCTTTGAATACATTTGTCCAATGCGTGGATTAGGGCAACGGAATTGCATCCACATTCTCGGAATCGAATTTCTCAAAGACATTTTGGTTTCATGCAGATGGACAAATTATTTGCTATTTGGAGCTTGGGTAAATTAAACATGCTGAACAAAACAAAAATGTTGGATTAAAAAATATCCCTTAGTTTTACCACGTCTAATCTGATCGGATTTAATTGCTTATCACATTCCCGAGTAAAGTGGTTCCACGAAATAATTCCTCTTGAGCACAGCGCGAGCAGTTTTTTGATAACTGTTAACCATGTCTTTGTATAGTCTAATTTTGTTTCCTATCTTTCCACACCGTACAATGGGAAATATAATGAACAAAACTAATCTAGCATGATGTTCTTGTCACAAATTTGGGTCTAATACGATCATTTAACAGATTCTGTTCACACTCAGTATGCCTTTGTATGCGGCCAGTGAACTAACTATTGGAAACTGAAACTTAGCAACAATGATGACGGCGAAAGCGCCTCGTAAGAAAGGTTAATTGGACAACCAGCAAAGTAAGGTTCAAGTTGTTCTGAGATGGCAAGAGGAGCCAGAGGTTACGTAGAACGGGAATCCACTCCTACACAACACATGGTTCTTCATCTCATCTCAGAACAAATAAAGATGAATCAAAGAGTCCTTCGGATCCCGTTCAGCTGTCCTGTTCGTTCCCTTTGGAAAGTGACTGACGAGTTTAGTCCGATGACTAAAATTAGGTTAGTTGCCTCGTTTCACTGGAATTAAGGTTCGCTATTGTTGGATGTTCGCTTAGGTAATTTGCGCTCGACTGTTCAATAATGAGTGTTGACGGCATGTATATAGTTGAAACCACGGTCGATTGGCATTTAGCTTCCGAGATGGAATTACTCTCGATTCATGCATACCAGCGAACACGTGAAACAAGAAGAGACAGAAAGAGGATGTATTTGAAACAAAAATTGGTATTCTAAAGGTGGGTTCTTGTAAGTACATTTCGGCGATACGACAAACCTGCACCGTTAAATTTGCTAGAGCTATAGCCAGGAAAGCATGTCCTATCAAATAAAATTGTCTGAACCCTGAAGATGGTAGAGTGAATTAAATATCTCAGTCTAAAAAATATGTTGAACGATTCCACAAACAGTGACGTTGCATCAGCGATTTCTAGTACCGCCTCTGGTTAAAAAGAATTAAAACTGGAGAGCTTCGTGGAAATTTGTTGGCGCTTCTGAGTTAACCATACTTATGTAGCGTTTACATTGCAGGATAGATTTTTGCCTTGGAAAGCCAACCAAATCGAGTCACGCTTCAGTCTGACCTAGCCGGAACATGTGATTAAAGCATTTGTGAGGATTTTTCACCAGTTTTTTCGAGATTGATCTCTTTATTGCTGTTACGGTAATTTTTACTTAATGTGTTGGTGCTCAGCAGTCCGATTCAGAACTTCGTCCACACACAAAGAATCTTTTGGAGTGAGAATTCCGTCAGCTTGGACGGACAACTCCTGCCTAAGAAAGTCCGACGGGATCCTGCATTATCAACAGATACCTAATCTTCGCAATCTCACGTCTATCTGGTGGAGTGCATTTTAACCCCTTTGTTTCTCGAACTAGATTCTCAAGGGTTTGAGCAGTCTGTCGTGTAGAATCAAATGATCCCTATCTTGGACTTTTTCAAGACTGAATCTAGTGTATTTTCTATCCACGAGTCTTGTATCTTCAAGGGAGCACCGTGAAATCATACTGTATTACGGTATCACCAAGCTTCATTCTCCGCAAGGCTTGCCAGTAAAATCCTAATGGAACCTCATAGAAGTTTGAGCTCCTTGTGTAAACTTTTGACTCACGTACTTTAGGAAGCAAGTTTTAAGGATTAGCTGCTTAGGACTCAATAAAAATCAGCAAAGCTTGAATATATGGCTTTTCATCACTGGTTCCATCTATAGTGCCGGGCCCGGCTTTGGTTCCTATATCCAAAGTCATCTGCTTTGATACCTTGTTTCTTCTTCTGGGAAGACTTAATTTTGATTTCAACGGTCCGGCGACTTTAGTTGCATTTGTGTTGAAACAAATTAGTTACGATAACAACTGCATTCTTAGTTGCGGACACGGTCTGCATTTCTATCATGTGTACCAACTGGATAGATGCACTATAATGGACTGGCTCGAATGTATTCCATGCTCACAGAATGCAACCTGTTTCCGTGGTAGGAATACTGGATGATGTAAATGTCACCTTAAAAGGACAATATGATACAGCGAATCACTAAATACCCCGAAGTGCAATAAGTTGACAAAGTTTTCACTGTTCGTCCGAATTCCCAGTGCTAATCACAGTGCTTATCACGAGAGTACATTGTCTCGTTGGTTGGCTTATGTTTTTAGTTTCGGCGTCCTAAACAGATGTTACGCGTTGGTAACCAGTAGCAACCGAAATCACTTCACAGGGCTTCTATGACTGCACTTGCGATGATAATCCTTCGCGGAAAATTAATAATAAATTACGTGAAATAATTTCGGAAGATCGATTGTTTCAGTTTATAATTACTTCGAGTGTGCATTCCAGGAGCAGTGAACAGTATAGGTCAGATCCCCACCCCTCGCATGTTGAAGTAAGCATACGGGGGGTTCACGTAATCAAGTCTCACACATGTGACAAAATACTGACATGATCTGAATAGACTGAAAGTATCACTGAAAGCGTCCGAATGTGCTTAATGGTTCAATTCCAATCCAAAATTTCCGTTACAGTTTTCGTGGCTAATAGACTGGTAAAAAATAGTTTCCGTTGAACAACTACTTTTCAACAATTATATACAACCTTGTACCGCAAACAATGTGGGCGGAAATCAATATTCTTAACTGTATGGATCTAGTAACCGTGAAAGTTTTGATCACATGAAATTTTAAACAAAAATTCGACCAGAGTTTCAAAACAAAACGATCATTGAAAAGTTTTTTGCTAACATGTACAAGAAAAGCGGAATTTAGTGAGCCAATCTAAGGACAATAGATTCAAACTGTGCGTATGAACGTGAGGAACTTAGAAACACCGTGTGAGCTGCGTGCCAAATGAGATGAAAGTTCAAGTTAAGGCTAACAAATGAACAACTAACAATGAAACAATAAAAACAGAGAACAACGGAAAAACAAAAAATGGGAAAGAAAAATTATGAATACGGGAGAAACGGATATGTTCGTTCATGTCATGCAGAGAAGATTACGGAAGCGGCAAATGCTGTAACCTGTTCAGTGTTCAACAGAATTGCGGCAACAGGTAACGATTTCCTTGTTCAGCTGCTTGATCGATAAAGTCACAAATGAAAACCATTCCCCAATCCTGGGCCAAAAAATTGTTAATTTCGCTAAGTGTGAATATTAAGAATTGGTGCAAAGGACCGGTTCGAGACGAATTAACAAAATTAATTGGTGCGAGGCTTCCAACTTTTCGTCATAATTCTGAAATCAGTCGGGATGTACTCAGTTGACAATTTTCAAAAGGCACTGCACCGTCGTCATCAATGAAGCAAGTCAAGAGCTTTCATCCTACTTGGCCCGTAGGCCATTCGTTCCGGTATAAAGAATATGCTAAACCGCAGACATTGAATTTCAAAGCAGTTGACGATAACTTTTCGGCCAATTAGCTCAGCAAAAGCCAATTGAATAACGACTGGGAACTTCGAATCAGGGGTTGCTACAAGTGATACCAAATTTTCTTCTACTTAGATTTGGGCATTCTTGTGACACCAATGGCCTTTTATGATTCGCATAAACTACGGTTAAGAATGAACGCGCAACAGGAAGAATGTGGGGTTTCATTATCGTAAAGCAACGGTCATCTTAACCGTTGACAAATCCTGAGCACCTAAAATTGCACAAACTGGTTTGGACTTGGAGGATGGTGAGCATGCCAAATTGCGGACTGGTGTTAGCTTCAATTTAACTTTCTAAATGAGTCTCTACTAGTCAGTAGCAGCAATCGAATGCTCTAACAGGAAATATTTGAATCACTATGTATCCTCAGATTGCGAATCCAGTCTGTCCCGTGTGTGAACTCGGTCCATTAATTCCTGTTCATACCTTGGTGTGGATGTTTCTCTTCCTCTTGCGGTTATGGGGTACTGATGACCACAAACCGAATAGTGAACAGTGAAACAAGCAGCACACTGGCTACGCAACTAGGATTGGCAGATCTCCCCGTTGCACCAACCCTGACATCAACTGTGGTTTTTCTCCTACAGATATGACCTCCTTGGAAGCCCGATGTGAACACATTTTATCATCGACGGATTAAGCTGAGCGCCGTCCAATAAATTTCCGCCCTTTGCTTCCAGTCAACTTTGCAATCTGCTCATTTACGATTCTTTTTATTTCCTTACTAGATAGAACCCTCTACCCAGTGCCTGATAATTACGACCATACCAGAAATTATTTAGTAATTTATCATAGGCCTAATGGTCTCTGACTCTCATACAAGATAAGGAACTAGATTTTAGACAAAAAGCTTATCCTCATTGTTTCTTCTCTTTGACTGCAATTACTGATCTACAAAAACCATAGTAACTTGGAGGTGTGTTGGGAAATGGTATTCCTGGTTAGCTGATTAAATTATTGAGAAAATAAATCGCAACATTACTGGCAAGATCTGTACCTTACGGAGTCTTTTGGGTATAAATGTGCATGTACATTTACATATACTTCTCACCAGAATCGAATCTGTGGCATCAGAAGTGTGCATGGAAGCTCTTGGTCAAAGAGTCCACAGAAGAATCAGAACTGTGATTGGTTGATAATTGTTTGTCAGTTGGGCTGAGCCAACCTTAGGATTGAGGGCAGAATGCGCCAGAATATACGTATGTATATATAGAAGCAGGAAATAGTATCTGAATGCGTGAACAAATATATATATATGCATGCATATATATGGNTCATAATTCTGAAATCAGTCGGGATGTACTCAGTTGACAATTTTCAAAAGGCACTGCACCGTCGTCATGAATGAAGCAAGTCAAGAGCTTTCATCCTACTTGGCCCGTAGGCCATTCGTTCCGGTATAAAGAATATGCTAAACTGCAGACATTGAATTTCAAAGCAGCTGACGATAACTTTCCGGCCAATTAGCTCAGCAAAAGCCAATTGAATAACGACTGGGAACTTCGAATCAGGGGTTGCTACAAGTGATACCAAATTTTCTTCTACTTAGATTTGGGCATTCTTGTGACACCAATGGCCTTTTATGATTCGCATAAACTGCGGTTAAGAATGAACGCACAACAGGAAGAATGTGGCGTTGAATTTGTGTGGTATTTCCTAGTCCACGTTTGGAATCTCCCTGATGGTGACGAAAGTACGGTTCATGTCTTGAACCACAGGTTACTACCCAGCCAACTGCTCAACCTAAAGGTAGAGACCGATAGTGCACTGAATAGTTGAACACTTTCCTCTGCGACCTAGGTAAAATAAAACTACAGAGAAATCCATAAGGCCACCAACTGAAACGGCAATAAGCAGAACGAATGACCCAGACTATACACTGGATTAATCAGTGTAACTTTGCAAAGCCCCACACCTTACAGCAAAATTAACATTACACTGGTATACTATGGCTCTTGCCACTAGTATCCATGGCTTCAAGCCCTACTAACGGGTGAGCAGGTCTTCGCCTAAGGTTTTGTCTGTCATTTGAACCATCCGTTAACTTCACTTTCCTGTTCACTCTTTTCATTTAACTTCGTTGCTAATTCAAATTTTGCCGGGGTTACCCTGGTTATAGTAGAGACCGCAACGCAACCTCATGAGCTAATACATTCACATGTAGAAGCAGCAACCCACGACAAGGTAATTTGTTCCCAGAGGTGATTTGCTGTTTCTCTTAGAAGTTTCTAACGGGAAGAAACCGCTTTCTGGATGCTGGATGAGTCAATGCAAAGTTCTAATAAGAATATCATCCGTGATATCTCACTGTTTACGAAGCGTTGGAATTTTACTTCACAATGCACTTTATTGTGGTTCGGATGACATTCACCGTGACCGATTTCTTCGGCTCCAAGATTAAGCCTTGTCCTACTTCAAGCTATCTCAGTTTTCTAAGCTTGAAATATAAGTTAAACAGGACATTTTTGATCACAACCGAATCAGCGCAGCGACCGTTGACAGAACATACCCCTGATAGTCTGTACTCGAAAGAACTCGCACTCAGTCATCGGAATATTCACGGTTCATCCACCGATTGCCCAAACCGAAACTTTTCTCCTT
This sequence comes from Fasciolopsis buskii, assembly GCA_008360955.1. Lineage (NCBI taxonomy): Eukaryota > Metazoa > Platyhelminthes > Trematoda > Plagiorchiida > Fasciolidae > Fasciolopsis > Fasciolopsis buskii. Next base: position 18,530 of record LUCM01003355.1, read on the forward strand.
CATCATCATTCTGCACGTTTACCATCATCGCGTCATTACCATATTTATGGGGTTTCATTGTCGTAGAGCAACGGTCATCTTAACCGTTGACAAATCCTGAGCACCTAAAATTGCACAAACTGGTTTGGACTTGGAGGATGGTGAGCATGCCAAATTGCGGACTGGTGTTAGCTTCAATTTAACTTTCTAAATGAGTCTCTACTAGTCAGTAGCAGCAATCGAATGCTCTAACAGGAAATATTTGAATCACTATGTATCCTCAGATTGCGAATCCAGTCTGTCCCGTGTGTGAACTCGGTCCATTAATTCCTGTTCATACCTTGGTGTGGATGTTTCTCTTCCTCTTGCGGTTATGGGGTACTGATGACCACAAACCGAATAGTGAACAGTGAAACAAGCAGCACACTGGCTACGCAACTAGGATTGGCAGATCTCCCCGTTGCACCAACCCTGACATCAACTGTGGTTTTTCTCCTACAGATATGACCTCCTTGGAAGCCCGATGTGAACACATTTTATCATCGACGGATTAA
>LUCM01003355.1:19149-29893 GCA_008360955.1 Fasciolopsis buskii
ACTTCTCACCAGAATCGAATCTGTGGCATCAGGAGTGTTCATGGAAGCTCTTGGTCAAAGAGTCCACAGAAGAATCAGAACTGTGATTGGTTGATAATTGTTTGTCAGTTGGGCTGAGCCAACCTTAGGATTGAGGGCAGAATGCGCCAGAATATACGTATGTATATATAGAAGCAGGAAATAGTATCTGAATGCGTGAACAAATATATATATATATATATATGCATGCATGCATATATATGGTGTGCTTCATAAAATAAATCGTGAAAAATTAGCCCAAAAATTCAAACACATGGAATTCAACAGTCTTTCAAAATCTGTCACCAATATTATTTAGGCTAACAAGGCAATCCATACGAAATCGAAGAAAATCTTGATGCACTTCTCTTTTAGTGAATTCAATGGTCATTTCTTTCTGTTGATCTTTTCCTTGCTGCTGAACTGCAATGAGGAATTTCCCTTATTTCGGGGGCGATATATTTTAGGAGAGAACAGACGAGGAGAACTTCCACGAGGCGCTTGAAATGATCACTGGCCTGACTCATCAATAGTTATACTGAACGGCCGCTTGCCTCCTATTGTCTGTTTGTAGTACTTGTCCAGCGTGAGTGACGTAATTAACCGGTGCACGTGAAATGCCGGGCGCAGTCACTTCCATGCCACAAAACATTCGCTGCCACGAGACACAGAAAATGACCCAGTGGGTCGCGTGACCTTGACCTCGAACTGGCGGGAATGGAAGATGAACGATCAAAAGCTCGGGTGTACGCCCCTCAAGGTAAGAAAACGCTCCTCTGCATGGATGTCTTAAATTGCTAGATAGATTTGGCTGGCTCATAATAACCTGTCGTGAAACTAAATCTTGAGTAGCAGGCGACTTCTGGCAAGGGCTAAACAACTTTACACCACCTGTGTAATTTTCCGGGATATATAAGATAATTGGGTTGATCAGAGGTTTAATGAATAATATTCAAGAAATTTCCCGAAGGCGTTGTTTTGTTTTGCTAACTGATTTTGAATAAAGTCAGTTCACATCAATACATGACAAGACTCAACATAAGCAATGCTTCAGAGCTCTAAAAGACAGTATATTGAATGATCGCCTGCCCGTCAGCCGTCCAGAATTCAACAACACAATCCAGAATCCCGCCGATCAACTACCGTTTACCAGGAATGTGTTTCGCCATCGGTTCTATTGTTAACAAAGCGCTCGGCTTGAATTTTTTATTCCAGAAATCATATGGCTTCGCCAGTTCTAAAATGGAGATAAATAGCACAAGTGTACCAGTACACCAGTCAAATGAAATTGAACAATGAGGTAAAAGAGAATATATCTAGCAATGACATAGAATTCCAGATTGTAAGCTCAAATTTAACTGATTTCTTTTCGCTCCACATTTGTAATAATTTGTTGATAGCTGTCATCCCAATTTGTACTGGTATTAAATTGGTTTCAAAATTATTTAGACGAGGTCTGACATCGGGGCATTTCTGGATAAACTTTCTTTCTATTCGCAACGGAAACTACGTCCAACGGAAGAATGGTCGAAATTCTGATAGCCATGAAGCGAACGACTAAATACGACAGAAGCTGGAATTTCTCGGAATGGTATTCAGCAAACACATATCCAGCTAAGTCCACTTATTTCCGGCGAAACATAAAGAACTCATTACAAACATGTCTGGGACTCAAAATCTTGGTACCTTTTCCCTACTAGGATATTACAAGCTATTTCACAGACAACTGCCGTATGAAATCAAACGTGCACAATTGTTCATCCTTTTTAATCCTATCCTTTAACATGCCAATGGATTCCTGCAATCCCGTATTTTTTCAGTTGTTCACAATTCCCATTTTGTTGCTGCTCGATTGAGCAGAAAAGATAATCCGGGATCACTTTATGAAATAAAATTAATCGTCTTAACAACATGCATCTCTCCAGACAGACATTATTTTAGTTCATTCCTCCGAACAGAGATGATGTTATGCTATGAATGCATCACAAACCAGACTGCTGTAAAACAAAATGTAAAACCACGGGAGAGAAAAACAACATGAAGGTGTCAAAAAAAAGAAGTGTTTTGAATCACTGTTGTCAGCAATATTTCGTATGCGTAAGAGTGAACATAATTTATCCCAGAAACACCGCCGGTGCCGCTGTTATGGCCGTTCGTCAATTATGCGTGCCCCATTCTCTCTTATTCCACCGGGTTTTTAATTGTCAACTGTTTGATTAGGTTTTCTCTACAATCTCATTTGAATCATTAGGAATGTGAATAACGGGTAAGTTCATTTAAGAATCACGTGATGATTCATCATGATCATTCATCAATGCTTTCAATTATTCCAATAAGATTCTAGTGTTTTCGGTTTTATTGCGAAAACTAAGTGACATTTGACTGTAGTCAATTCCGTCTTTTAATTTTTTCTAGTAAAATTAATAGCTAAGAACCGACTATTAAAACAAACATTCTGGTATTAGGTTGTTCGCATCATCAATTAGATTGTTTAATTGCCATCCATTAGCCGTAAGTAGTAGGTGTTTGGAAAAGAGGAGTGGCTTTGACAATTCTTTACTTTTGAATCCTTCCCAGCGGGTAATAAAAAAATCCCTTAAAAACAAGATTTCTTAATTTAAATTAGCTTTCTACTCCTTTCATTTTAGACTGCCCAAAAGTAAACTTATCCTGTGGACAAACATTCGCATCGCTATGTCTTTTGGTATTAATTTTGACAACTCCTATCCCGACCACTATTTAGTCAATTACAGATATAGCTGTATAAGAAGCAGATATTTGTTGTGATCTGTGAACAAGAGCTCTGGTAGTGAACCGCTGTTCAAGGCATGACAACATCGATCTGTTACAACTCAGAAAAGATAATAAATGTTATGTTCTATTTGATCCGTTCCTCCCTATTTGGGTAACATAAACGTTTTAGTAGGAAAACAAACCATTCAAAGGTTGCGCACCCAAATCTGATCCGCGTTTCCAAGAAAATGTTACACATCTGAGCCCCAATGGTTGGCAACTGGATTTGCTTTGGACACCTAGAAAAATAATGAAAAAGTAAATTATCTGACATGCGCTTTCGGTATGTACTCGGAAATTACCTGTTTTATTACTTCCAAACATTAAGAACGGGTCTGAATAAATCAAAACTGGATTTTGACAACTCGATTAGTTAGCCAATGTTTTCAACGAGGCCAGACATTGAGTTCTGTCTCCACATCGCCCTTCGCATCATCATTTTTTTCATTCCAGTAAGGTATGGCGAACTGAAGGGGGTGCTTTAAACGATACCGTCTGTCTGAAGTCGCATTCCTAGTCGTCTCGATTTTACCCAGCACGGGAACGGAATCAAACCAATTGGTCAGCAGTCTTTTCTTTTCCCAATTACCTCACGGTTCAGTAAACCGTGCTGATTGGCAAATGTGAGCAATAGCTGAGGAAAGCAAACGGAACTGAAGAGGCGCAAAATATGTAGATAACAAACAACTAGTCGCACAATTCTGCTTTGTAAGCATTTATGTTCTGAGTGTTAATATGCATAATGAACTAGAGACTACAGTCTTTTTTCAGTCGTCAATGAACACTTATATCCAAAGCTACAAAATGGCCCTCATTTTGATTGAAAATAGCTAATCGCAACAATTATTCAGAGTGGAAAGTGTTGGCAGCCCATCTCGCAAGTAACAATTGCAAAGGGTTTGATTTCTATCCAAATGTTTCACCCAGAAAAATCATTCGTGTGCAACTTATATCCAGTGCACTAAACAACGTTCGAATGATTTTTAATCTCGTAGAATCATTATTCCAATGAGTCCTACCAATGAACTGACTGCTTTTTCCAATCACTCACCGTGCGAGTAATTGACTAATGGAAGGGACTATTGGTTCGACAATTTATTGATCGCTTTTAACAAACGATTGAATGAGCAGTAGTTAAGATTAGTTGAATATCTGACTTGTTAATTTAACAGCCTTTTGTTTAATTCATAACTTATTGCAAAATTGATTGTTTGAATTATTCGTTTACTGACTGTTTTACTTCTTAACATACGATTATTCGATCACCTGAGTGGTTGACGTATTAAACTATTGGAGGATCTACTTAATAAATCAGTGGTATTCATCCGTATAACTGGTTGCTGGTTTCACGCATTGACGGAATATTTCGTTGATTAAATAGATATTCGATTTTCCATTGAATGAACGAACGGCTGAGTATCTGGATAAGTGACTACTTTAGTGACAAGCTGAATAATTTACTGATTAGAAGACTGATTACTTGATGAATAGATCATGTGCATACTTTTGCTAATGAAGTAATCCGGCGAGTGATTGCATACCGGGGTGGCTGACTGCTGATCGAGTGACTGTTAAACGAATTTATCGGATGACTAATATATATGATGGCGAATCCATTAATTAAATAGTAAAATGAGCGAGTGAGCAGTTCATGGACCACTCGTTCGATTAATCGGTAGGTTGTTCGCCTAAACTGGCTGATTCTTTATTCATTCGTTAATTGATCGATTCATCAGGTGATTTGCAGATTAGCTGATTGGTTGGCTGACTGACTGACTGGTCGATTGAGTGACTGATTGATTGACTGATTGACTGATTGACTGATTAATATTGGACAAAATATCTTGCAGAAAAAAGGGCAAACTCTGTGGTCAAGGTATATACCGTTAAGGAAGATGCACATGTGGAACAATCGAGCAAGTTTCAGTTTGTGGACTCTGTTCATACGGACAGAAAGTTCGTAGGCTGTTGCTAATACGGAAATAGCTTTGCAGTCAGAAGAACAGAGGAAAACGGAAATGAAGAAGTTCGGCATCTAGTAGAAGATAATGGTTTCAACTCTCTTAGATATACGGAAGTGAGATTAACTTGACGATGGTTATTGTAGTCTGGAAGGTCTCAGTATTTTGGGGTAGAATAATGACAACCTTCCACTGAAAAGGGATTAATTCGATTGAAAACGGAAAGACAAAGACGGCTTAATAGAGTGCCTAACCGTGGAGCACACACTTCAGCATGGCGGGTGGAATACGGCCAGACGCAATATGACAAACGTCTTAAGGATAACGGGTCCGAAAGTAGCGAAAACTATCCTTGTTATCGGAGTCGCAGCACCAAAAGATTTTTTTGAACTGGGTTTTTATAGTAGGCGAGAAAAACATAGGAACGCTGCATCAGACAGCAATTCGGTGAGCCCAGAGGAGACATGGAATTGTTACTAGACAGTGGTGAGAGAATGGAAGCAAGAATGAGGTTTAGAGTGTGTTTGAAGTCTTCAAGACATTCGAGGGTACATGTAGGGAAGTTAGCTAGCTGATAGAGTTTGTTGATCACGGCAAAAGCATGGGCTTAATATCTTACAGTCGAAGTCCCCGATTATTGCAATACCCAAACTTTGTAGAAAGCGCTGAAATCAGCAAGAATGTTAGCAGCCATCTGGGATCTATTGAAGTCAATATTTCGATGATTAAAGTTAACACTTTGAAATCAGAGGATCGCTGCCATTGGGAAACTGAAAAATGGCACAAAAATAATCCGTACAAGAATGGAAACGAATTTTTAGCTAAATAAATTGGAATTCCAGTTGGACAGGTCAAAATGCGATCGATTAGAGAAAACGACAAATTGATGGACATGGGCATAGACACTAGCTTTGAGAAATGGCATGAATAAAGTAGGTAGTTACTAAACTGAGAATGACTCGTGGTTGGCGAGGGAGAATTTCGTATTTCAGTCAAATATGTGAAATCACAGGATGAAAGCTGGAGAAACTGGTGAGGAGAGATAATATTTCTATTTAAATTACAACTTTCAATGATAACAATAACACTTTCGTGTGTGTATATATATACGCATGTGAAAGCGAATTGTCATTCGCTCGATTTGTAAAGTTCACATATTTGTGTGAGAATCGCTGCTCCGAATCCTGAGATTTGCTTCAACAGAAATGGACATTGCAGTGAGTCGGGCGAGAGCAAATCTACCTAGCAACTTAAATGTTTGGCGTACAAAGGTCGAGAAAATAGGCGGTTAGGTAGGTAGGAATGCAGAATGGTAGTGTTGAGGAAGAGGAAGGAAAGATGCATTGAGCAGTCAACTAGCAACGGAAAAACATTAGCAGCATTTTTTCTACCTTACCCTAAAAATCTTATTCGTTTATAGTTTGAACACGCGAAGACTGAAGAAGCTGAATTTACTTCCGATCATACAAAGGCCTATTAAGCTCATTCGAAACTCTCAGGCCCTCATGTCTTTTGATCCAATTGGTGATACGAACCAATAACATTCATTGTTCACCCGAATGTTGTGGGTAAGTGAATCCCGTTTTAGTTCACCAATAAGAAAGAAATTGGTAGTTTATAATGAAAGACCATACGGTCTCTAGTTCACAATACGCAAACCCATTTGTTGCCAGGCTCCAATTACTACTCACAGTTTTCTCCCATCAACCAGTAAATACTCTCCTCGAATAGAGTGATAAATCAAGAATATACAACGCGCTCTTTCTGGTTTGCAGGCTGAATTCTCGTTGGAAAATTGAGAATTGTATTCCACGAAGTGGATTTCAAACCCTTTGCCAAATGATTTCTAACGTCGAAAAATTAGCTGGAGCCTGTTTTGAAAAAAATGCGTATGAAGTCCTGAATAAAATATTTGCTTGGTTTTATTGGCAATTGGGCAAAGCGCAGCAAGTAAACGGACTTCAGATAATTTTCATTCTCAACAACGAGAAAAATTTATGCACCAAGGCCACGCGTCGAATTCTTGTACTTATGTAAGGTCACATGACTCGAAACCCTTTTGTATTATCCAGTTGACTCTCACAGTTCTCGATAGCCTATGAATGGCTTTGTTTAATTAAACTTTGATTAGTTGTCTCCTTCTAGGAACTGATACTTGGCAGTTGTGAAAAATGAGCCGGTTGTCTCCACACGATTAAGGAGAACCACTGGCAACCAACGGCTAGCTACTCATAAGTAGCGTAGACTGCATTTCGGACCGAAGCCACTCCAGGGATCACAGTCGAAAAGCCCATAAGCAATCGGTCACGAAACTGATTATATTATGGTGACATTCGTTTATTTATAGGGTAAAATAGACTCGGCTGAATTACCGATTGCCCGTGACACAATCCGTAAGGTCAATGCTTATGCGACATCCAAACGATTTTCTCTGATGAAGCAAATTTTGATCCATGTTTTAGGCCCAGAGACTCGACCTTGTGTAAACCAAATGCACACATGAATGTATGAATTTTTGTTAAACTTTGCGCTCACCCCATTTTTGCTATCTAAACCGACGTCCTTGAGAAGAGGATCTTACCACGGCAAGTAATATTTAGCAACTGTCAGTCATTCCGGTTGCACACATCTGAATCATGAACGGATTAACTCTGAGCCAACTGACCAAGAGTCAACTTAAAATTCGGTGAGACCAGACAATTTAGATTGTGTTTGGGTGGTACAGAAAAGTGACTCATCCATACCTGATCGGGGCGCTGAAAAACTCCCAGAAACTGAAGTGCAATGATAGGGGTCACTGAACGACAGCCAAATAAACTGATGTCCACTGCAAGTCCTAGAGTATGATATTTATCGAACTTTGAACTGGATCAAAGCTGAGTGAGCTGTGTTGAAGCGAAACGCAATTCACAAACCGGACAGAATTACTGTGGCACAAACGGAGGTATATTCACATAAAGTAATAAGGTACCAATTAGTGGAGCATCTCTAAATACACTCTGGCATATTGAGGATGCAAATCTGTGACCAGCAACATATATATAGATATATATATATATATATATATGGCAGAAAAGCAAGCAATGGCCGCATTGATCGTGCCTTAAACGGATTTAATAATCATAGGTGATGGTTTTCCAATAACAATATTTCCGGTACTAATGAAAAGGATTTTTATTGCTACGAATTGCCCGGTCGATGATTAAAAAGGTATATCTTATGAGCAGCTGGAAAAGGTCTCGATAAAAGATTGATGACATCATCCTGTTCCAACGTGTCCGATGAAAAAGCATTCCAAATTGTGTGCTGAAAGCAGGCTACCTTGGCATGTTTCAAAGGTCCCGACAAGAAGTATTTACCAAGCAAATATTACCCTTTCCATCTCTTACCTCATGTTTTTTGACTGGCTGAGAACTTTAAATCATGAAAAGAAGTATGAAGAATGAGAATTTAGAACCATTTGGGATAATTTTGCCCGATGCGCAAGTCGTCTATTTATTTGTCGTATGTGGAGGTAGTAATCTTCCCTCCTCGATGGTGCATTACTCATCCAATATTTAGACCAAAAAGTAACTTGGTCCTTCAGCTGCATTTCTCAAAGAATGTTGCCTGATTTCTCCCTGGATAGTGCTGGACGGGAAACGGGGAAAGCTTATGTGGATGTCTTATGCTTCCAAAGTAATGCACTCTACCAAGCGTCGCTGGATAAAGTTATTTACTGAAATAGTCTTTTCCTAAGGCGCGAACGAAAACAGCCCCCTGTGAAAGTACCTCAGCAGTTTCATTCTGCTACTCCAGTGCGAACAACAGTTGGGCCACAACCAATATTTTACCTATCAAAGAACATAAACCGTGTATTTGTGTAGCCACAGTGGAGATCGCGCTACAATTGTGGTGAATCTTTTATTCCTATACTCGGATCTGGAAAGAAAATGAACGAAATGATGAAGAAGAACCGATTGTAGTGACATCGTTACCCCGATCTTTGGGGTAGGTACAACCTTTAAACGATCAAGCATTATGCAATGTCAAGGCCACATTCATAAAGCGATGGAATGTGTAATGCTGTTAAGTGCACTGTTCGCGGAAAAGAAGTCGAAACAAAGCAAAAGTTAGTTTTTCTTTGCTTAAGCATAAGTTACTGACACGGATACTTTCACTTGTAATTGGGTTAAACACGTTCATTTGGGTTCACCTGCTGTGTCCACTAGCCTCAAAATGGACTGCATCTGCGAAAACTGATGAAAGATAGCGGTGAATTGATTTTGTGCGTTGTTCGTCAAACCCACTGAAGTAACCGTCCATTGTAACCGTGATAAGAAGTCTCCAAATGTTGGTAATAATCCTAGCTTAGTTGTCGTTCAAGTGAGTTTCGTCGTCCTCAGTTACATCAACCCAAACCGTCAGCACACCACAGATGATTATTCATCGTTAATCCACAAACGGTTGCAAAGATATTTTTGAGAGAATTAAGCTAATTTCTTTCAACACTTCTTGACGAGCAGTGAAGTTCAACGAGGTCAATCAACGACCATCATCCGTGTGTCCAACAGAAAAGAGAAGCTGTGCAAAATGTTGCGATTCCAACCGTGGCCCTTTATTTTAATGAAAAAAGGAAAAACTCACTTATACGAGGGTTGAGAAAAGTACGGTCGGTCGAAAGCTGACAACGATGAATGCCACAAGAGGTGATACTGAGAATCCAATAATTACCTAAACCAAAGAGTGGTTTTAACAGTGTCATGAGTCAAACGAAAATGTAATAACATATTCACACCAATTGAGGTTTTCATGGCATAAAGGTGCGGATATAAACAGTTGTCATTTGGGAGGATGCAGAAAATTAAAATGTTTGGATCCAAGAATCTTGTCGATCCGATAAGAGAAAATGCTCGATAAGATTTGACTGAAGTAGTGTTATGCGACAGTTAAACCTTGAAGGTTGCGGAGCCTCCGAATGACGAAGAACAATTGTAAATTAGGGGATAAACGCCAACCAGGATGCAGAAAATGAAAATTTGAACTCCACAGGAATAATCCAAGTTCCAATCGAAGTAACAGTTAGTTATCTCAGCAACAGTCACTCCTAATTAACTATCTTAATCCATCAGTACTCAACAGCGAAAGTTGGGTTCCAAGCCATGGTATGCAGTTCGGTGATTACCGGAACAGACCCGGATCATGGATGCGTACCCCATCCCCCCCCAGCCCATAATTTCGACCGCCACGCGTTTCACACACACACACACACACACGTACACGTACACACAAACACATACACAACAGTGGACTACTAGAACTGTAACCTGTCATCCTCCATTCATTTGCAGTAAATCATATATAATGTTATGTATTGGCATGATTACGAATAACTGAAAACGACCTTGTTCGTCACACTGTATTGGTTCTCACTGGGCTCTGTGTGATTATTCAGGATTACCGGAACAGTTTGTTCATCATAAAAAGAAAAGAATCAACAATTTCCGCCTTTACCTGGAAATTGTTTTTAGTCAACTGGATTTAGCTACTGTCCCTCGATTAGAGTTTGTTTTGTTTTTTTTTATTAATCACGTTGTGTTTCTTCATGTTCCCTTTTAACGGATTGTTCAACACTGGTCTTCTTGGGAACCAGGACATGAACATTGAATTAAGAGCAGAAATTATAAGGTTTTCTGTCGAAATTTCGTCCGGGAATTTTTAAGCAGATCTCTATTCGTTTTGCAAAGCCCACCTTCATTTTTGTCAGCAAACACACACATACATACACACACACACACACACACACACACACAAGTTGTCGACTCTATTGTGATTCAAAACACTTTTTCAACCGCTTCGTGCTGTTTAGGTTTACTTTCAAACATTTTCTTTGCAAGGCACAACTACAGACCTAACATGGCCTGTTGGATTGGCAATTAGATGCATTGTTAATTTACTTTCCGCCATTTTCGACCAAAATTTTTATCTCTTCC
>LUCM01003355.1:34238-55161 GCA_008360955.1 Fasciolopsis buskii
TGAATGAATAAGAGTGAATAAATATTACAAATTTCAATAAATTACTGATAATTCGCAAAACGTTTTAGTCAATAATACTCGTTGTGATTGGTGTCAAAAATGCTACTGTCTTTTGTTCTCTTCGTCCATACGAAGCCTCCTTTTGGGAAACTTTTGCCTCAAAATCTTAGTCATCTGGAGCACTCCATCATACATTATCTCTCGATTTCTACTGTAATTATCTTGGAAAACGTCTGAGAATTTCGCCCATGCTATCCACATAAACGCAGACCGTTCTACGCATCTTGAAAATGAGTTTGCACAAATGAAAAGTAATATATTTTTGCAAGGATAGTTTGCGAGGATCAAGACGCGTTTATGGTGCCAATGGCCTTGCAGTTATGAAACCGATCGCTTGACGGTTTTCTCCCGTTCTTTAAATATACTTGATTTATAATTTCATGCCTCCGTGAAGAGATCTGCTGTGCAATATAGATAGAAAACTCCCTATCAATCGGAATACTGAAATTTATTTAGAAGTCTTCTGTTGCAGCCTAAGTATCTGATAGGCAAGAAATTCAATTCTGGCAAAAGTTTCCAACACCAGTGAAATTTCAATGAAATCATGTAGCGCAACACACGTGCTTTGAGACCCTACCGACGTTTTTGAGCGTTTTTTTAAGAACGCTTTAATCACATCCTAATCAGGGTTCATTTACTCTCATTTTACTATGTTCATTATTTCATTTTTCGACCTATTCGTCCTGCTTTTCTGCACGGCAGCTGAGGCACGACTTCCAAAAGACGATCGACGATTTTCAGGTCACATGATCTTCAGAGCACTGGCTAGCTTCTGATTACAAGAAACTAGTGATAAGGTCGTCTATCATTTTGGGATGCATCGTAGGACCGGAGGTTTTGGCCGTAGAAGGCATCCTGCAACAGTCCTGCATCTTCTAGCTTAAGAATTTCCCACTTCATCTCAAGACACTGACCACCGGTACGTTCTCCAATTTCTCCAGCCTCATGCACTGAGGCATCGTACCTACTGTAGCACTGACATAAGTTTACTTCAGGCTCGGTAGTTATGGGGCCATTATTCATGTCACGTTGCCGTTGGCAACAGTCGGTGTTTTGGTTGCGCTGTCTCACCTAACAGACTGTGGTATACGTTTGCGAATAACATACAGTTGTCCTTGACTGGAATTCTCTTAAGAAGTACCAGCTCCCAAATTTTCTCTAGAGTCAGCTAATGAAACCTGTTTCGCGCTCCCGAAGCAAAATAATTGTAAAACGAAATTTCAAATGAATTTCATTAGGTCTTAAGTTACGGGTCACAGCTAAATTGCATGATGCTTCTGTGGCATCTGACAGAATGCTTTTCTCGGGGAAGACAAAAAAGTCCGAATCTACGAAGTAGATAAAAATGCATGGCGGACATTGACCGTGTCATCCGACCAAACGATTTAATATCTTTTGTTGGCCAGTTTTCTCTAGGTCAAAGTCTCAATGGATAGATAGTGTTGTGCTTCGGCATCAGAAAGGACTGTCACAGTCTTGCACGCTTGCTATCGAGAACCTCAGCGGTCGGTTCTAATAACCGAGCCTGTTCATTCAACTTCCATTCTATTTTACTAATTTGGGACGCAAGTTGAGTGTTCAAATCCATTGCACAATTATGGATGCGCTTTTTCAATTGCTGTCTGACTATATTACTGAGATCTCCAGGGCTGATGAATACCCAGTTGTCTCGTAGCCCAGGCTGATGGTTTTCATAGCTCATACTTTAGACCATATACGTTTTGGTCATCAGCTTAATTACTGACACTGCGATCACAATTGCCAGGGCGGTTAATGCAATCTGCACCCTGCATGCTGCACCCCCGCCACCCCTCACCCCACGCCACCCCACCCCACGCCAAGTACAACGGTCATGGAACTTCGAAAAAGCCGTTCGGGTTTTGATGAAAGTCACACTTTCAAAGCATTAACGATGAGTGCACCAATCCTAGTGTATCGAAATTAGGTATTCCACGAAATGACAAACACAAACTTATTATTAATTTAATTTCACCCGTTTCTTATATTCACTATCTTACTTAGTCACCTTATAGTAAGCAATAAAGTTCAACCAACTGCATGAAGATTTCGCGAAAAATCTCATTAAATCGATAAATTTCAGATTAGGATTGTAAAACTTCCGGTTTATTTTTACGGAAAACTTATAATTAATGCGACATAGAAACGCTGTTTGCCTCAAATTGTCGAATCTCCATTAAGAAACTGAAAGCCATAAGAAAACGCAAAGCGTACTTCTACAAATCCCGTGATAACTCAAGCTTGCGGTTTATTTCCACCCTGGTAACAGCTGAAATCAAACGCATCAACATGATGTTCGCCAGTCATCTCTTGAGTGGCAACAAAAATCGCTTCCTATGGCAAGGCATTCAACTGTTGCGTGCGAAGAAAAATAATTGCGAAATTTTCTGCGGATGTCGGCAGCATCAATCATGCTTTCATCCATCCTTCCACTTATAACCCAGTCATATATGGACAGGGTGATAGTACGACAGTTATAAGTCTTTCTAAGGAAGAAGTGCTCGATCTTCTCCGCACCACTACAATTAGCGCAGGGCTTGGTCCTGACAGTCTGTCCTCAGCTCGTTTAAGTCATGGTGTTGTAGCTCTGACCAATGCATTTATTTCCCTGATTAACTCGTCATTAAGCTCGTCTTCTGTCTCTAACTATTGGAGACCCGTCACTATTATTGCCATCGAAAAACCTAGCGGTTCTACTGTTTTGTCAAAAACGTTGTTCGCTCCCTTCCGCCTTACAAGTCGTCTGTTTCCGTTTTAACTGACGGAGTTTGCTTATCTTAAGCGCCTGTGATTCTTTATCTATACATCCGACGGACCCTATTTTAGTTGTGCCTATAATTCGAACAGGTCAATTTGGACGCTTTTGCCTCTCTCCCTCATCACCACATTTCTTAGGTTTCGTAAACGCATGTGTAATGAAAACTTGCTGTTGCTCTTCCTTCTAGATTATTCGTTGGCATTTAACTCAGTCCCACGGTTTCTTCTACTTCACAAACTGGAATCATTTGGTTGTCCCAATTGTCTTTTTAGGCAATAGACGCTGTCTGATTTGCTTTACTAACCGAAACAAGTCCACACAAGTATGGGACGGCAAACCTCAAAACCGTTGAGGTAAACATATCGCCTGGTTTCTTTTCACCGTTTCTCTTCTCTGCTGCACATCAGCCGCTTATCAAACTGCTATGCTCTAATCTTGATTAAGTATTGTTGATGAATGTTGGCTCCATTAGAAAGCCGTTTTGGCAAGGACAATTTTCGAGTTCTTACGAAACCTATCCTGTCCGGTTTACCGATTTCTTAGCAGGGGGGGGTTTAAATACTCACACGATCTAAGGATGTTTCGGCAATATTATCTGTTATCCCTCCTTCTCGTGTTAGGCCTACCCATGCGAAATTATACTTCATCAGACTCAAAAACACTTACCAGGGTTGATTCTGTGTACTTTCTAGGAGTTACTTTGATGATCAAATCGGGATGTAGCATTACTCAAAACTTTCTAAGTGGTTAGGTATCTGTCGATTCGGTTTCATTTTCAACTCAGGAAGCTTCGGCCTACAGTGAACAACAGCCACCATCTTCCTCGATTGGTCGAATACCAATTTGGTTTTCCAAGTCTTTCCTCTACGGTTCTGCATTGTTTTTATATGTGGATTGAGTTATTAAAAAAGGCAACGTTTAAATTTTTTTGCAGGGACTCCCAGTTATATAGTCCGGGTTGTGTCTTTCTTCCCATATTACTGAATTGTCCCTAATCTTTGTTAGAATAGTATCATAATGTGAGAAATTTGCGCATCAAATTCTTTCTGATTCCACCCGTTCCTTGCACTATTAACCGTTTCGAAACGTGTTTGCATCTTGTATGGATTTTCGACACATATCGAGTTTTCTTCAATGGCGCCCTATAGAATCGAAATCTTATAGGAAACATTGCCGCTATTTTCAAGCATTGAAAAGAGCGTGACCGGGTTTCAGCCGATTTGCTAGCAACCTGTCCTGATGCTTATTTGTATATCCTGGATGCGTTCTTCTGTTCTTTAATGAGAAGTGGATGAGTGGTATTTTCTTTTTATTATTTGATGATTCTCTCTTCCCCACTATTTTATTTCTTTACCCTCCGAATTTTTTTTGACGTTGAAATGCGACATTTACTTTATGTATGGCAAAATCTATTACAATAAAGATTACAGACTGTTAGAGTCGTGAATCGGCAAGTGACCACTTCATTGTGATCTCAAGCTTATGGATCAAAGTGTTTGTTATTGAGTTGTGAACCAGTGGTGTTCGGTTGCCAATAAAAAGTTGAGATAGTGAGGCTCCAACTTGTCCAGATCCATAACTTGCACCACGCCTTTCGTGCACTCTGTAGTTACAAGCTCAGAGTGGCGAACAAGAATGATCAGCGGGCCTGTCAAGACTAGGCATTGTTGCATCAGGTCAAGTATTGATTACTTATGGATTTTCTCAGCGTGCTTATTGTGGACTCACATTGTTTCATGTCGTTTCCAGCACTGAAAGTTTTAAATTTCATGATGTTTTCTGGTTCACTACAGTGATATCTCGCTGGTTTCTTGAGGTAGTTTATTTTAATTTCTATTACTGAACTGGGTATTAGTTCTTACTCTATGTTTGTGCTTAATACTAATACGCTAGCTGTTCTAAAATGCACACTTTGTGGCTTGTTTGTGCTCTTTTTCTTAACCTTGATTTGAGATCCGCACACTCCACTATCACACTACACACACGCAGCACACCACGGCATCACTAACTCACATCCTACTGATTGTTTGCCGGCTTCTTATTTATTATTTGTGCTTTACCTGGCAATAATCTAATTTTCTTACGTCCGATATTGTTTCTGGCCTCATCTATGGACTAATGTAATATTGTATATTTTATGCTCTAAGGGTCCATTTCTTTTCTGGCAATCGTTGTTCCCTACTCATTTCTAGTGCTGTTCGTCTTTCTATTGGTTATACCTCGGACGGTCAATTCAATTCAAATCGTTCAACAGCGCACCTCTCATTCATTAATACCACTATCAAATAGATCAAACATTCAGAAAGCTGCTAATAATAGATCATCTGATTAGATTGAAGTTGTAGCGAAGCAAGATCAACTGTCATCGTCTGCCCACAACACACCCCAATTGAACAATGTCTGATATTTACTTTCGTACAAATCCCTCCTGCACACACTGTAATTATTTGGTATTTTAACCTCTTAGATGATCAGATTGTACAGAGATTAGCGCTTCGAATCATATTGTCTACCAATCACTGTGATACGTCTGCGTCGTCACTCACTACAACGATCTAACACCACCTTTACTTTTTCCCCCAAAACACATTGCACTCCTGTCTCTGACACATGCTGCTTGCCATTAAATGATTGAGAACTTTGATACTCTCCTCTTTCTTTTTCCCTTTGAACTATAACCTAGTCGTTCGAACGCTCATATCAAAAGCATGTATTTTTCCAACGATAGTATGAGAATCGTGGAGTGCTGTCTTTTGTCAGTCGGTGAGGCCGTTTTGGTTCCGGTCAGTATCATACACGCTTGTGAATGTGCAGCGGTGAAATTTGTATTTTTGTACTGGGTTTGTTTTTTGTTAGTGGTTTATATATTTTTTTATTATATATACTTTATTATAATAATGTTATATAGTATTATTATATATGTATAATTGATGAGTTATGATTAGAATTTACGGAGTGTTGTTTGAGATGAGAGCGATTTTAGAGTCGTGGCCAGTGTTCTATGCGGCTTATAGTACTGTTTGTAAAAAATTTCGTACGACAGCTTTTTCGAAATCCTTTTCAGTGCCGAATCTCACATGAGGTGTTGCGCATATTGTGGAAGGAGCGACATCCGGTGTGCGGTTGTCCGTGGATAGAGCAACTTGAATTCAAATCTGTCGGATGAGGAGTACACACATTCAGTCGGATTAGCATACATAAAATGAGTTGAATTGATTAAAGCATTAAGCGTGACTTGTTGCACAGGTGAACTACTCATAAACTGGCACACCCTAAAAGCATTCAATGACCACCATAACCCGTGTTCCTGAAAAAGCGATAAGCATACCGCAAGTAGAAAACAATCATTTGAAAAGGAGAGATCACGTGATTTCCGTTCGTGCTGTAGCAGACCATATCATGTAAACATCAACTAAATTTATGATGATTGACATAAATTGAACTGAGGATGTTAAATTTTTTTTCTCTAGGAAATTTATTATTCTGATGGGCAATGTAAGCTTACGATGCACCCATTTGTCTTGCGATGCGAACCAGTGTGAGATTTTTTCTAATATCATCTTTCTAAACTTCAGGGAGTCGAAAATCTTCCCAATTGTTCTTAATTTATTTTTGCGTCGTTTCGCTTGATCACCCGTCAGATTATTTGCACCGTTCATGCAACTCGTCTAGGCAGAGTGTAAATAATTTGCTGGTTGGCAGGACCAGAATCGTTCCGATGACCAACAGACCGACCACAACCGGACAATTGGCAACCCTTATCGAAACAGCGCTATTCCTCCTAGAATTCTAGGTTTCTCCGTACACAACAGTTAATAACCTATTCTACTGATATTCGTGCCTGATAATACAGAATGGTAGAGCATTACCATATAGTGCAGTCATCCACAGCCCGCTTTAATGTGAGGGAAAATTTGGCTTTAAATAGATATTCCCTAATCCTAAAAGCTCTAGATACACAATGGAAAAAAGTGAACCGGTGACCTATACGTGAAATTCATTGGCAGTTGTTCCCCTTTATAAAAGACCTTACTCCACTTAGGTGAGGAATATGTCGCTGTCCAAGGAGAATTTCTTCACACTGAGTGGCACCGTCCGCATATTCTGCCGGTTACAAACAAGATACCCTGCCATAGGAATTCACCGTACTGCTTAGTGCTTGATCGCCGTGCAAATATTCGGCCACCAGCTATACATGGAAATATTTCATACGTGTGTTCTACCCATGGTGCCGAAACAACAGTATTAATGAATGCATTTGTCAACATTCATTTTCGATGCACTTTACTCCAATTCATAATTTGCATAAAGGAAACGGACATTTGTCATTAGAGTAGTCAACTTCTGTAAACGTCAAAAATGCTGCGAATTTTGATCGTGGAATACTGCGTTTGAATCTGGTAATCCTAAGTCGCACAATGAAACTGGGTTGAAATTCGCCATGCCTGTCTTGCTAACCCTTACCCCCCTTAGAGAACTCTAATTAAGATTGCCTCCTGCAAATGGACATAACTTTCCGATTCCAAATTGACTTTTTACATCGGAAACTCCCAGCAAACGACTGGATGTTTGTAAGGCCTACGACGCTCATTCGAGGTGGTAAACTGTGCACTGGGATCAGCAATTTCGGGTGTGATTCAAATCGGGTACCAATCGCAACCAAAAGCATTGACGATATTCGTATCCTAGATGAACCTCTTAAGGTCTTCGTCTTTAGTTGGTTTTTTACACCTTTCATATCCTTCCAAATACCCGGAGGATTAATTTGAATCAAAGTAAATTTAAATCCCTCATATCAGTTCACATGTAGTAGAGGCAACAATTACCTTGACAAAATAGCCCAAGGAATTTCACAACAGATGTCAGAACATAATCCCAAACGAATGCTCAAATGGATATCATAAAACACGATGGGCCGTTACCTGATAGCAAGCCGGGTAATGACCCGGCATGAAGCTGCTCTCGATAATGGTAGGAAGGTTTTCGTTGTTATCGAAGCAATGCCAGTATAATAACAAAACCCAGCCTATTGTACTCAGCAGCTGTTAACATGTTTAAATTCGATTTGGAGATAACCACAATCGTTTGTTGTACATAACGGGACCTCCTTTCGCTGTATTCGTTGAATAAATACTATGCAATTCTCAGACTGTATTACTTAGGTTGATAAAATCAATGGTGGAAAACATTAAAATCCCGCAGCACTGATAAAAAGCACCCAGTGTTTTCATCTGCTTATCAGTTTGAAAAATGTTTCGTTTCCTGAATTCGGAATTAAGGATTTCTACATGGGGTCTGACCCTAGTCAGAATTTCCCGTCGTAAATTGCAGCTGAATAATCCCTTGCCAGCTTTCCTCCATATTTTCGTCTTTTTCCAGTAATTCACAAAACCGATATTCGTGCTGGACAGTTTCTCGTGTACTTTTATGAGTAGTATGTTGACATCTGGTGGTTTCGCCATCTGACCTCAATGTACGGGAACTGTTGAACGGGTCACTGGCAATGCTTCTCGAATGGAAAAAAAGGAAATCAAATGTACAATACAAATGGATGTGGGAATTTATTTTACATGCAAGCTTATTATCCTGCATCCGATAGTTCTAGGGATTTGACTGATTGAAGGACCCAATACACACTCCGGGTACCAGAAGGACTCTTCATGAAGCATGTTGATTGCTCACAAACAGTCGCTGCTCCAAACCTACTGCACCAGTCGGACATCCGGCTTTTCCGATCGGTTTGGTTATACGTCGAACCGCAAACCTGCACGCACAGTCTCGTCTAACCGTCTCTAAGCCGGTACCATCTGTGTGCTGTTTGACGACCCGTTAACCAGAATTCCGTTCACTCTAATTAAATTTAAATTAACGATACAAAAATTTGGTCAGAATTACATCACCACAAGCACTAACTTACATTTTATGTTTGCTTTCCTAGCGGAACCTGGATTTGTTCTTCCCAATGGATTGTTTAGCTGAAAGTTGACCGCCGGGGTTTGGTCGCCATCTGCATGTACACCTTGCTTGCAAGCTCTAATCAAATTTACTCAACTTTTTACAACTTCCTAGTGTCTTTTCGTTGCCCCGATCGAGCACCTAGATTGTCAGTATTGCAATCGTACGGTAACAGTAACGCACAAGTAGTCAAAACGGTTAAGGGCAAGCAAATTTAATACGAGAACCGCGTTAAGACCATCGGTTTTACACATCGTCCTGTTGAAGACTTTTCCTCTGATACCTTGGTAATTCATCGCTACCTGGCACATAGGTGGACTCATGAGATAATCTTTTTGTGAATTCTGAGGCACATCACGAAATAGTAATTCTGAGTATGTATCTTGAGAAACAAATCTTATTTGGCAATTATGGTTGAACTCGAGAATCTGAACACCAGAACCCACGTTTTCACAAAGCATTAGGCACATTATTGCTGAGATGATTTCTCTGACATTCGATTGGCCTCTGGTACCGATAGAAAAACGTATTCTGCTGTCGTAACGAAAGTCTTTTTAACACCACTAAAGTCTTTTCAGTACCGTACGAGTAACGCAGATTTCTTTTTGACGGAACTACATGGATTGTAGTCGGTTACTAGCTGTTCCCATACGAACATTTGTAGGCGGTATTTTATGTTAGAGTCGACTAGATGCAGACAAAAAGGATCTGGGTAAATGGCACGTGCTAAAGTTTAAATGAAGCAGTTAAGTCATATGCTCCGATCGTCCTCAAAAGTAAACAACCACGTCAAATTGTTTTCAAGGTTATACTAGTCAGAATCGAGATTCTCAACCCCAATGATCATCGAGATCAAATGACGTAAACATTAGTTGAACATTTAAGAAAAACTTGTGCAAACTGCCGCTGCAATACCTGTACTCGAAATTTAACCATCGATCAATAGGCTTAAATAACCCAACTCGTGGGATTCATCAAGAGGCATTTACGTCAAATACAAAGTTCGTGGGTTTTTGTATACGTCTGAATGATACCAGAGTTTGTGCTGGGTGTAGATTCTCCTTTCGTTAGTATCCAGAAAGCTCACCATTTAGCTAGTAGGTGAAATTGTTCAATTTACGCAGTGACTGGCATTACTTCCCAAGAAGTAACTGCCTGGATATAAAAGGAAATAGTGAGGCCTCGATATAACTTATTCTCTATGCTGAAAAAGGGATTAGCACTGCGAACAGCTAACCGTGTTGGTAGTATTAGTTCACCCTTACGTAGTCTACTTTGATCGCTGATTTTTCTCCACATAGCAACACCAATCTATGGTTATTGGGTGAAAAACCTTGATAACTAAAGACACTGAAATCACGAATAAATGTCCTCAATCTGTTGTCTTCACAACCCAGTCAATCCGATTTGGCAGTAAACCTCGTCGTAACTTTTTGGTTGCCAGAATGCCTTGCTTGGTTGCGAGAATCGTCACTGTCCTGTGCACTTGCATTCCGTACTGAATAAAGCCTCAGGGGTAAGATAATTCTGTAAACGAGCTGCCATATGCATTAGGAGCACAGAAATCGATCACAATGCTGTCTTCAACTGGCGTAGATCAATCGGATGAAGTTGTAAAATTTGGAAATGATCACAGAGGCGAATCCGATCAATACCGCCCACTTAAATTTTCGGAACCCTTTCCACAGTTGCGATCCACTTCCAGAAATACTGTACATATGCAGCATAATAAATAAACCAATGAAAGATTATTGTTAGTATTGGATTATAAGATATTCCTCAATCACATTTCAAAAGAGCATTTCCTTCCACTGTTTGCCTGTGTATACCAAGTAGACATTCAATGATTCATCGTAACGTTTTCACTTAATAACCCAAGGCGCACGTGCATTCACACTTATTGCCGTGTCGCTAACGTTTACAGTAGGATTGATTAGAGTTTAGTGGAACTAAATAGTGTGACATGTTGGGCATATACCATCAATTATTTCTACCCAGTCCTGGTTTCCTTCTGCATATGCATGTCAACCTTTTTCTCTAGTCACCGTGCGATCAGGTCTCGAACGTATCTCTTATCTTCAAAAACTGCCACTTTTTAAAGTTTCGTAATTTTCATTACTGTTTATACTGTGCACGTACCAACTCTTGCCGAAAACAATAAGTCTAATCAGCTTTGAGGATTCTCAAGGAAGAAATATTTTTATTGAATATGTCATTGTGTTAAAAATCTTCATCTCACTATGACCTGATGGGGTTGTATTGTCGCTTTTAGGTTCAGTTGGCATCAGAAGGTCAACTCGCCAACACCGGTACTCAAAGCGCTTATACTGTCAAGTATGCCTTACCGTGAATCTGTTTCTGATTATGTTACACTTTATTGAAAATTACCCTATATCGGACAGGCGTGGAACTCATTCTAAGCATGTGGGCAGAATGTAACACTTTAAACAGTTAGATCTGAAGGCTGTGCCCATTTCGTAGGTCATACACCAAGGAGCCTGGTGCTGGATTGTTGTTCTATGCTCCTTCCCCGACTAAATGTAGCTCTCCTATCGGTAAGCTTCAGTTCAGTATTGGCTTTCTTTCTCATTTTGACTCATTTTACTGAAACCAACGCCAACCAGATGATGTTTTTTGGGAGAAGTAGGGACCTAATTTAATGGATATAGTTATGCAAGAAAATAACTAAAACTCCAAGTCACTCGGAAACCGATCAGGTTTCAGATTCATGGCCTTGTTGGGTTTGCACGTGGAGACGCAGTCCTGACGAAGCCGTGGGTTTCACTGTCGAGACTGTCCTGCAAACATGCAAATTCAGCCTCGGTGCAACTCTAGGATGGGATGACAATAAAGATTTCCGTCTTACCTCAGTTTTAGACCTTTTAGGCTACTTTATTGCAAAGTGTGCATTAACCTACCGGTCACATCCATAAATGACAATTTTTGCACAGCAGAACAGTACACATGACGTGCGGGTGGACAAATATGGGTGCACGTAATTTGTCAATTTCCAAAACGAGAAAACGTTGAACGAATAGTGACTCATTTTTCAACTGGTTTATCTGAATTTTAAAATGAATGTCATACAGTAAAAGAAGTGGATCACATCGAATTGATTATCGAGGCAAAATATTTCACGGAATAAGACTCAAAATGCCCGTCTAAAATTTTGGACACAGAACCTATAGGACCTGTTCTACCAGACTTTACCTCCAACAAACGAGGTGAACAGCCCGACGAGGAGGCTTCCCGGGTAGATCTTTTCCGTTTGACTAGGAAGGTTTGAGAGACAAGTTGTTCCCGGCTATCCAAAACATCCTAAAACGAGGACCGTCATGGTTGCTCCTAAAGAAGACGACGGGTTCGACGTAAGTATTTGCTACCAAGCAAAAACCGATTCGAATTTATTCGACGATTATGTACATCCGTAGGAAAGAGGGTAATTCGTATTGCCAAAGCTAATTTGTCCCCTAGTCAACATTTGTAGAGTGTAGGTGAACGATAGTTAATCTGAAGTGACACCTTTGTTGACCATCTAGAATAGTTTCAAAATGCAAATCTGACTTCGGTAACTCGATTTTTTTCTGGCTTGGTTGACAAAATACCTTTAACTTAGCTGCAGGCAAAATATGGGGGGTTCTGCCATCTAGATGAAATTGTCCTAAAACATACTTGTTCGGAATGTGACATTCCGGTGCGAGCATCAGTCACTTTGGGCTTACAACATCCAATTATCTAAGTTAGGCAGACGAAGTGGAATACCTTCATTATCTAGTCAGTTCACGTGATCCCAACAAAAACAATCTGGATCAGGTCAGCGGCATCCATGTTTCACAACTCAAGCATCTTGTCCAATTTCTGATTAATTTGGACAACCAAATCAACGAATCGAAAATTTCCAAGCTCTTCTGACCCATTTATTCACCTGCATAGTACTATTCGTTTGATTGACTGGCTCAATCACTATGATAATCGATCAGCTCGTTTCAGCGGATAGCAAGCTGTAGGCTTTTTGAGAAGACAACATGTTCACTCGAATGTCTCGGTATTTACTTTATTGGATTTGATTTGTATGTCAACTTTTCTGAGAACTGTCAAGCATTTGCCTTCTCTCAGTCGCAGTCCCAGTCTCCGTCAGCATCTGCGTGTTGCTCAATAGTGTGAACGGATCTTTCAAAAAATGCGGTTCTCCCTTAGGTGACGACCTCACCGGGGTGCAAACGAGATTACATGAGTGATGGGATCACGACTTTGAATTCAAGCTAAATAGATGTTATCTAAAAATAAATCAACAGCGAAGTGATGCACTGCCTTCGGATAAGTTCGTCGAACGTCCACACGCTTATATTTGAACACGACAGTGCGACTGTTTATTCTAATTCCCTCTGAAAATCTCGGTGTAACATTTGATTTTATAATAGGTTGCAGGTGCAGACCGTTTACATGGGGTAGGCTGAAAGACTAAAAAATGACTAAAAATTAATACTGAAGGCCAGGGGTAGTGTTGCTCTATGGAGAAGGTCCCGTAGGATATCAATATTTTCGGGGTGCTGATTTGAGAGAAATTCCCTTCTAAGGCTGAAAAGCCTCTGCTAGTGGAAAACAATGCTAAACTATTTTGAAGGCAACGCTAAAAAAACTACCGAAACGATGCCTGTACTATGGTTGCACACCATTGCACTCGCCTCTTGTTTTCTGTTCACCATCTTGTCTAAGATATATCAATCCTTTGATCTAATTCTTATTGTGCTATGGACATAATTGTCCTCGTTTCTAGACGGTTGAAGACTAACGGTGATCCCAGTCGTTCCAACGAGATTCACCCAGTGATACTACAGTGACAGCTTTCGCGAGTCTTTTCAGAACAACAAATCAATAATCATGACTCTCCATTCGCTGAGCCAACATTCATCTCACAAAAATCTGTTGGCTACAGTCACAGAAAGAGTTGCTGGGTAACACGTCTTATTTGATTATTGTGAATGTCATTTGGAGCCTCTCAGCCCCCTGTGCTCTTCGACAGTGAGAGTGGGGGGATCGAGCTATGTGTTCACAAATGACAGCATCGAAAAAGGAATGTCTCAGTCATACGCACACATATACATGGAAGCAGGGGATAATTAGCAAACAGTTTTAATGTCATCCAAGCGATCTACACAATAATCGCACTTCAAAGTCGTCACTCGGTTTCTTTATCTGCGAAACTGGCTTTTCTAATGCTTGTGTAACACGTTCATCCAACATGTTGTTCACTCCCATTTATGTAATCACCTGATGAATGATCACAAGTTCCAACTAATTGTGAATCATTAACACCATTAATTAGCATCTCGAAAGTGTTGTCATCTCCGATTTCCGCTCGAGAGGGGTGTGTTGCAAATTCATGTGATTATTTGTTTATCTATTGTCAAAAAGAAGTGCGCCATGCACATGCAAATCGAATCATTGCAAAATATGAATGACAAAATTGGCCCTGCTTCGAGTCAATTCTTCCTGCAATTCAAAATAAGAATGTTTAGCAGTCTACGTTTGTCTCGGACGTGTAAACTATTTATTCCCTCGAATGTGTCAAAAACCTGAGTTGGTGCCACAACTAAAACAAGAATACCTATTTTTCCAACGCATTTACAAGTACTGCGTGTGAGCTATGTCTGCCTGTTTGTTATCTACTCTCGGGACGTAAAGTGAACGGAACGAGGCCTGAATGAATCACGCATACAGTCGATCAATGCGTGCACTCGGTAGATGGCACCGTTTGGTATGACTGACTTGGTCTGCCAATCGATCAAAGGCCTTCAACAGGGAATGCCGTCAGGGTAAGTGCACTTTCGATATTTTTCAACTGAATGCATTCACCACTTCTAGCCGTATTTATTTATGGAGCCTTAGCAACACCGGCGATAGCATTTCTGGATGCACTGTCTCAATCACTTCTGGGGATATCACCACAAAGACTGACAGTCACTGATTCCATTACAAGTGCCCGCGATTAGGAAGTTCGAATCCGACCGCGGAATGAGATTCTCTCCATCTAAGACTACATGTATTGGATTAAAGAAAATCAGCCACGTATCGCGTCAACATAAATTATTAACATAGTCAGTGTTAGACGAGTGGACCGCCTAATATCTTAATTAGAACAGATAACAGAGCACCAGAGTACTTCCGCAAATAAACGTGAACAAACCTGCAGAAATTGCGGTCAAATACTCGTGTTGGCTAACGGCTCCAACATAGCCAAATCACAATTGATAGTATGACGTGCGACCGTGCATCAAGCCGTTGTTTTATAATCTTACTAGTCGGTTTTTCCCTTGAGCCCTGGAAATGCTAGAACAAGATCAAACAAGAACCGTTCGTCATTTTATGTTGAACAGTCTAGGTTATCCAGTACCGTCGTTAGTGGTCACTTGAGTTTGGAACGAATAACGGGAACCAAGACGCACGACTCTGTTGTACGTTGTTCTGATCACCTTACTTTAGCTATCTCAAATACACCTGAATGATATTTTTGGATGAAATCTCAAGGCGAATAGGTCTGCCGTAAATCTGTTGATTTCTTAGGGTAAACACGATGATCTGAAAGGGTCTTTAGTAGGGCCATATTTATTACCGAGATCGAAACGCTTCAAAAACTGCTGGATTACTTGCATCAGTTAATTTGTTATACTGAAACCTCACTTTCACCTAGGAATTTCTAAGCAGTTCGGATATACTGTTTATTCGGTTTATCCACTGGTGATATTTTTAGGCCCGCTATCACGTAAAAAGTCGATCATAAACTGACACCAATAACCAAACACACACACACCAACCCCCCCCCAACCCCCCTCCCCCCCCAAAAAAAAACTTTGTTCAATTTTCCACACGGAATAATAATTACTTGGACATCATATTTTCTCTCTCAGTGTAGCTTAGCCAAACTTCAGATTTGTCAAATGTTACAATTTTAGAAATCAGCGATTTGCAAACGGCCCCTACGAGTTGGTGAGTGAAAACTACAAACTTTCATATTCAGTCGATTATCGACGTATGAATTCAAGGTACTCGCTCAACTATGCCCCACGGAGTTGCTGCGGTATGAACTTTTCAAAGGTGGCATTCGGTTTGAAATGATTCTCACCTACGAACGTCTCAGCTGATATGTTCTAACAATGTGACCAGTAAATTCGCCTAGTTATTATTTTTTTGCTGTTATTAACTAATAGACGGACAATCCAAAAACCAAATATTCAATACGAAGCCATCAAAATCCGTGAACCCACCAGAGATTTTGAAATCAACCAAACAGCCGACCCGTCAATTTGTCGTTGTTGTTGTTATCGTGTGATGAACACCCAAATTAAAGAAATTAACTGTTTATTGAAATCAAATGTTTCAACATGTTTTACTTAGTACAGTCAGCGTCTCGACAATCAAACAGCCGGACGAACTGGTCCCAAGGACTGAATAAATTGTTGAGAGAGTAGACACTGCGAATAGGGCTGACAAATGAGCATGAGAAAGTCATTTCTGTCTCAGCCATTAGTAACAACGGGACATTCAACGAAATCTGTAGTACACCAACAGTAGTAAACTCATTAGAAAAAAAACAAATGAAAAATATCTGCAAAAACGCATGACCTAACCTAATGCAGTCAATCAAAGGAGATGCAATAGAAAGACGATTCGGGTCACAAGGTTTTATGGGTTGAATAAACCGATTTCCGTCTTGAAACTTCACGCTCAAGAAACAGTGACCACCAACTACGAGTATTAGAGGTATTCCATAGATTCAACAAATGCCTAACGATCCCTGAACTCGACCGTACACTGACATAATCGGCCAGTAGTGGATGAAAGCGTTCTTTGATCGTCTGCTAAAGTATTCATAAAAATTAGTCCTAGTCATCCGTGGCAATACACCTTGTCGTTGATGGTTGGTTATCCAGTCCACTGACTCAAAATTACAACTTAATTATCAGTAATAAAACAACGAAATAGTTCGGAATTTGAGTTGACGGTATGGAAAAGTTGGTCATATTGATTAGTAGCTGTAGTAACCGCCTGTTTGGTGATAAAAACTTTTGTCAGCTATTCATCGTGACACATTTTGTACATAAATATGCCGACTGTAATCGAAAACCAAATTCATCATCATTCATCATTATCCAGTCTAGAAGAAAATCAGTTGTTTCACACGCAATTTCCCATGAGATTATACTAAGTGCTCCTCAGTGGAATTCCAATAAACTTTTAAAAACAAAATTCAGTGGTGAGAAGAGAAGTGAAAGTCACTCATACTTGCACATTTGCAAAGACCCTCTTGGTAGTGCACGTAAGATTTTAAGACACAGAATCGTAGAGTGTGCAGGTAAAAAGATGACTTAGAAGGGCAACACCTGGTACTCGTACGTGATGGTCAGTGATGGCTGTTAACGGTGTAGTGAGCTCGAAAGCAGTGAAGGGTGCCTAGACATTGCACCCCGCTTCGTGTTGCAGTCAACCGCAGCGTCAAGTCAAGAAAAGCGAACAGTAAATGACTACAGCTTTGGAGACCAAACTGCAAAACATTCACTTTAAGGAAAATTGCTCCAGATTTAGGAGACAAAATTTCAACTTTCGAATTCGGTAAAAACAAGTTTTGTTTCCATGCCAAAACCGAAGGCTCATTCTATGCTGATCTAGCGTTCGTCGAAAGGTGCGATGCAATTAGGAGCACATCAGTCAAACTAATCGCTGTGGTGAAATTCAGCTGTTCAGAGAAGAACAACCATTAACCGAGATGACTATTATAACTAAAATTTAGCACCTGAGAGAATAAGGAAAAGCATGTCGGAGGCCGACTACAATTTCCAGTCGATCGCAGCGACAGAGGAAATCACAAAGTTTAATGACTGATTATGAAGACTATTCAACGGAAGCCTACTGTAAGCGAAGTGATTAGGGAAACCGACGATACACGGATTCACTCTCAGAACCATCACCCGGATCCGTGAATAGAACATATAAGGAAGCCGTTTAGTAGCCCGACTGTCACAGTGGACCTTCCACTTATGAGTTGAAATGACAACCGTCGGAGATTCTTTACACACTTAGAAATGTGAGTAATGCACTTCCGATTTTCATCAACAGTAACTCCTAGATAGTTCACAGAATCAACCCTGGTAAGTGTTTTTGAGTTGATGGAAGATATTTCGGATGGGTAGGCTAATCGAGAGACGAAGGGAGAACAGATATTCGAAACATTTAGATGTGTTGAGATTTAAACCCGCCCCTGCTGAGAAATCGTAAACGGAAGATAGGTTTCCGTTAGAACTTCGAAAATTGCCTTTGCTCAAAACGGCTTCATGGAGAGCAACATCATCAACATACTTAATCAGATGAGAGGGAGAGCTAGTTGATAAGCGGCTGATGTGAGTAGAGAAGAGGAACGGTGAAAGAACAGCACCTTGAGTTGTTACCCAACGGTTTTGAGGTTTTGCCGTCCATTTGTGTGCATTGGTTTCGGTTAGTAAAGCAATCAGACAGTTATGCGTTTCGGTTAGTAAAGCAATCAGAACGTTTTATGCTAATAAAAGGAATTTGGGAACAACCCAAATATTTCCAGTTTGTGAATTAGAAGAGGACCTGTGGGACTTGTAGTTAAAATGCCAACGAATAATCTAGAAGGGAGCAACGCACAGATTTCATTGATGCGTTTACGGGACTTCTTAAAATGTGGTGAATGAGGAGGCGACAGCGTCCTAATTGGACCTGTTAGATTTATTAGGCAAAACTAAAATGTGGTTTCCGTCCGGGGATGTTATACGCATAAAAGATCACAGGCGCTTAAGTATAGCAAACTCCGTCAGTTTAAAAACGGAAGACGTTGGGGCGATGAGGCGAAAACGTTTTGACAAAACAGTTAGACACCGCTAGCGTTTTTGATTGGGAATAATAGCGCGACGGGTCTCAATAGTTTAGAGACAGAAGACAAGCTAGGACGAAACTAATCAGCGGAAATAAATGCATCGGTCAGAGCTACAACAGCCATGACTTAAACCGAGCTTGAGGACAGATGTCAGGACCAAGCCCTGTTCGCTAATTGTGTGGTGCGGAGAAGACTCGAAGGGCACTCTTCTTCCTTAGAAAAGAACTTATAACTGTCGTTTACTATCACCTTGTCCTTATCATGACTGGGTTATAAGTGGAAGGGATGGATGAAAGCCTGGATTGATTGCTGCCGACATCTCGGCAGAAAATTTCGCAATTATTTTTCTTTCGCACGCAACAGTGAATGCCTTGCCATAGGGAAGCGATTTTGTTGCCACTCAAGAGATGGGCTGGCGGAACATCATTGTTGCATGCGTTTCGATTTCAGCTGTTTACGCAGGTGGAAATAAAACGGCACCGCTTAGGTTATCACGGGATTTTGTTTGGAGTGCGCTTTGCGTTTTCTTATAGATTTCAGTTTTTGGGAGTAATAGTGCTTTTGAGGGGCATGAAATATCCAAGTTTGCGTTGGCCATCTCTGTTGAAATGACGGCTGAACAATGGTCATTGAGCGGGGTTCAATAGTAACAAAGCAATGTAAGTGCGAGGGATTTCTGAAGCAGTAGAATGAGGCTGTTGTGTGCACAGATACGGAGGCGAACTCGGGTTTGATTTGTTCATCTGAAGGAATGGAAGGCTGAACTAAAGTATATCTTGGGCCTTAACAAAAGCAAACAATGATCGCTACTTGAAATTAGAGCATGCAGTTTCAGGGAGAATAAATCGGGGTGGTTGGCAATAGCTCTATCTAAAAATGAGCCGGCCTCTGGTTGAGAAACGCAGAGATCAGGGCAATTTCAAGACTAATTGTTAGTGGTAAGTTGCATATTCATGCGATTAGAAATCTCCTACAAAATATGCAGATTATCCTCAAGAAGTAGGAACAACAAACACTAAAAAAGAGTCAAAAAAGATGCAATATTTTGTTGTGAGCTAAAAGGGGCAATGTTTCAATTTTGTCATTGATGATCCCTGGTATGGGCACAATAAAGACCTAGGGGTGACGGACTGTAACAAGTCACAAGTCAATTCCGTTTAGCAAGTACGTATAAACAACTTTGGACTTGCCAGAGATCAGAGGAGTTTAGTGTTTGTGCCACACCGCTTCAGTTTTTCATGTTCGAAATTTCTGTCCTGCCGGATGAAGTCGGAAGCTGTTTATCGGCATGAGTGAATCAGCGATGTCCGGGTTCATTCCATCGATCTTGTATGCAGATTGACACTCGTGTGGATTACATGGGAGCCAGTGAGTTTGAAGTGGCGAGGGCTAGATCTGCGACGTGTTCGTAAAACGGAGAGCGGCTGCTGGTACACAACAATGCCGGAGGGATAGTTGGAAGGGTGCATTTGAGAGCTGCCTGCTAGCCAGCACGAGTGGCTAGTATGAGGATCGACTAGAGGAAATCGTTGGGGTGTGCAGCAGATGCATTTTCCCCAGTCCATTGTTAGAGAAACGATAGGGTATTTAAACAACAGTGATTCCGATCGAGTGGAGCGGCGAGCGGAGAAAAGAATCGAACCAAATATCCGATAAGAAAACAACGAAATGAGCATGAAACAGAATCGTGGAGCAGTCACTCAAATGTCGAGTTAGATTAAAGGAGCTTTTCCTTCGTTACACAAATTGGGACATTGGGTAACATGTTACGTAAACTCACAATTTACATTTTTCTTGATTTAAACGCGGCACTCGACTCAGTTGGTCGGGCAATTCTGTGCCGTTACCTCTCACTGGGCGATGTGATGCAGAAGTTCAGCTCAATTATCCAATTTCTGTATGCGAACACCCGAGTTCTGTACCGGAAGTGGTATTCGTCAACGTTGTCACTTGCTCCTTCACTTTCTAGTTTTGTCATTCAAATGAAGACGCAAGAGTAGCTATTACACAAGGTGAGAAATATTGGGATTTTATTGTGCTCAGGACGGATTCTGCCTAAATCAGAACATGCGAACGATGATACTGAGTGTTACTGAGTGAAGACCCAAACAATTTGCAGATTTTTCTCTATCGTCTGAACGATAGTGAAGGTATGTCTTGGATGCGTTCTGTACCTTCGAAATGCAAAATGCTACCACAGAACTGAATCGGTCCGAAGCCGAACCTTGTTCTTGCAAAGG
>LUCM01003355.1:70859-130594 GCA_008360955.1 Fasciolopsis buskii
TCTTCTTCTGTATGACTCCTCTTCTTACTGTTTTACCATCGATCTTCACTATTCTTCGTTCTTTTTTTCTGTTTGAGCTGATGATTGTGTAAAACATCGACGGAAACGAGAACACGTTGGTGCAAGGTTAATTGTCGTATATACTGAACTTATCTGATCTGACGCGTCTTCTGCAGTTGAAAATTCTTCTCCTTCTAGTGAAGTTTCTGCTCGAAACACATTTCACAGGATATAATCGATGAATTACATTCCTGATTGGGAACAGCAAAAGCAGTTCGCTTCGTCGGTGATCATCTGATCACTCCACTCCATAGAGTAGACTTTTTCGTCTTTGTAGTGGTGGTGCGCTTTTTTGTTAAACAACCTAAATTTGACTTTCTGATTATTTATAGATTTCCCAGACAGGATTACTGATCTCAATCGTGCAAACCATGGGCTCGATATGATTCCTCCTAATGAAACGCCTTTTTGGTTCAGGATTATTTCATGCGACATTGAACCGAAGAGTTGGTGAAATCAATGATATAATTGGCTACGGGTAAGCAAAATAACAACGGATTTTGTTGCACCGTCCACGAGCATGCACCATATACTTTTAGTGACTCGGCTTATTGACTCAATTCAGTCCCTCGAAAGCGATTCCGAATCTATCGGTATCTCAAATAAGCAGTTTGACTGCGTAATGGAAGCCATCAGATATGTAATATTTGAAGAATGCATACGTCTAATTTGACACCAGCCTGCTGTTATGGCTTCTTTTGCCCCGAACGCAAAAGAACCCTCTAACAGTGACGGACTTGGACATTGTTTCATCGTCGAAAGTGAGAATAGCAAGCCATATAACGAAATCTCTCCGAACGGGACTAGACATAGGACTGAATTGTTGTTTCGGTTAGAAATGATTGTTACAAATCAAGCCGAGGACATCTTACAGACCAACAAGTTTTCCTTTGATAACTTTCACGGAATTCCTCGACCACACCGACCTATAATTTATGGTATGGCATTACCCCACTGGCGATCAATAATGCGCACTGCCCATAGCATTTGTCAACATTAATATAGGAGAAAAACTGGTAGAAAGTTAGCAAAGAATGGACATGATCGACTTTAAGAAGCCACAAAGCTCATATTGATCTTGTTGGTAGGTCAAGCAGAACTGACAAAAAAGCCCCCTGAAATGATGAAGGATCAAGAGGAATCGACGAACAAAACAAAAGTACAAGAATTCTTCATTCCAGATTCGCAGATCATCTCATGTCCACGAAAACTGTACACGTAAGAATCCGATCGGATGGGGGTTGTATTGGCTAAATACTCCCCTAAGAGAAATCCTAGAATATAGGTACACCTTCCGTAGATCCATACTTTCTGCCTTCGTTGATCTGACAGCTGCTTTCTAGTCGGACCAGCGTGCGATTCTGTGGCACTGCCACTGGTTTGGATGTATCTCAAAAAAAACTCATATATATATATATGTATATCAACATATATATATTTATATATATATATATGTATGGGCGAACAGCCGGTGACGAGGTTTTGCTTCCATCGATTTTTCATCCAAGTTCATCGCGAGAAGTGATGTTGGTCAAAGTTGCCATTTTCTACATTTCTTTACAACTTCGTAGTTTAGAGGACTATACAAAAGGAAAATACCTCATATTAGAATGGTGGCATCGATATGCATTTGGACAGAAAGCTGTGTTATTTAAAATGTGTGGCCTATGGTTTCTTGCTGAAGGAGGACTCAAATTTATCCCCACTGCTTAGACGACAATAGGGCAACTTTTGGGATCCTTGCCGCACCATCGAAGCGAAAATAGATTGCGTGGATCCGAAGCCGAATCTTGCTGTCGACAGCTCAGAATTGGTCGTAGTGGGTGGTTTAGTCAGTTTAATGATTGTGTAACACTCCGTGATCGAACTTCGGATGAGGCGTATACTCGCGTTCATTCACGATTTGAGGTACCTGTGTTGTTAGAGTGTCAACCGCTTCCCAATCAGACGTCGAGTATAACAACAAGGCAGTACGTTCAGTCCTGTTGTGGGACATAGAAACATGACCGTGCGGGGCAAAAGAAGTTGGGAGGCTGTTGGTAGCTGAGCACGGTCATATTCTTAGCATCGGTAGAATATGGTGGGAGAACTAGATCAGTGGCTCAATAGTAAGGTTTAAGGTATTGAGTCCAACAGTTCAATTCTCATTTGAGGGACGGAATCAAAATAGGCTAAGATGGTTAGTTGGCGTTTTGCGCACGTCCATGAAAAATTCCTTCGTTGGACGTTGCTTTGCAAGGCAAACAGTGGTTGAAGTGATTAACTGGTGAGATGTGAAAAGCTTATGTAAACAATACCTAGTAGACTGTTTTGTTTAGGTCCAGTTGATCGGATTGTCGGAGCACACCAGGCCCCTTCAAACAATGGCTGGAGTCAGTGGATGATATGACTAGGAACCGCAGTCATTAACGGTCTCGCATTCGAAATATTTCTTCTAAATGATTCAACTTATAACCTCATAGCCGATCATCCACTAATTTTCATTCTCTTTCCCCTTTTGAGTAGATCGTACCGTGAGGTGGAACCAAAAACCAGAGTTGCCTTTCAAGACGACGTCTGAGCAAACTTAAGTCAGTAATTCTGATCAGCCTGGACGTGAACTGGTGCCACAGCGGTAAATCACGACTTCCATTTGGAAAGCCTGGTTCCACCTGCTGTGTGTGATGCAGAATATCCACCACTGGAGCGCTCTAATGAGCGTGAAACACGAGCCCGGTGCTTCCCGAGTGTAAGGCTGACCGCAGGACCTCAGATTACTCCATGAAAAGGCAGTTAAAGAAGCAGTAACCCAAGCAAACAAAATACAAGTCCGATTGGTTAGTGGCATATATGTGGGGGATTTGAAGTGAAATAAACAGCACTTCGATGCAAATGTCAGGGCGGCAAAAACCGAACTGAATTGAATGTATTAGACCTGACAGTAAATTCTGGTGAGAAATATCAATCATTTCGGAGTGTACAAGTATGTGGATGTTTAGGCAAGAGAGCATCGGGTACGCATACCTGACGAGCGACAATAACCGCCAAACCGGTCGTGTGCTCCCGGGCAAATTTTGTTTACGCGTCCAGATACTACTTCCTGCTTCTATATATAAATACGTATATTCTGGCACATTCAGCCCTCGTTCCTAAGGTTGGCTCAGCCCAACTGACAAACAATTATCAACCTATATATATATATATATATATATATATATATATATATATATATATATATGATCGAATGGCCCTTAAAGCATTATAGATGCTAGTGCTACCTCCAATATGGAAGAAACAATGAAAAAATAACTGATAGTGGACAGGTCTCATTATCCTCCTGTTTTTTATTTAGGAACGGTGAAAAATTACTTAGCGGTTCACTATAGTGTCAATGCTGGAATCATCAATCAGCAGCTTTGAGGCTGTTACTTTTCATCCGTCACATAGCACAACTACTGCGTTGCAAATTGGAATCGAAGCCATTAGTTAATCGGTCCACTTCACGTAACAGCTGCATGATATGTTCATTTGTCCGCAATTTGCTCCGATGTTCCATTTCGACTACGTGACATTTGTTCGATTGTATGGTGTTTTTATAGAATCGAGGGCTCGAAGTTCTGCTTTGTTTGACTCTAAATACACACACGCACCAAACACGTGTATATTTCTAGGCTTGATGAAACATGTGCGTGACTGGTCATAATGCCACCATCTCCGAGGCTCGTCATTCGTGTGCTGATATTGTCGGTGCTACTTTGATGTCTCCCTTAACCGATCTGGGCATAGAGAAATAAGAATGTCACAAACAAACCCATCTTCATTTGCCCCCGTTCAAGTCAGTAGCAGCTATTCGATGTTGATGGAGTGCTGTAAAAACAGTCCTCTGACGTATGTTTACGTGGGACATTTGCCATTTACCATAGATGTGACTTTTCAATTGGGAGGACATGTGATTCTGCTCTGCAACTAGACTCAGAGTATGTTTAATTGGTTTAATTATTCTGATCAATAGCCTACCGTGAGCTCGGATGACAAGTGGTTTAGGAAAACCTTAGCGTTTGCGTAAATTGTTTTTGACGGCACAAAGTCTGATCATAAAGTCGCATACTTACAACTTCAGTTGAGCACAGTATCCGGCACTCCACCAGAGAATATGACCTTTCAAATTAATCCCAGTGGTGTGTTCAGATTTAATGTGTAAACGGATTGCGTCAGACGCGGAAAAATAGTCCTCTAACACCGTCCCCATTTGATGCATTGTTCTAACACGTCGAATGGTGTTCATAAGCGCCTTCGCTTGGCTATGCGATTAATATACACGGTCCCACCCACACGGTTAGGTGAACATGCGCACAGTGAGAATGCAAAATCCGAAAGAGACAAACTGACATAAACCGACTTTCCTCCACCATTGTATTCTCAGTTCTCTATCTAAAAACTTGTCCACCACTCTGTGTTCACCGGGACTAGTTAAAATTCAGTTTCCTTGTTTCGATTTATCGGGCTGAGGGAAGCCAACGAATGGGTTGCATTAGAATATAAGAAAAGACACGAGCGAAAGATGTATCATGTCAACCTCTAGCCACGGGGAGATAACTCCATGAATTTGTCATCTTTGAGGGGGGATAGGAATAATCAAATTATTTGGTAAAATTCTTCAGTCCGATTAAGCGAGAGAGAGAGACTGAGATCCAATGTGTACGAAACATCAAAATACATTTAGGACACAATGTGAATGTCGTTATGTGGTTACAAAACGTTGTCGTTTTAATGTATCCTAGATGCGTGCCCTGGCTACAAGCTCGAAGTGGGGTCACCTAAGACAAGCGCAGTTTGAGAATCCGGTTAACAAAACGTATGAAAATGTACCACAGCTGGACTTGATGAACTATCATTGACGCAGCAGAGAAGACTGGAACAACTAATGTGTGAGGTGCCGCAAACAAACATCGGTTTTCTTCGTGTATTATTCCGATGGTGCAAACGGCACAGATTATGTGAAGATTTGCCTAATGCATACAAATAGGCATGTACAAGTGTACCTGATACAACCGTAATGATGCTCAAGTCCTTGAAAAGAGTGAGGAAATTTTACTTCATTAGACTTGGAAAAATGATGAAAGAACAATAAAGAATGATAGGTAACATGCATCAATTTACAGAAGAATGGATCGCATTAAGTTGTATTGAATTGTTATAGTCCCTTAATCAACGCAAGACACTATTCCCAGTACCACTTTGCTATATATGTGTGAATACAGATCACGTTTCAAAGTAACATCAACTTATTTTACGTGATTTCTTCGTACAAGAAAAGTAGAAGTAATGGTGACAGTGGTTTTAGTGAACTGAGATTGGGAACTGGAGTGTTTCCACTCTTGAGGTTGATCACTTTTCAAAGGATCCAAGGTGACTGAGAACATCCCGAATAAACGAAGCGCTGTCTGTGGATCTACCCACATCATACTGTCGGACACGGACCAAACGAATATGCCATAGACTATGTACTTAAAGGAGACAGCTAGTTCCAAAATGGTCGACTCGAATTTCCACGTATTTGCACAAAAAGGATCGCCTTTAAATTATACCGTTAAATTAATTAATTAGGCATTCATCTTGACCTATCAGTCCTGTACATCTCAGTTCCGAATGGATATAAACCCAACCGATGCCCACATAACCGGACCATTAATCGAAGCTGCAGCTCCGATGCTGAATACTCTTTCGCCATAAATCCGAGGTCTGCTGATCTGACTTTTGGATACGAGCAGGTGGGTCATGTTGCTGATGAACTAGCCACTACTCTTACAAAAGTTGGATCAGCAAAGTGGAAATCTTGAAATTAAATGTGGACAAATAACAACACTAAATAGTGGTATTGCAAACATGTTCGAACGCCCTTCTGGCTATTTCGATACACCTTATTATTCACCAGTGGATCTGCTAACCGAAGTTTTAAGAAGACCAGGCAAGGCTGATCTCAAAGCTTGCCAAGATAGTGAAATTCTTAGAAACTTCGCATTTTGCGCACGATCATACTTCCCCATTATTTA
Source organism: Fasciolopsis buskii (assembly GCA_008360955.1). Lineage (NCBI taxonomy): Eukaryota > Metazoa > Platyhelminthes > Trematoda > Plagiorchiida > Fasciolidae > Fasciolopsis > Fasciolopsis buskii. The sequence goes on from LUCM01003355.1 coordinate 76,952, forward strand.
CTAAACTTTAAAAAATGTATGAGCGAGGCAGATGAGGAATATGGGTGTCTGAGTTATCATATTCTTGTTGAAATTTTCACAGACCACATCGAAAATCCTAGTGTCAGGCAAATAGAGAAATTTATTTAGGGAATTTCGCACCCAATTTGGCTAGGATAGACTGATTTGAACATGTGCTATCTAGGTCCGTTCTGCTGCAGACTTTTCTGTATCACGAACGGTGCCAGCTGGATGGTTAGAGGTGGTCAATTTATGGCAAACGGGATCCAAATCCGAAATAGTCAGACAGATGGTACAGGACATGTTAGCTTTCTCTGTTCGTCCATCTAATGACTGCGAAAACTAGGTCAAGAATTTGGCGTAAGCTGCAGTCTACCAGACGTTACCGCGATTCTTCTATTTTAGATTTTACACTCATTAACTTTGTACCAATGTAATCTCCATTTCATTGCTACCTGTCATGGACATCTCAAAAGGAAAAGGAGAACTGAAGATGAGATCAGCTGTGAGGTTACAAGTTGAGAAAGTGTCGGAAGGAAAGATCTGGAATGCGAAGATGCCAGTGACTGCAGCAATAAACCACATCACCTACCGACTCCAATCAGCTTTTTTCTTGGTGGGGGGGAGACATCTCGAGTGTACAAACACGCAGTGTAAATGAACCTAGACGAGCCACTCCACTGGTTGAGGTGTTCTTACCACTTCCCCATATCATATACCGGTTTCTTCCTCGATTCACAGAACAGCGTACGATAAAATAGTCATTACTTAGATATGTGCAAAATATGACGCAATCACTTTAATCTATTCGCACTCATTGTTCATTGTTCATTCTAAATTGAACCTAAGGCCCAACACCTTCGCCTAACCTCTGAGTCACTGACTTAATTGCACCATATTCTAGCAAATGCTGAGAAAATAGCCGTGCTTAATCACCGACAGTATTCGCACATCCTCTGCCTCCAGCCCTCATGTTTCAGAGTCGCATAACAGGACCAACCTTACCATTACTGTTTAAACTCAATCTATGGTCGATAACCGGACGTCAGGCCAAAACCAAAGATGTCTCAGCTTACTGAATGTCAATGAGACCTTCAGTGTGCGCGAAAACACTCCATGTGACATGCAAGAACCCAGTAAAAAACAGCCACGTAATTAAGTAAGCCTATCCACTTCATTTAACACTTCTCGCCGACCTACGATCGCAGTCTTCCTCGACTTCAAAGGTGCTTTCGACCCAGTGGATCGACCGGCACTACTCAGTGCTCTCCACCGGAAGGGTGTGCCGACGAAGTTTGCGAACCTGTTGCGAGCATTGTACTCGCATACCTACGGTCGCGTGAGGGTATACGGTGAACTGTCACGTTCATTCGAAACAACTAGTGGCGTTCGACAAGGGTGTCCCATCTCTCCATTCTTGTTCAACTTCGTCATGGACGAGGTGATGGAAGATGCTTTAGGAGGTCTCCGGGATGTAGGAGTCGAACTGGGAAGTGGAGGGAAGCTATGCGACCTAGAATACGCAGACGACGTCGTGTGCCTTTTCGAGTCTGCGGACCATGCACGACGGGCACTAGATAGACTGTCGAGATCGGTTGCTCGGTTTGGCATGTGCTTTGCACCCTCAAAGTGCAAAATGCTGTTGCAGGACTGGACGACAGCAGCGCCGAACTTGATACTGGATGGAGAGGAACTCACAATTGTAGACCGTTTCGCCTACCTCGGTAGCTTCGTGTCCAACGATGGTAGCTCGGGAGTGGAGGTAAATATACGTATGTCCAAGGCTCGGGCAGCTTACGCTGGACTGGAGCACTTGTGGCGTCGGCCTGATATTTCACTGAAGTTGAAAGGTCGTGTGTACTGTGCTGCAGTACATTCAGTTCTGTTGTACGGTTGCGAGACGTGGAGTATGCGTGTGGGCGAGGTTCGTCGGTTAGACGTTTTCAATCACCGATGTCTACGTAATATGGCTAGGATTGGATGGAGTGACCGGGTGAGCAATATTGAGGTTAGGAATCTAGTACTCGCACTCAGAGTACCTTATTTCAGCCTATGAAACTTAGTAGACTACGCTGGTTGGGTCACGTGTTGCGTATGACGAACACTCGTCTACCATATCGTGCCCTATTTTGTGTTCCTCCTAAGGAATGGAAGAAGCCATGTGGAGGCCAACAGATGACGTGGCAACGTGGGATGAGAAAGTGTACAACGAATTTAGGTAAAGTGGGTGTCTCACGTCTTCGTGTATGGGGTCCGAAAAACTCGTCGACGTGCTGGCTGGAGACTCTGAAGGACATGACAATGAACCGTGAACAGTGGCGATCGTGTTTTCATTTTCTATCGAATCAGAATGACTGAAAGCACGTGCGTTTGTACAGTTAGTCTGTGTTTCCTGTGTTGGCTGCAGCAGCATTCTAATCTTTTCCCGCCTGTGTAGGTCCACGCCCTGTTCCCCCTGGAAATTCGCTCATTTTATATAAACGTGTATCTCTGGGGAAAGGCAGCGGTCAATGAGGCTAGACTTGCTGTTTAACGGTGAACGATGACTTATAAGGTTCGGCTCCGAGCATACTCTATCATTCAGCAGCATTCTACACCTAAAGCTGTAACATACGTCTCCAACAAATGCTGATTATTGTTCAGACGGTTGAGAAAAGCTTTCAGATTACTTGGGTTCCCACTCAGTAGCAAAACTTTGCCCCTAATCACAATTCCTTTCGTTCCCTGTTTGAGCAAAAATCAATGCCACTATTCTCATATGAGAATAGAGCTATCTCCGTAACCAACTGAAGGATAAAAACTGAGAAAAAAATGGAAGGGACAGCCCCGATGAATACCACTCCTGGTGTTGGACTAGAGTGAAAGTCGTAGGAAGCAAGAATTCGGTTTCGGGTATTCGCACAGAGAGCGGATAACTGAAATGAATTTCTGTAGCACACTTTTATGGGAGCCTACGCCAAAGTATTGCATAATGGACTGAGTCGGGTGCCGCTTAAGGATCAGGGACGATCTTTGGCCCACGGAAATATCTGCGCTCTATCATCCTTCGTTTGCAAAATTGTGCTCAACACAACAGCACGAACAAGGTGGAAACACCGTTACCCATCCCAAGGGAAAGCGCGGGAATAGAGAGGCATACACAGCAAACACCGATTTGCAAGGCAGTGAGTGGCGGAGGGGAAGCAACGAAAACCTGACCGTGATAAAAACAAACGGTCAGGGTGCTCGAGTCTAGAACCTGAGCACCGGCCATCCCTCATGGTTAAATCAAAGACGATCGCGAAGGGGGCAGAAGTGTTTGTGGTGTACGCAAATGCCCTAAGCATAGGAAACAAGTGGACAGAGCTAAAGGTGAGGACTCATAAAAATGACGTTAGGGCATTACGGAAGCATGGACAAAACCTGGGGAGAGGGATGACGAGGCAATCCCGCAAGTGTTTTCCTCTCTCCAAAGGTACGGGGAGGTGGTAGAAGCGGAAGGGGAATAGTAGTGCTATTAGCAGCATAGTATGCGGCATACGAAGGGAGACGACTGGAGAACCCAAACATACAGGCAACAGTGGTTATAGTGAATGCTGGGGGGCGGTAGTCTCCATTGCACTACATTTACTGGAGCCGTTGTGGGCCGAAGACGGAAGTCACTTATCATGGGAGATTTCAGAGCACAAAAAATGAATTGGCACTCTGCGGTATCTAATCGGAGAAAAACTTCTCGGCTTCTTGAATCACAAATCCCTCGTCCAGCAGTTCACCCAACCAACTCCATGAAGGAGTGGCCAGTAGCCATCGGTTCTTGATCCTTCAACAACAAAAGCGCCAAATGACAGCCTAGTTGGATTTAAAAGAATCGATAGGTAAAAGCGACAATTCCAGCTAAAGTTCCGGAGACTAGCGGTACCTTATAAATATTTCAGAAACCTGTCGAGGGTAGACGCACCAAAATTAAGAAAAATTGGAATACAGATAGAATGGATGGTGGAAAGTAGACAGAAATATGTAGAAAGACGAAGAGACTGGGCCAAGAATCAGAAAAGGGATGTAGAAGTGGCAATGGCATTATGGAGGAGGATTATAAGTGACGGGCTGCCAACATGATGTGGACAAGCTGTGAAGCAAAATCAGGGGACTTTCATGAAATACGAATGCACGAGTGGATATCGCGCTGGGTTCGAATACAAGTTGCCTGGAAGCAAACTGTCGCGCGTACAACGGGAGTGTAGAGCCAAGTAAGAAGAGCGCACTGCGCGAAATCCGAAGACAAACCGAAAGGCATACTACAACTATGTCCAATCAAAGGCCACTCTGAAGAAGGAGAGAGGGAGTATTTAGGGGATATTAGAGAGCCCCAGAGCAACCCTCTTGCAGATTCACAGAAATCACAGTGGTACTGGATGAGAAAATCACCACAAGGGAGGTAGTGAAAAGCCACCAGCTACTAGTCATCTCTAAGACCGTTGGCCCGGATGGAATCCATCCGGCAATCATAAAGCCGCTGGCAAACATGTTTGCAGAAGCCACTGCGAGAGAATTTAACGCGTTATTAGACGAGGGCAAATTGCCAAGGGACTGGCTAGAATCGGTCGTCATTCCAGTGCACAAGTGGGGCGATTGGAACAAATACGGAAACCAACGACCCATCATTCTGACCTCAGTAGTGCTCAAATCGCTCGAGAGAATCTTAAGCGATTTGAGGCACAATGGCCCGGCCACTACATGGGCCTTGCAGGCAACCGAAAAGCAACGGAGCAGACCACATCTGTGCAAAGCATAGGGGTGACTATTATCGCAGAATTGAAACCCCGGTCTGCTGTGCCAAAGAGTCACCCAGATAGCAATCACAGCACTGCACCAAATAAAGATAGCAGTTAGCTCTGCTGCACAATGCTTTCGTTAGACCGTAGTGAGAGTACTGAGCACAAGAGTGCAGACTGTATCTAATGGGGAATAGTAGGGTACTGGAACAACCAAAGCATCGATTCACGAGGTGGTTTGCAGCATATAGGGAGTTACCAACATGACCAGCGGCTTCACGAGCCGGGGCTGTTCTCTCCAGGAGAAAGAAAACAGAGGGAGGATCTTACAGAAATCTTTAAAATAACGAAGGAGCTAAATAACTCTACTGGACATCTACTCGAGTTAAGATAACTCTTAGCTCAGCGCTCATGAAGTGGCCATTAGAAGGAAAAGAGCAAAAGGAAGGATAAGAAGCCATGCTTCTTCGGTACTAGTCTTAGACGGGTGGGACGGAATGCCAAGCGAAATAGTGCCAGAAAATAGGGTCGACGAGTTCAAAAATAAATTAGACAAGATTTGAAGAGGAGTAAATGAAGCAAGGGATAACTAGGCGAAACTGCGCACTCGACTCACAATTCCTTTTCCGTTCCGAATAATTCCCCCAGCAGCCTTTCATCAAATTTGAATTTTGTAGATCATGAGAAAGATCGAAGGTAACTGGACCTACATCGATTACATCAACCCGAAGAAGCCGTTGGGCTTCCAATTAGCGAAGCATTGGAGATCCAAGGAGCTCACCGCTGCAACAAAGTAGACAAACAGGCAGTCCGCCATCCAATCCTGGAGATGAACCGAACTGAACCTTAACCCGGTCGAAAACCGGTCCGATTCTCAAGCGGACGCATTTCGCAAAGACTAGATAGCTGACGGACCAAAACATCTGCTAGCTGTTGGAGTGCAGTACTTACCAAACTGATTTCTCCATGATTTCACAAAGGGGTCAATCAACTTCTTCCCAAGTCGCCACAACTGCAGATTCAAGCTGAAAATGTAGGCTGCCGTTCGCCACAAAACACTAGGTTAATTCAACTCGCCATGTTACCAACAGCACGTACAGTCCCTTCGGGCCGAACACAATAATCAGTCCCAGCAAATCGTATACAGCCTTCAACTTGATCCACACACTTAGCCTCAACAAGATCACCAAAAGTATTCCCAACATGAACAATCACATCCAAGCCGTTCCATTCACATTTACGCGTGTACAATTGTCTCTTCGAAGCTTTCGGAATCTGTGAACTTTCAGTGGAGTAACTTTACGATCAAATAATTCTATAAAGTACGTGATAAAATAAAACAACTGCTAGACAGCTGCATAATTTATTGGCACTCACATGTGATGTTCATAACCAAAGATAGCAAATCATTGAAACTTACTTAGAATGGGGTGGCACGTTACACGGATACAGATATAAGGACAGCGGGAAAATACAGGATTATCACAAACTAGTAAGCAGTTCCTGGGCACAAAAATCACTTTTTACAGTCCACATTGTCGGCTCCAACTGTCGGACCGGGATCGTCATCATCTTCGGTGATGCTCAGTCCCCTCCATAAATGGGTTACTTCGAAAATTGGGACAATAGATTCGCCATACTTTTTAAACTGGTCATCTTTTCTCACTCGTCGGCTACCGATAAAGAATGCTAGTCTCTCGGGGTGTGGATCTTGCAAGTCAACACAGATCTTCTTCAGCGTCTCGACCACGGGCGCATCCGATTCCACTATTCGACTTTCTATTTCTCCGCTGGTGAATCGCACAAAAATCTTCATGTTTCAATCAGCTCACCGAATAGCCTGCAAACCGCACTTCACATCATAAGTTGAGAGTCCTTTGTCATTATGTATGTCAGTGCCTAAATAGTCATAACTGGCTTCAAAGCCATCTGACCAATCAGGATCGAATTGCGAAAATCGAGGTGTTCAATCAACAGGGCGCATCTCGACCTTCACGCGCACCGCTGTGTTAGTGCATTTATTGTCCTGCCCGCACGAACAAAATGCGAATGGGTCACGTGACTAACAGTTTGGTCCTGCTCTGAATCTCAAATCACAATTGGAAAAACCGTTGCAGTTTTTCTCTAGAGTGCAGAGTTAAATGTGAATTTGCGTGGCTCAGGCCCGGTAAGGTGGGGAATGACGCACCAAGCACCGTTCATTCTCGTTTGCACTACCCGCAGTAGACGGCATAGATAGGAATATTTGAAAGTCTACTGTCTGTTTCGGGAAAACTTGCTAGCCCCAATTCAGACCTAAACTTCTAATTTGAATGAGCTTTCTTCTCAACTCAGTTCTGAAATAATGCGACGGTAACAGAACTATACAGAGCTTACGTTATTCAAAAACAACGCACCATTCCGACCAAAGGCTGCCAGGTGTGGAAATTGGTTTTCAAACTGTGGAGAAGTGAAGGTTTTGAATATCGTTGACTTAACTCCAAATTAATGCAACGAGCACGGAGAACATAACAACAAATGGTAGGTGTCCGGTGTCCGCTCATAGTTGAAATTACGCGACGCCTGTGCACAGCAGCTGACTGTGCTAACAGCATGGCATACAAGTACTGTATGCATTTTTTCCAAATTTATCACCGGAAAATTCAGTACTCTTGAATGCAAAGTGCAGCAGATCAAAGAAGCAAAGCGAAGGATCAGTCAAGTATAGGACAGTGATCTCGAACTTTTTACTGTGTATGTACACTTACTAAATCGAGCAATGATTGAGGCCTATTGTATCCACAGAGGTACTGACTGTTAAGCGCAGTTTTCATCATTCGTCGAGATGAGACACCGATGTTGTTATCTTGATTGATAATGAATTTTCTGCGATCTAAATTCTAAACTGGATCCTCAGAACCTCATAAAAACCAATAAACTGTGTTTCGATCAACAAAAAGCTGAGATGGATAGTGATGTAGATGAGCAGTTGAACATATTGGACTCGGTTTTCAGGACTAATCAGCACATGAGCAATATCAGCTACGCTGAAAACAGAACATTACGGAAATAATCCGAAATGATGGCAACAGTCGGTTGTAATGAGAGTTCACGATGGTAGAAAACTGGTCTCTATTTCGCAGATTGCTTCGCGAAATTCGGAGCGAAATTAAATAGCAGCCATTATCCTACTGATTCTCTGTGATTATACAACCGTTCTGATTAAGGATCTGAAAGGCAGACTGTATGGAAGACTAAAGGAAGAATCTACGTTCTAGCCACTAACGAAGTCAGTATTATGAACCTGATTGAATCTGTCCGAAGGGCAAGGACGTAATGGGTGTAATTTCAGTGAATGACTGAAGATATGGTGTTGTAATCCCAAACCACCTGCAGCCGACATTACGTTTATCAGTGCCGTTTATTACCTCCGAAGTAAATAGAAACACACCAACTTGAACGGACCACTGACGACAGTCATTACTGCCTACTTTTTAATCAATTCTGTTCTTTTTTACAGATTTTTGAAAAAAGCTTTCGGAATTATAAGTCAATCATTACCTGAAACATCTTGTTCGCTTGCATCCAGTTGTCAGTTCTCACTGTATCTAGACCTGTCTATATTCGTATGCGTACCACTGTGGTAGTAAATTGTCAGCATCGTGAACACAATCTTTAGTTATTAATAAAGCTCTCCCCCAATCCAAATGGAACCTCGCAAAACTAGAGAATTTCCGCCCCAGCCCACTATCTATAACCACCCCAACGAATGTGCAAAGCATTTTCAAGAAAAAAACATGCACAAAGTCTTGACAATTTAGTCACGTAAATTTGTATGAAATTCAGTCTTTACTCTAAGTGCGTTTGTTTAGTCGAGGGCACATTCGTCATCAAGCAAACAGAAGACCTTCATAAACGATACCATGAATGGCCAGGTGAGATACAGCATGAGGCAACAGTTAACCAGATTTTTTTGGGTTGAAAAAGCTGATCTATCTTCGTGTCTCTGACGGTAGTGTGACGATAATGCTAACGGCCTGGTGAGTGACATAATACACGTGTTGGCAACAACTGGCTAAGTCGGATTCGATTCAAAACAAAGGCGACAAAATGCTTCCTCATTCTTCAGACGTGTACTATAGGAGGCTCACTCTGCAGTTGTATTGGGGTGACTCTGGAGTAAGTCCAGATTTATTCCCAAGGATAGTGCAATTTACAGTGGAAAGTTAAGCAGTCGGAAAAGGGGTGACAGGATGGAATGGGATTCTGAAGCACTTGGCTCAATTTCCTGTGGCGCAGACGCTCTCATCCCAGTTGCATGTTGCAGTTACGTAGTCCTCGTAACCAATTTGATACAAGCGGCGAACTAATCTTTGGTAAAACCGTCACTGGGGAACACTTCTTCTCATGTTTCAATAAAGAGTAAAAACTAGTTCAACAAACCCTGGAATCAGATAGTTATCCTTAAAGCTTTATTGAGGTTTGTCGATATCGTACGCCCCAAAAAGAACTGTTTTCTTCATCTTATTCAGGAGCGGAAATAGCTTATTTGTGAAAATTTAAAGAACCGCCACATGTGATTATCTGGAATATCAATTCAGGTGAATGATCAGCCAAACCACTCAGGAACTTAGTCCCAAATTCTTATCGTGCCAATGATCGAGGATGTTTTGAACTGTTAATACTACTATCGACAGTAATATTTCACCTAATTTCTTTACTATACACCACACAATACTACCTGGGGGAGGCCTCGGGTACTGAAGTGTATCAGAAAGTGAGGAGATCATTGAGAACAGACATCAAGCCAACAAACTTCAGGTTTGGGTGATCCAAGTGTCAGAGCACCGGCTGCACCTTTACATCGAGCTATTACAAACATTTACTCTTTATTGTCTGTGAAGCTGTGCCACACCTAATTCAGATCAATCACCATAATCAGGATATTCAAACATTTGTGTTCTTTTCCCGAAGTTGATACCAACATTACCAGCGGGGATTGAACCTGGATGGTGTTTTCGTAGTCGTCTCTCGTCTTTCTCAAGAAAGGCATTCAGAATAACTGGAAAGTAGACTAACAACATTCCGTATGAACAGTGCTGCTCTGAAGTGTGAAAAAAACAGTGTGAGTAAAAATCGTACGTGGCTCATCATTTTCTTTTTTGATGCACTTTGAATGTGAATTAGCTTGGATTTGTTAACTTTCAACCTCCCTTGTTTTGTCGCAAAAGCTATTTTTCCGAGTCGCTCCAGTTATCTCCATTTTCCAATGTTCTTTTATCTGCTCTGAGCGTTCGCCTTATGGCGGTTCCGGCACTTAGAAGGTTATCAAGCGAATTTTGAACTTTCAAATAATTTCGCTTTATAGTTCGTAAAAACAGCTGCCTTGCCAGCTTACCCTTGTTAAACTCACTAAAATAGCAGAATAATTCTTTGCCCGACGTCGATGACTACCGCCTGCGCTAGAAAAATTGTGACCGAAGTTCAAGACGTCCTGAGGTAAAAATCGATCATCACTCACTAGTGGATGGAAATTCCATAATGTGATGCCCCAAATGGCTAATATTCAGTAGGCATTTTTAAATGGAATACGTACTTTTGGCCAGAAGCATCATCGTGCGGGCCTGACCTCACAAACATACGCTGTCAATTCTGTAACAAATAAATCGGATAATGTTTCTAGGCAAACCAAACACGTATTGTTATCAGTTAAAGCCGTTCCTTCATCTAACTAAATGGAAAATTATGAACTCATTGTCCTTAGCACGCAGAATAAAAATCCAAGTAGATGTCACTAACCAAATAAGTTCAGATGAAACTGTTCGCGGACGAAAATTCACAAGAATCAGTCGGACATTTGTGACAGAAACAGGTCTTAACTATTCGTTTAAATTGATGGGAAGTTAGTAGATTGCCAAGGAAATAGGGAACATACAGCGTAATGCACATATAAAACAGGATTTCTTCAATCACCGCTGGATTGACAATACAGTCTAGCATTAAAACTCAGTATGTTGCTGTCAGCCTGAGAAAGAAACGTAACACACCTCCATGCGATCACAAGGGAAAATACTTAGGAGTTAAGTAAGATCGATCAGTTACCAGGCAGTTGGTAAATTCGTAAGACCGTTGAACCGGCATACCTAAAGCCACTCAATTACATATGGTGAACCATCAAGCTTATTCCAAATGACGGCCGGTGTTGGACACGGGTGTCCTACTTCTCCATTCTTGTTGAACTGTGCCATAGACGAATTATTGGAGCATGTTTTAGGGGGTCTTTATGATGTGGGTGATAAGCTTGCAAATAGGGAGTACCAATATAACCTAGATTAAGCAGACGACCTCGAGTGTTTGTTTGAATCTGCAGGATGTGCGCAAAGTATGCTATACAGACTGACGAGGATTGTAGCTTCATTAGGTATGTGCTTTGCACCTTTAAAGTGTAAAATATTGTTACAAGATTAGACCACCTGAATTGATACTGAATACGGAGAAACTAATGATTGTGGACCGTTCCAGTTACCTCGGCAACTGCATGACTGATTATGGTAGAACGGCAGTGGAAGTCAATACGTGTATATCCAAGACTTGGACAGCATGCGATGGAATGAATCAACTGTGACATCGACTTGACATTTCACCAAAGTTGGAAGGTCGTTTGTGCTATCCCGCAGTGCGCTCGGCTATTTTGTATGGCTGCGAGACATGGAATTTACGTGTCCAATTTGGTCGTCGTTTTGGAGATTTTGATCACCGGTGTTCTGCAGTATCACTAAGATTGGATGAAGTGGCCACGTGAGCAATGCTAAGGTTAGAAATCGAGTACTGTGTGCAGGTCCGGAGAATATCTTCAATTACTCATTCACGTTTGACAACAACTCCTAGTTTGGATCGAAACGTCACGATAAACGTTATGACTCTGTGTACACCTTCTAACCTTTTATATATATATATATCCTGGGGCAATTTACACGAGTCGAATCACAAAGTGACTGCCTAAATACGTAAGATAACCTAACCCATTTTTCCGGTAATGCACAGATTAGATTTTGGGGATAAATGATGGCTCAGTTGTGTTTCATTGACATATCTCTATAAAGTGTCGGCGGATTATTATGCATAAATAGAAAATACTTGTAGAATATTGGCTCATTTTGGAACTTGTACGTAGTTTAAACTAATCACTGGCCAGATGTATGCCCCACAGTCAACAAAGCATGCTGATGATTCCTAACAAGGATGAAACAGCTGTACAGTGCTTCCATGGTTTCTTAATTATGACTTGAGTGATGATATCATATGGCGAATTATTTCATGAAAATATGAATTTGTGTATACTCACCACACTTCCTTCGGTCATTGTTAGCGGGTCCTTGAATGCATTTCAATGCAGTCGTCTAAGCTTCCACAAATCCTGTTTGTTCACTTTCGCTGTTTTGGAAATACTCGCACTGTTACTACTAACTGACTCATATTTACGCGAAAGAAGAACAGTTCCTCTAGTGGCATTAGTAATTTTACTAATGTTCACAGTTTCTATACGGCTAGGCTACGCGGATTTTTGAAAACGATATTTACAGTTTCTCCAGAAGAACACCAAAAACGTCCTTGATATGGGAAAACATTTGTATTAAGCAAGAGGGACCAGTGAAGAACGTGCAAACCATTTGCTATGAAACTCACAGATTCCGTTAGTAATAGAGCATTTGAAGTGGTAGAAAACCAACTTGCATAGTTTGTATCCATTTGTCGACCTAGCCAGCCGGCTGCCAGAAGAAATAATCAATTGGATTTTTTAGCATCCAGCTTGTCTGAATGACGCACGTAGAACAGGGTGCACGAATGCGGTCTTTCGCCTTATCCATGGTGTGTATTGTTGACTGACAAACAGTGTCAAAGGTCGAAACCAACTTCCATTGCGGTCAAGGCAAATGGCCTCCGCAGCTTGCTATTTACGACCAGACACATCACGTGAAATTACCGCCTATGCCCCGTTCAACAGTTCATGGTTCTGTGGACTCGAGAACAACCTCGACTTCACCATTATCAACAAAAGTCAGGTCACGTGAGAAGGGGTGAAATGAACATGAGTGGGACGCACTTATCTCAAATAGTCACGGGATTAAAATGCTTAGTTTCCCGTTGATCTATTTCAATCTGCAATAGAAACTGCTTGAATACTTCGTGTCCCATCTGGAATGATACCGATTTACAATCAGATAAGTAAAATATGAAAGAAACTCAGACAGAGGGGAAAAGGTATTGCTGTTTGTCATATTTGTTTGAGAAATTTGGAAAGTGTCAAAGGTTTGTCATTCACTTAACAGTTACCTGAAGCGCTCCCAGAAAAGCCGACCTTCAGTTATTCCATTCGGACAGACCGGGGGCTAGTATTAACTAAACAATATTTATATATATATAAACTGAATGGGAAAAGAAACAATCTTCTGGTCAACGAGAGTTAATTTGATTATTTTCTTCTAACAAGCAGTGCGGAATTTGCGTTGGAACGGGAAGGACTAAGTAACGAAGCTAAATTCAGGGACCGATTCTCCAATTAGGTCACAAAAGAAACTTACCTGGCAGTAAATCTGGAGTAGTTTATTATTTCTCATTAAAATCCAAATCTTATATGTAGTTTCGGCGCAAGTGCCTCAAAATGAGCCGAGAGCTAGCACTGGATCTATCACCTGAGAATATCATGAATATCCTCACAGGCATTATCATAATCATAATCGTCATAATACGAATAAGAATGATGATAATAATGACTATTATTGCTATCACCACCAGCAGCATCATCATCATTATCCTGGTCGCTATCAATGCCATCATCGTCCGCTTCATAATACCACTACTACTGCTAATAATAATCAATATCTACCGCATTGTCATCATCATCGTCTACGCCACCATCCGCCTTACCATCGCCACTACTATCCGCAACAACATCGTCATCTGCGTCATCTTCATCATCATTACCATTACCACCAGCAAAAACAGCAAGAACATCTATAACATCATCAACAACATCCTCATCTACATTGTCTTCTTCATTGTCATCATTATCAACGACACCATTAGGCGACTAGACATCATAAACATTCCTTATCAAGCTTTTCGTAGTCATCATCACCATCGTTATCACCTTCATCCGATTCGTCACCATAATTAGCAAACTAATCGCTTTTTTCTTCAACAGCATCATCATCATCACCATCGTTATTACGATTACCATGGTTAACGTCACATTCTACAATGGAGCAAACGGTTCAGACTGTTTTACAATATGCCGAAAGACGTGAAGAAAGATAACCACATGCTCTTTCTCCTGACAACTGGGGCCCATTCCCTGTATTCTTCCACGAGGAGTTTGACATTTTCAAGATCTCCGGCATCGATCTCAAGCAACGAAATGAAGCATTATTGTTAAGTTAAGTAATTCCGGTGAATTTTCAGACGATGGACAGTAAGTCATTTCACTTCTTAGTTCGGGCCCCAACAAGTTGTGTGAATTTATTCTAACCTTGCAGATATAAGCGCCCCTATACAATTTTAGAGATCAGCTGGAGATCTAATTATGTGCCCTACTGACTGTATACACCATCCATTCTGAGACTCATAGGAAACTATTGCTCAAGCAAGACCTACCATCTGCTATGACACGGAAACTGTGTGGAAAATCGAATGATGTCATCGAAGCCAAAGCCACATTCCGATGTTCATTTTCAATGGGTCCAGTCCTGTCCGCATAGAGGGGATCAAAGATAGCCTGCTAAGCAAATAACAGGATCTGAGACCAAGGCGATGGATCGCTGCTTCTCGTGCGTGGAGTTCAATTTGCGTTCCCCATGCCGATTTCGAAATACTGTATGCTGCGCACGTGGCAAGGCTGATCATATATGGAAGGCATGTCCTCAGTCTAGGTACAAACTAAAGAGTTCGAATAGCGAGATGCAGAAGAAGGAAAAGTCGGTCATGTGGTAACACTGAACCTGTCGACCGACTAATGTTAGTTTCTTTACCAAACTATTAGGCCCCAGCAGCAATCGCGACATCGGTTCGTTATTAATACCGGAATTCGCTAATTGGGTATTCCTTCACTTGGTCCGGCGAAGTGTTCCTATCAAACCTACTTTTCTGCACACCCATGATCACCGTCTCATTCTACTTGGCGAATCAATGATTCCGGTACGATTGCAAGATGAACGCGTCTCCATCCGTTTCTTGTTCTCCGATGACAGTTCCCCCATCTTAAGATCGAAATCTCTGCGTGTCACTCTATTTTACTTTAGACGGGGCCAAGAACCACCTCAGACCAAGCTTTAATCCAAATATTGATTGCGGTGTTCCAAAAATAAAGGTGGCATGGCAGTAGATCCGATGATACCGGAAGCTGATAGTGGTCCGGGGTTCCTAAAGTGACCAGCAGTACCGTATGGTCAAAGGGAAGGTGCATTAAAGGCGATCAGTAAGATAGAGCTTGAGGGCATTTTTCTCGTTGTCAATCTTTTAAGCGACCGCGATTACGACATCAGTAAAAAGTGATGACCAAACGCTGTGTTTGTGGTGATTACCGGCTGACTCCCAACCCACGGCTGCAATGATGTGGTTTTACTACAGTGGCATACTCGACAACCGATGTATCTCGAAGATTGTTCTGGCGAATTGGTACCTATAGGTTCCACTGTCGCCACAATTCATACTATTGACTACAGTAACTACTACTCGGAGATTTTTGCAGTTCAGCTTTCTGCTGTTTGACCTCCGCATATCATTTGGCATATCCCAAGCTGACCCAGAAGAGGTGATTTAAGACTTGGACGAAGTTCTGAACTATCAATATGATGGCATCACCTTCAGGGCCAGTGGGAAAAAGCCATTCACAGTCAGTTATCAGATGAGTGGTTTTGGGCCGACGAGCGTTACAGAATCCTGCGCAGAGTGACCGATAACATTGCTGATAGACCGACACTGATCCCGTTTGCACCTTGTTGATCACGGATGCATCCAGTTTCGAAGCAGAAGGGATGTCCGGTTATTTACATCTTCCTATTACTCTATGCTGCAGAAAGAGGATATACCCAGACGGAGAAAGAAGCTCTTGCCTTTTTCTGGGAGGCACGTAAATATCTATTCGGCCTGGGGTTCACAACTGTTGCTTAATACCAAGCTCTTCCATTCCTGTTTAATCCACACATACTTGTGACCAAGTCTACGACTGCTATGCTCCACAGATGGTGTACTAATTTCATGACATACAACTACGACAATATGTTTCGACCTGGTAAGCGGTATCACAGGCCGACTTGTCTCAGTACTCATAATTTGCTCTGGCGGAATGATGCTACTTCATTTCGCCCGCTACACTTATGTCGAAAGGTGACTCGCGGAGGTTCACAAAAAGGTTACTACTACCAGTCATACTAGCCATTAGAAAGGGATGATAACCACAGGTGAAGCAGAAACACTTCATTTTACCCCGAAATCGGGACTAGCTCAGTACATACATACTCAGATGGTGTACTATGCTGTGGTAACCGACTGGTAATCCCACCTCCCTTTCGCAAAACAGTTCTCCATTATTGTTCAGTTGCCACGTTGGAGTGGAGAAAATTGTTTTTGATTCGATGGATATGTTGCTGACCATAACTGGATGCGGACATCCACTTAATGGCCAAGAATTGTGAGGCATGTCTGTATGAAGTTCATTCACAACCAAACACTTGGAATCCATAAAACTAAATCCCATGAGAGCATGTTCACACAAACTTCCGTGATCCACTTTTGAATCGATATCACTCTCTGGTGCTGACAAGCTCCTGTTCCAAATGGCCGGAGGGGTTTCTAACCAGTCCGCTGACTATGTTATTTGTGATTCAAGTCTAAAGGAAGTGCTTCTGTCGCGAAGGGATCCCACAAATCTCCGTTGCTAACAACTGGCCGCAGCATTGTGCAACTGAATTGTTGCGTTGATTTGATCGCATTGGATGTGAACTATTGCGTACAGCCCCCACGCCATCAGTGTTCGAACTGAACAGAAGAGAACTTGGTACAATCGGCGAAGGAACCCCTATTATCCACAAATCCCAGGAGGCTACAGAACACAGACTTTCATAAAGGAATTCCCCTTAGAATGTCACGACGCGGCGCATGCATCCAAAAAAGAAAACTCTCCCGTGCCATTAAAATCCAGACGGTTGCGATGCTCACTGAGATGCCTGGATTCTAGTGATGCAACCTACTTTCAGCATAATGAGCCTCACATTGCTCACAACAAGACCGTTGCGTCAGTCAATGGTCGAAATAAGTGATCTGAATGGTGCGACTTTCCATCGAAGACATCTCAGTCAGATCCACCTCAGAGAGCCAAGTTTTCGGCACGTCGACTTCGATAAGAGACGGATGTAGAAAAATTCCAAGGGTGCTGCGGACAAACACGACAGTTGCAGTATCTACTTCAGTGCCACTGGTTGAGGCCTCCTTTCGGAAGTCACTTCGGAAGTATTGAGGAACGAAGGCTACGATGAGCTCACATGCAAGTCACTTTGTATAGTCTTATAAGTTCGTGCTAACCTGCCTAGACAATCGGCAGATGAGAATCAAAGTGACAGGCGATAGGAAGGTCAAAATATTATTTGAATATTACTGGACAGAACGTATTCCACCAATCAAGTTATCCCCTATTTTGAATATGAACACATGAGTAGTTAATAAATACAGAACTTGTTTCCTTACCGCTGTGGTCTTCGGTTGTCTTTGTTTGCATAGCTTGAATGAGACACAATCCAGTGGCTATCGATATTTAGTATCCCTATGTTACAGCAACTGGTCGAATTCCGTACACTGTGTGAATAATAATAATAATACTAGTAAGAATACTTCTTCTGCAGCCCTTCATCAACGTCATCATCATCGACACTTGATTCCCAAAGTCGTCATCTAAAGGATCATCATCATCATTATCTTCACCTTTCAGCGATTACCTGCAAGGCAAACATTTTTCTCCCGCAGTTGCAAACTGACGTAGAAAGTAGGGATGTAACAATTCTTCAGGAAATGGGCCTGGAGAGAGCAGGAAAAGAAAAGAATCCCATGGTAGCTGGAGCATGAGGCAAAGTATAACTGTGGAAACACACATGTATTCAACCATTCTGATTAGACAGGAAGGGACATCACCGTTCAGTAGTCATGGTTCTCTGCCAAATCCCTCATTGTCTTCAGTCAGCTAGTCAGCGAGTCCTACGGTCTCCACCTTGAAGATGTAGCGCACCCGCTTCACCTACATTTACCATAAATTTTCTCACTCTAGGCTCCCACGTCACTTGCTCACCTCCACATAGCCTCCTCCATTCCGTGGAAGGGACGGAAAATTGAACACGGCATGGTAGATAAGTGTTCACTATACGCAACATGTAACTAAACTATCAAAGTCTAATAAAATTAATAAGATTGGGCAAGATATTCTCCAGACCTGTACACAGTGCTCGATTTCTAACCTTAGCATTGCTCATGGCCACTTCATCCAATCTTAGCGATACTGCAGAACACCGGTGATCAAAATCTCCAAAACGACGACCAAATTGGACACGGAAATTCCATGTCTCGCAGCCATACAAAATAGCCGAGCGCACTGCGGGATAGCACAAACGACCTTCCAACTTTGGTGAAATGTCAAGTCGATGTCACAGTTGATTCATTCCATCGCATGCTGTCCAAGTCTTGGATATACACGTATTGACTTCCACTGCCGTTCTACCATAATCAGTCATGCAGTTGCCGAGGTAACTGGAACGGTCCACAATCATTAGTTTCTCCGTATTCAGTATCAATTCAGGTGGTCTAATCTTGTAACAATATTTTACGCTTTAAAGGTGCAAAGCACATGCCCAATGAAGCTACAATCCTCGTCAGTCTGTATAGTATACTTTGCGCACATCCTGCAGATTCAAACAAACACTCGAGGTCGTCTGCTTAATCTAGGTTATATTGGTGCTCCCTATTTGCAAGCTCATCACCCACATCATAAAGACCCCCTAAAACATGCTCCAATAATTCGTCTATGGCACAGTTCAACAAGAATGGAGAAGTAGGACACCCGTGTCCAACACCGGCCGTCATTTGGAATAAGCTTGATGGTTCACCATATGTAATTGAGGGACTATGGTTATTCAGCGCTCACACGAGATGCGAAAATTCTCCCGGTATGTCCTTCCTTTGGTTAATACCTAATGGCGCTGTCCGATCTAACAAATCGAATCTGCTTTCAAACTCATGAAGACTGCAGTTGTAAAACGGCGCTTTATGTGGAATGTGAATTGCGAAGAGTGAAAATCTGAAGGACGCAGCCTCGACCTGCAGAATCCCGCTGTCTGTTTGTGAATGTTACTTTTGCTACCTGGTGTAGTACGGTGCACCATTATGGAGATTAAGACCTTATTAGCTATCGGAATCAAACCGACCCGACAATTATTCCTCTAGTTATCATGTGAGCCCTTAATGAACGTGGGTGCAATCAGTGATTCACTTCACGACAACGGAATACGCTAAACTTTCTGAACACCGTGGCGCAAGTAGGTACTTGTTTGTATGCCGGTTTCTCCGCTCAGTTTGAAAAGAACGGCTGATCTCATCGAGGCGGGCGGTTTTTCCCCTCTTCAATAGTCGGATGTAAGACTCTACTTTTCAGTTCTTTTGGGGATAAACAGACGCTCATGTATTCGCAGTCGTGGTCTTCGGCCTAAATACATTGGCGCTCGTCCAGCTAAACTCTCTTTAAGTGTTCAGCCCAATGGTCGAGCAACTTTCGTTTGCCATAAATGGGAATTGCATTTCTACTGCATATGATTTCGCTAACTAAAGTTTGTCGCCCACCGGCCTCACGTATAACCTTAAACAGCCGTTGACTGCAACCATGAACAGCTGACAATCCCATTTATTCGGTTATCTTGGCCCATCAGTTTACGCGGTCTTCATTAAGGCTTGCCATCTTTTGATGCTGTAGGTTATCGATTTTTATGCACCACCTTGCAGTTAGGAAGCTAACGTTTTCTTGCCAATAAGGTCAGTCATTCTCGTGAGATCTAATGCCTTTGATAGATGTTAGGTTTAAGATCACAGGCGAAACCTGCTCCTAGGTGCATTGTTTGCCTGAGTTGACCCTATTCCCCATCAGTAATGCCGATCGTTGGGTAATTTCCGTTAATAATTGGCACGAACAGCCGAATCAGGAATACGTTCTACGGCCAACTGCGTTTGCGTCGGCGTCGATGACCATTGAGCTGTGGCAAAAATCCATAGTACCTGAACCATTATGATCTACAATTCAAGATTAAACCACCCCAACAGTTGCTTACTGCAATGTGGTCGATCTGACTCAGGCTACCGTTCGAGTGAATGCGCTATGTCGCTGTGCGTCGCGAACTGTCGGAAATTCATGCTGGACTGGAGAAGACGACTGTCTGGACGAAACTGGAGAATCGCCTCGTTATCTGTTCGTTGAGGAGGTAAGGTGCAGCCCCCACTTAAACAAGTTGCCGATGAATCAAGTTTTCCAACTTATGCATTGAAGTTACCTGCTAGCACTACAATGTCAGCCATTGCTCTTACCAACAAGGGTGGCGAGTTCGTTATAAAAATTGTATCTTGCATGTGGGCGCCGCAGCCTCTTTGGGATTTATGCCGAGAGGCTAATCAAATTTGTCTAACACAGCCATCCTTTTGTACCCCGACAGATCTCTGCAGTCGTGAAGCGCTCAAACTATTATTAACCGAGATTCGGTCTAAAAGGGCTGATTCAGCCCTCCCACCCAAGACTATTCCTACACCGCGTTGACCCACAGCTCGAACCGCTTCGTATCTTGAGGTGCGAAGAAAATATTCTGATGAGATATTGAGCGATGTTAACTGAATTACACTACTGCGATTCTGGATTTGTGTTTCACTCAAGCAGCAGACATCAATCGAAGGTACGTCCATTGTCAGAGCGAAGCATGTCTCTCGGCCGATCTGCATAAGTGTGCACATTGAATGTATCGAGATTCAGAGTCTGACGGGGCTTGAGAAGACGTGAACTAGCAGATGGGAAACCACTTGCGGCACTATTTGACAACGAGCCGTTTTAATCATCAAACAATTAGGCAGTGGGGACATTATGAGTAGACAAACAGGACGAATGGGGACGGTTAGGGACAGATAAAAATGACCTAGTGCAGCACTGTGCCTTCTGATTCTTTTTTATGCGGTGTTATCAAAAACAGTACAGCACCACCACACTGCGTCTACGGTGATGCAGATGACATTACAACACTGGAAATGTGCAAGTGAGTTTCACTGATTTGTATTGTGTTCTGTTGTATTGTTTTGTTTTGTAAGGCGTAGATTTTTACTTAAACAGATGCCCGCATTTCAATCAAAATGTGTAAATAACTTTAGACTTGCAAGACTGCGGATAGCGAAACACGTTGCCACGCCACTTCCAGTTTACTTCGTGTTGAAAATTCTGTTTTATGGGTACAGTTTAAGATGAATTTGAGGGTACGGTAGGAGAGTTGAATCCAATAAATTTTGTGAGCATAGTACAAACAAGGGTACTGAAAAATGGCAGAACGAATATCGTAGGCGAAGAGGGTTATTCAAGGTCTACTTTTTATCCAGCACGCTTTCTCCTTCTAGAACGAGTAGACCTTTGATGCCCAAGAGTACCTGGGTCCATACGAGGATGGTATCCGGCTGAACGTTTAAGCTGCATTATTTCTGAACTAGTGTAACGAAGACAAGCCAGGTTTTCACAAATATTAGGTCACGTCTGTAACGAATTGTAGCACAACCGGTCGAGGGGTGTGGGTGGGATATTTATCATATATGCCATGGACCAATTGGTAATTTCTTATCATCTTGATTCCAATCACAAGTGGTAAGCACCAGTGGTTTCTCAACTGAGATGATCCGTCGACTTATGGGTGCGATGGACAAGAGTGGACTGTCCTGCACTTCTAGCATCCTGTTTTTTGTGTTTCTCTAAAGATGCCTTCATATAATCCACCCACTTCAATAGTTGTTTGTTTATTCATCTTCGAAGCACCGGAAAATAGTCCACTTGCTTATCGTGTTTTGAATACAAATTTCAGCTCCACTTACACCCGAAATTTCTCCACGAAACTGTGCTTTGAGGGAACTTGTTCTCTGTTGTCTTAAAAATTTTGATTCAGCTTTTGATGTCAACACTGATCCCATGGATGAATATCGAATGCATTTATTTCAGCTTTCACAGGACTAATCTACACGTGAAACAAACTAAGCGATACTGAATCAAACATTTCAGCTGCAAGGTCGGAGTTTTGCTTGTGATAGTATCGGACAGGAAATCAACGGGGATAACGAGGGCATTCTGAAACTTCCGTCCCAATTGTTGCAGACAAGTGGTGCTAATGATAATTGCATGCCAAATGGGAAAATCAGTACACATTATTAGTTCACAGCCCATCCTGTTTACCTGAGATCGGGTAGGTGAGAGACGTTGTAATGTCCGTCAAATGCCCACGACGTCGCCGGGGAAAAACGGCAAGTGACTGCCATTAAAGTCCCCTAATTAATCAGTTGTGCGTGAGCTTGCTAGAAAATAACATTTTTTATCTACATCAAACCGCACAGTATTGACTATGTTACTCCTTTTATTACAGACTGGTTGAACTTCGTAACTGAAGCGCAGTTGATAATCGTTCATCACATGACTACCCCTTCCGTATATATGCAGATGTGCTTCAATAATGAGAGAAGTGCCACGAGTTAAAACTGGGCAAATCATAACGGGGAGTATTTGTTTCCGCCTTAACCTTGACCGCCGGTCGTCAAATGGGTAAGATAGTGACTTCTAGACGTGAAGACCGCAGGTTCGAATCCGTCTCCTGCCAGTCAACTTCCCATTAACCATCTGAGGGTGTGCTTGACCTCCTCAACTGTCATCGATCCGAGGAATACTGAACGACACCTACGGTGAAAGTAATCCTTCTCACATATGTGATGTTCAGTCTCTTCACAGGGGATAGTGTAGGTCCCTTTTTCAGGATGTAAACGTATGAAATCACCTCGCGAAGCTAATAAACGGTAACCAGACTCAGGACCAAATGACGTAAGGAGTGTATCGAAGAACCAATGCGCCATGTATTGGTTTTAATTGCGAATGAAAAAATGTTAGTAACATTTGATTGATTAAGTCTACCCACGGTAGTCGAAACGTCGGCACATTACATCCACCAACAACGCCGTTATTAACATTATGTCATTCACAGATAACCAGACTCGTTTAAGAAGACCAAGTCAGCTTCGTCACTCAGTGTTAGGTTTACAAAGAAGACTGCCTAAAGAAGAAATGACCGATCCGATTATCACAAGAAACAGTCAGCAGGTGGACCCTGCTTGCATTCCATTCCCTTCTCCTCCTCCTCCTCCTCATCTTAAGTTTGGAGGCGCTCAACTCATTTTACCTGGTCCGCCTGCACCTCGATTTTGCCGGGAACCCCATTGGTGGCCCGAAAATGGTGCTGATGGACAAGTCAGTCTAAAATGCTAGCCTGACTAAGTGAAAAATGAGGTTATTGCCCAGTTTTTCGGATTCAACTGGGGATCTGTAAGCTCCCACAGGATGACGCAACCCTAGATGAGACGTGGATTGTCGTGTCTGTGTGCTCCAGAC
The DNA here is from genome assembly GCA_008360955.1 of Fasciolopsis buskii. NCBI lineage: Eukaryota > Metazoa > Platyhelminthes > Trematoda > Plagiorchiida > Fasciolidae > Fasciolopsis > Fasciolopsis buskii. The sequence continues at coordinate 100,379 of LUCM01003355.1, forward strand.
AAGCAAAACCAGCTTCTGTAGATGTATGCGTTGGGTGAGAGATCGAGGTTTTTGTTTAGCTCCATTTTTTTACACCTTTCCCGTTATCTTGGGACACTGTGTACAAAAACCACAATGTGCGTTTGCTGAATAATGTACTGACACACGCCCTGGTACACACGTTCATATTGTGTATCACAGGTGAGAACCCCTGTTTGTGCATTGCTGTTTGATAATTCTATTGTTCATTCATGTTTTCCACATCTTATTGATCCATTGTATTCTGCAAACACAAATTTCCACTGCTTCATCTCACCAACGGATTTGACCTCCGTCGAGAACTGTAACTATGCCCTGACCCAAACTCATGTGTCTAAAACGTTGTTCTACCTACCTGAGGTCACATACGTTGCACGCATCAACACCCATCTACACGCCCACACACAGGCCCACGCACATTGATGCGCGAAACCTGAGAAATTGTGTTCTCACTATCTTCGCTAGCCAACATTGTGAATTCCTCTACACACTCACCCATTCGACAGCCAGAGAATCACACAACAGGCTGCGCGCTGGAAACACGAGACCTGAAAGTGACTGAGAAACTTGACGACATTTGATTGTACCCTTTTCGATCATGCTTCATGACTCTTAATTACCGTACCGTTTTCCGAGGAATGACGCCGGTCGAGCGTGCCTCTGCTAATAGTCGGAACTCGAAGTTAACCCCTCTCAAGCACAACCACCAGAATGGTGGTAGGGTGACTGGATGCAAAGTCACTCCAAACGGACTAACGGAAAGCTAGTAACAATTGTCAATTTCCTATTCGCATATATGTAGATGAATTGACATCAGAGTACCGGGTAAGCATGCATGATAAGCGGCAATAACCGCAAAACCAGTCGTAGGCTCCCGGGAATCACTCAATTCGTTTACACACTGCTGCATTTATATATATATATATAAGCAGGAAGTAGTATCTGGATGCGTAAACAAAATTTGTCCGGGAGCACATGACCGGTTTCGCGGTTATTGTCGCTCGTCAGGTATGCTTTCCTATGGTTGGCTCAGCCCAACTGACAAAGAATTATCAACCAATCACAGTTCTGATTCTTCTGTGGACTCTTCGACGAAGAGCTTCCATGCACACTCCTGATGCTGCAGATTCGATTCTGGTGAGAAATATTATATATATATATATATATATGCATATATATATATAGAGAGAGAGAGAGAGCTAAAGGAAGAACGAAGGGGCTCCTTACCGATCAGGATTAATGACTTTTGGTTCTAATTGCCACCGTTTGATCCAGGCGTAATATGATAAGATTTTTGCAAGGTAAATGTGATTGATTTAAAAACCAAGAATCTCAATCCATGTGTTGTCCCATAAAAAGTATTCAGTACTGATTAGCAGGATATTTCATTAACCGAATTCTAATATTATTCGACTCAAAGGTAAAGGTTGTTGACCTCTGAGATTTGAATTCACTCATGGATGACAGTCACGCTTTGGTATTATGTCTGGTCTGCCATTCCAGCCGCCAGACTACGGCAAAAGTTGATCGAAATTTTCACCTAGGCAACTTTGCTAATTCATGGCAATTGGGCTGCGGCAATTTTGGGCTGACAATTCAACTTTGACTTGCCGCGTTCCGGAGTCCTGCGGAGTCCTCGCAACTTCAGATGTATCTTTCCTCATCTCGATTGGGTCTATCTGTCTTGTCAACCCATATGTCCAGATATCCCATTGTCCTGTGAGTAATAAGTCGAGTTCATTGTCACACGACGACGATTTTTTGAACCACGAAATTGAAATATTTTTTTGATTAATATTATGATTGATTTGAATTCAAATTTTTAGTCCTTTTGGAATACCGTCCTGCTTAAATGAGTCAGGGGTGGTCGAGGCACACAAGAGATCGATTGGTCGCTTGACTTATTGAATCATCAGTGTTGACAGCTCGATTTAACAGGAAGTCTCTAAGGCTGCATTGAAGTGGATGGAGCAGTGGCGGTGATTGCTTACGGTATGTGTGAAGGAACCATGAGAGGATCCGAGTATCATGTGTGCACCAAGTGACAGGCATCTCGAATGAATTGTATGGCGTTCGAAGTCACAGATTTGCGTCCATAACTTCGTTAAGGATTACGTGAATAATATATTCCTAGAAATGAATCGAACAACAGTCAGTCAGTGCAAATTATGATTTCGAAAACTGTCATGATGATGAACCCTCTTTTCGGCATTATTCTTGGGACATGTGACCATGCTGTTCGATTTAACCTTGAAACACCACATGGTGATATTTGCCAGCGTATGATGGCACCATTGATTGATTCAAATTGAGTAAAACGCTCGGTACCAGATAGGAATCGAAGCAAGGCTGCTCGAATGAAATAATGGAACATTAGGCCTATTGACGGTGGAAGATGTTTCAAGAGCTAACAAACAGTAAAGTGTACGATTTGGTTCAATGAAATAAACTTTACTCTGCGCTAACATTTCCAATGGTTCCAAAAGTGGTGACAGCTGAGTACAGTAGTGTCTGCATTTTCGACAAAACCAGTCATGTGCCAGTAATGATGAGCTTATAAAAATGCAAATCAGGAAGGATATATACGTCTCCAAAATCTTACCCAAGCTTGATTCATTAAAGCGGAATGAATATATAATTCAATAGCTTCCCAATACCGTATGAGAATGCGGTTATCTTGTTTGTCCGACAGTCCTCTGAGCCACACCTTTCAAGGAAGAAACTCTGGTCTTCTGCATAAACTGTCGCTTTTTAAAAACCAGACTGAAGTTCTTCTCTCGGAGGGGTGCATCAGTGATACAAACTCACCGTCGCCCACAGGGCTTGAACCTCAACATTTCACATAGAAGGTCTATGTTATTACTGCGCCGTCCAGCTCCCGTCCAGGTTGGTCGGAGTTACTGCTCCGAGCTTGACCTAATGTGCCTTCATTGACAGGCACCGGCGAACGACAAATCCTGAGACCGATGGTGGATATACCTCATTAAAAAAATTAAAATGAGGGAAAAACTCGCCTCTGGTGCTTCTTGAAAGTAAGGTTGACCGGATGATCCAGGATGCTTAAAACTGGTTGACTCTGATTTGAAAAATGAAATACTTAATTAAATAACAAGACCCCAAAATCAAAAATGGCATCAACACACATTTTTCCCCGATTTCATTTAACAAATTTATGGTGAGTTCACTCGGTTTTGCAATAATTATTCATTCGCTATGGAAACAGTCTGGAGTCTTCCAGATTCATGGTGCTCCTCTCTCTCTTGGCAATATGAATATGCTATCGGCAAATTAATCGTGTTTCTTTATTAATAGTCTGGATGTACTTTATCGCCTAAAGCCCTTGTCTATGCTGGGCACGTAACTACAATCTGTTGGCGCCCAGGTGCATAATATATAGTCCTAATTTTATCCCGTCCAATAGCTTCAACGAAAATGCAAGCTAAACTCAACTGCTTCCAGGAAGATTAAAAATCAAGTGTACTACACTATTTCAGTTGTCCGCTGTCAGTAAGTAGTCATATGCTTTGTTTTATGGTTTGCGAGCATTCCGTATTCATTCCTGTTCGACTAATGTGAAAATTATTTTGTATGCTCGTCAAAAAAAGCTGGAATTAACGCCCCGCACTTGTGGAATACCTCCAAGATTGCCCGAGGCTCTAGGTCACTAAAGTATATGGATTGAACAAACCGATTTCCATCTTGAAAATTTAGATTCAAGTACAAGCTACAACTAACTGCAGGATTTAATTGTTTCCATATAAGCAGCGAAGGCTCAAGGAAACACTGAAGGAGGCACCACAGTGCCTGATCCGTTAGCAGTGGATAAATGCCCTCGCAGATCCTAGAGGTCGATAGTTGTCGTCCTTGCTAAAACACCTTGCCGTAGACGGTCGATAGTCTGGTCCCCGACTCGAACGGGCAATCTATCCGTCAAAAATCAATACTAGTAAAATAATTCGGATATAGGTAAATGACACGGAAAAGTGGAAATCATAAAGTATTAGGTATTGATATTGATTAGTGACTACTGCAACAGGCCATCATAACTATTGATGACGATGCCGTTTTAAAATGATCGTTATAAAATGTGTTGTGCATCGACGACGTATCGGCTTCAATCGAAAAATGACTGTGCAGATTTTATTGCCAGTACGACAATCTTATAAGTATCCATCATGATTCGCTCCGCAATTAAATCACCTGTTTCACGTAGGATTTCCGATAAAACTACCATCTTTGTAGTCCACTGATGTCCTCATATGCCTTCGAATACGAAATCCAGCTGTTGGAAAATGAATTAAAAACGATTATATTCATGCATATCATGAAACTCTTACTGCAGTAAATAAGACTATGCAAAAAATACAGAAGTGAAACATGCAAGTATGAAGGTGACTCGGAAGGGTAACTCCTGGTACTTGAGCCTGACGACAGATGATGCCCGTCACTAATGCAAATAACAAATGAACACACTGAATAAATTCGCTCTGAAGGAGTGATGCGTTGCCAGATATTCCATTTTACTTTTTGATACGGTCACCTGTAACCGACAGTAAAGGGAAGATAAGGGTGGCTGACTGCAGCTCTAGGAGTTAAACTAAAAAAACATTCATTAGAAGGTAAACTGCTTCATCTGTTCAAGGTGACCTAATCACAAATCACTTGTAAATAACTATCGGTAGGAGGATTAGTTATAAATTTCTTACTTTGTATGTGGAAACATTAGTGTCATTCTTTTCCGGTCCTTCTTTCTTCCCAGTAAGGGGCTATTTTGTTCAAAGACAGCACCCGATAGGCCCATTTTAGTCACCGTCTGAAGCCAAACCACAATATTTGCCCGAGGCAATAAAACCTTCTTTGAGAACATGTTTATGTTGAACCATAGACGTTCAGGGCAGCCGAAGTACAAGTGTGGAAGCGAACGAAAACGGTCGCCGAAACTCCCTGAGGTCTGGAATTATGAAGCTGGACATCACATCACACCAAGAGCCTAGCAAAACGTGTTGCCCTTATCGCTGAAAACAATGGAGTGCTTCCCGAAATATTGCATATCTTGATGTCATTCTGTGACTAACTTGGGATTTTTCTCAAGCCAGTTTCGGGCCTTACTGGCACCGGGAGGCCTGTAATATGCTCTTTTCTTGCTCGTATTTTCTTAAATCTGTTATTTTCCCCCATGTTAGGCACCTCCAGAAAGTTGGACAACCGAGTTCCTCAGAACAAATTCTTTCCGGCTGGGAGAGGCTACTGCTAAGTAGCATACTGCAAGAGTTACGAAAAGGGAACGTAAGTAAGGGCAAAAGTGTCCCGAAAAGGAGTGGCAATAAAACCTTCAGCGATTGCAAACGGCTAAGTCCAGTTACATGCATGCCGACTTATTAATTACTGAGGCATGGTCCGTCGTCGGAACTTTCACCGCGAAGCTATACGCTATTTTATCTAAATGCTTCTTGCGTTCTTGTGATCTACAAATTTGCTTTAAGTGTAGATCGATTTTATTGGCGCTTTAGTTATCTGTCAACTTTATTGACATGCTTGCCGGAAGATATGCCGTGCAGTAAATAACAATTCGAAATCCACTTACAGTAGCAAACTGCTGACCCCGGAGCTACCAATAAACTATGTGAGGATGAATAACCTACGATGACTTCTGCCAACGAATGATATTTGCATAAAATGAGAAAAAGTCCGTTCAGGTTAATTACTACCCTGAGTACTCGTCAGGTTTAGCCGAAGTTCAAAGTACAAGCAAAAACGGAACCCCATCAATCGTCTTAGAAACGCGCAGTTTGAATTCGGCAGTACATGTTAGCCGTCATTATTTGTGTTTGATATAATGAACTTAAATTTCCCGCGTCGTTTGCTTCCCTTTCTGACAAAAATGTCCCTTGGCATTGTAGTTTTGATTTGGCACTGTTCTTGGTAGAAAAATTATTTTCTTCGCGGCTTTCCTATGTGTTACGATTGTACATTCTGGATTCATACCTAATTTTTCAGAAAAAATAAAATTGTTGACCCTGGTGGGATGCCTTTTTCGTGCTTAACAATACTGCAACTGAGAAGCACGGGAACCGACTGAGGAATGCTTTATGCTTCCAACTGCGCTCGGCCAACTTAGGTATAGGCACATACTTGGTCATCTCGTTGACCGAACACATCACACTATTAGCAATCGCATAGATGATATGCTGAATTCAGCTCCAAAGTGCCGTGGTGACACAGGATCTTGTCTCAGCTCATTATAAGAATTCGGAATTGTCAAAATACGCTAGCACAAACGGAACTCGAAGAGGATCAAAATGCCATCATAGGACCATAGTTCGTCGCATATCCACATATCTGCAATCTGCTCCGGACGATGAGACAGAAAGTATCAATCGATGTGAGAAAGAAACTACACTTGCCGAGTTAAGTTTCCTCAACACAGGATGCTCAAGATCAGCCAATAGTCGACATGACTAAATCTTGACGGCAGTGTCACGGAATGTTAGTGAAAGTGATCAACGAGAAAAGCTTTGAGATTTCAGAGATGAAAAAATGCCGTTATTTTGAAACGGCTAAACTTCATTAATGGATGATGCGCAAGTAATTGGTTACAAAGAGTTTTCGAACGAACAAAATTTTTGTAATGCCCCAATATCATGAGTTGATCGACAATTAGGCAAATGCGTGCTACATCAAAATGAAAACAGCATCCTTTCGAAAATTCCAGTGTTCTGAGTAAATGAATTTTTGCATGTGCATGCATGTTTATATTCAAATGAATGGAATTAGATCACAGCTGTGTGGTCAATCAGACGCAGTAACCGGAACCCACAGCAAATACTCCCTCGCCATAACCGGCGTGGTCACAAGCAGCCACGTCCGGTTCAAATGCAGTGTACTTCGTAAGTGATAACATGAATAATAATAATAATAATAATAATAATAATAATAATAATAATAACACAATTAGTGCCACATTTGTAAAGCAAATCACGAGACAAATAAGAATATCCACGATGTAAGCGGTTCGCCGTTGGCCCGAGAAGGATTTTCAAAACACCGGGTAGAACGCTGACCAAACGCTGCATTCAAAGAGCTTGGATGCAGACAACAGCAGATCACAAGGATGCAAGAAGTATTTAGATCAAATAGCGCATAGCTCCGGGGTGAAAGTTCCGACGAAAGACCACGTCTCACTCTGTTTACCCTAAGTGAATAGATTTTGGGATACTGCTGAATGATCTACCTTCTTTGCGACGGCTGATCTCCCTTCCCAGACAGTTGTTTGTGGAAATACTGTAAGATGAAATTCATCAGTTACAGCATAATATTCAGGAGACTATTTTTTTAGTTTGAACTGACTGGCATATATATCTTGAAAATCGGAAGCCATGTCAAGTGATCTCTCATGGCTTTCATGGTCGGTCATGGGGGCGGGGCTGCTGCAGTTGATGATGACTCCCATTTTTTCCGGACAGTTGGCCTTTCTTATATTGCTTTTTTAGATTTTGAAAACGATTTTCAAGTTTTTCAAAAGGAGATTTCTACAAGTTTTATAAATATCATAGTGTCACTTCGGAGAGTTGTCTCCGAGAGCGCCCTTGTTCGTTTCCCTCTTCCTTCCCGCGTTGTCACGCTAAATACTGATATGTTCATAATCGGCTTAGAAACCAACCTGGACGCAGGTAAGTAAAAAAATTGTACTAAACATTTATTGATTTTAGACATCCATATATCCGGTGTCCAGCGTAAGTCATGGTTCGTGCAGTTAGAAAGCAGTGCAGGTTGGTTGGGTGTTGTCTCCGACACAATCATTCATTCTACCTTGGTCATGAGCGCTATTATGTGCGCAGCTTGAGCAGGAGGTGCACATCATGAGTTTAACGGAGATCAATTTACCTAGGACTGAAATAATAGTGCACGGGTGGACACCGATAATGGTAACAAAGTCAGCGAGTATCTGGGAGAACAGGGCTGCATGATTAAGCGTAATATGACCACCATTCCGGCTGAACATGACCGATCCAAATCTACGAACAGCAGTGTCCGCGCCTTCAAAACAGAGGGCACCCGTACATCCCAGGAAAACCGATGATGCTGAACTGGAGGTCGTTGATGATCTGTTGCAATTAGCTAATTTCTGAAAGTACAGACCCATGACAGCGGCCGAATTCCACTTAAAAATAAGAAGAAAGGCCGAATCGACGAGCCTCAGGATTCTCCAATCCAACGGAACAAATGCAGAGTATGCAAACTGGAATAACCAAACGTGGATTTGGATGACTCAAAGTAGTGTGTCCAATGGGAGTTCTGTGGACAGTGGACATACTTCTAGTATGGCGACTGCTTGGGGGTGTACGTCTACGTATGTGTTCACTGCATCGCGGCAAACGGTTCGTGCATACCCTAACTGCGTCATTCGACTAACTGTTGCACTGTGACTCGACAATGAACTATTTTACTCTTTCTATTTACAGTTGCAATCGTAGGACCGGACAGGAATGAACAATGGGGCCAAAAAATGCGGTGACCTATGATGGACGACGCGCGCGAGAAGACAACCAGCGGACAACGGACGAAACCAAGAACGTGAAACCGACCCCATTTTGGGCAATGATTACCCTTAGACTCATTGCGTTTTTCTGTGTTGCACTACCGTTAGTCCTTTGATGCCCGAGTCTCCTCTCACGTGCTCAACAACGGTTGGAGCTCAGCGAAATAGGCCTTACGAAAGGCTAAACACGGACGTTAATGCTTCCGTGGCGAGCCATCTTGCGCGATCGTAGAAAATCGGTGGCCAAGTGCCCAAGGAACTACGAGTGTCTTGGATTCCAGACCTAGAATCTTAACAGCCTTGTGCAAACTGACCTGCGTCAGCTCAATAACTCTCCGTGGATCAAACATTACTTATGCAAATGACCGCCCCGTCAACAAAGGGGACGCAAAAATGCCCCCCAAAAAGTTCCGCTAGGGACCGCTTTTCAAAGTGACATTATATCATAGTGGTTTTTAGTAATTTCGCCGGCAAAATTGTAAATGGAAGTTGCGGTTTTCATTTTCCGCCAAAGGATCAAACACAAATTATGTCAACGGTTTCACATCTTGAGCACCACCGTGGGTAACTTTAGGAAACGTGGATAAATAACCACGTGAACAGGCCATAAATGGTGATTTCCTCTCACGAAAACCCCCAAACTTCGTAGAATATACGAAGAAATGGTCCTTGAGGCCTCTAACGTTCTAGCGAGTCTTACTATGCGGTTTTAATGAGGTTTAATTGCGAAGGTCATTCGGTCTCGTGACCTGCTGGTGATCCCTTGCTGCACGTGAGTTGCACTGTTGTGGACATGGTTCTCGTCATTTTTATATTGAATGGATGACTGTGTTTCCTTATTGATTGCGTGAACACGTGTTACTTATGTTAGAATGTATCTTGTGGACAGTTATTATTGAAACCAAAGCATTTATTTGAAAATAAATGTTAGATTTGGGCTAAGTATATGCTTACAAAATTCACTGCACTCTCGCAATCGTAAAACTTACTTGTTGTCCGATATACATTATTGTGGATCACCTGGATGGTATTCCTTGAGAATGACGTTTGCTGGTTCACGGAACTTACTTAGATGAAGGAACAATATTTATTAATGACGCAGTTACATAACTTGCTTGTTAGATTCATGTTTAAAGTGGTTTCCCGGACATCATTGCCTGACCCTTTTTCCTCTGTCATTTCTGTTTCTGGAGTTCCTGTTTTTTTTCCTTGTGTCCATGTAAAGAATGCTCAAAGTCAATTTTCATGTAAAGTCCCACTGTCTAGGAATTTTGTTATAAGTAGTACGGTAAGAAATGAGTCGACGAATAGATCCAGGTCGGGTTTATGTACGTGGTCACTCCAGAACATCGATTTGGAGACGAAGAAAGGGAGCACTGAGGGTTGCTCGTGCCCACGTAGAACCACTGCAGCCCTCAAACTATAAACAATGGGTCAGAGATCTATGTGGTGGGTTATTAAGCTTTTCGTTGCTTACAATAAATAGGCGATAACACAACGTCCCCTGACTCAGGCGCAAGCTGTGGAGATCAGATGGGAGCAAGTGTGATATGTGCGAACGAGGCACCAGATATATGGGAAAGTTTTTACGGGTTAAACAGTTTTGTGTCACTAATTGATTGTACTGACGAGGAAATAGGGGAAGAAACTGAGGCCGTTGCCGCATCAACTAGCGGCACAGTTGGTTCCTGGTTGAGTGATCCAGCACAGGACACCCGTAAATTAGATCTTTCTTATAGTGACAATGTAATTTTAGCTCCCAACAAAGAAACCCTGGTCTGAACACAAAGCAGTGACATGGACGGTAAAGATCAGTTATACTTAGGGATTAACCTTTTGCTGTAAACAGGCTTGGGCGCTACGATATCCGTAATTTCTGTCATGCGTCGAACGGCATTGCGAATGCATTTATCAGTGAAGGCAACCAGATCCCAAATTACGGCACTTAAGAATATATTAATTTTTAAGGCCAACTTTCTCGTGAACGTCCGGGCATCAACATTCAGTGAAGGAACTCGGGATGTCATGCCTCAGTTAATGACAGCATCCGTCCTGGGTCAGCTGAATATGAAAGGCGCCCAGTGGAAATAGGCTTTGTCTAGCATGAAAGTTTGTGCGTTGAGAATAGGCAAGCTCACCTTTGTGTTGCTTTCAACCTGTAGATTTTGTGTGCCATACAGACTACCCAACAGTCACCGTACAATCAGTGTGAGAAAAGATTATGCGGTGTGTCCAACGTTGCATTTATCCCGCTCAAGACGACCTCAGAAACTCGGATCATTGGCATTCAATGTCCGTTGACAACGGTGAGTCACCTGCTAGGTGCTTTTAAAGTAATCTTCATTAAGAAATGGGATATATATCCGAAATGAAAACAATGGCGACATATATATATTCGTCGATTTGACATATATATATATATATATATATATATATATATAAGCAGGAAGTAGTATCTGGATGCGTAAACAAAATTTGCCCGGGAGCACACGACCGGTTTCGCGGTTATTATCGCTCGTCAGGTATGCGTACCCGATGCTCTCTTGTCTAAACGTCCACATACTTGTACAATCCGATTTGATTGATATTTTTCAACAGAGTCAAATCTGTAGCATTAGGAGTGTGCATGGAGCTCTTGGTCGAAGAGTCCACAGAAGAATCAGAACTGTGATTGGTTGATAATTCTTTGTCAGTTAGGCTGAACCAACCTGTGGACTCTTCGACGAAGAGCTTCCATGCACATTCCTGATGCTACGGATTCGACTCTGTTGAGAAATATATATTATTTGTTTATGTTGCGCGTCTTTATTTCTGCAGGCACGTATAACGTTTGCTGCTATCAGTCTATATTGCCACCATAAACATCCTCCGTCAATATGGTAAAGTAATAATGCCATTTCCCACTGTTTTTCAGATTGATAATATTTGCGGGAAAATTTTTGGGACGATTCGGGGTCGTTTTAGGGTATGTTCTGGGACTGTTTCGGGGCGCTTGTACTGACGAGGTGAGACATTGCCCGTTGATGAACAGCGTACTCGGTCACTATGTGACGATTGCATAATGCCGTTTACCTTGCATTTGTAGGTGCAACTTTGTCATTCGCCGGATATTTCCCTATTTCTTGTTTGCTTGAACTTTAATAGGTTAGTGTATATGAAGTAGTAATGTTATCGTTAGCACAGTTACCCATGTGTTAAGCAAATAAGGGACCAGTCATGCGCAGTCGAATGTACTAAGTTCATGCCTACGTTCTTTTTATTTTAGGGTATGGAAGAATCGCTAATGACTGCTCATTCGTCAACGGACTAAACCAATCCACACAGCTGCACAGGATTTAATGGTCAATGTCGACTTAATAATTTCACACATTTCCAGACATCAACGCTGGTCTTATTTTGTTTTGCTGCAGACCGTTGCGTTAGGGAAGGGCAGTGAGATATACAGATCGACGCAAGGAGAATATGGGCGTCCTTAACTGACATTTAGACTGAGCTTGCGCGTCATACGATTTGCTTTGTGCGGGTGTCTGTATTCGGATTTTGTAAAGCTTCCTCTGGGAGGTTTTGTCGGAAAATGTCGCAAAATGCCTGACGGGGTGTTTACGGACGTTTTTGCAAAACGGACCCCAAAACTACCCCTGGTTGTTGCAAAGTGCCTGTTTTGGGGTCGGTTTCCATTGATGTGATGGGTCGGTTTGGGGACTGTTTCGGGGCGTTTGTGCTGACTGGTGCATATGCATATGCATCTTATACCGGTCGCCCCATGTCAGTGTTCTTGTTCAAGTGAGTATACGTAGTGCGCCGTAACGTGGTCGTTTTACGGCCGCTAGGACCAACTTTCTGTATAATCCAAGATTTCGTAAAAGGCTTCTCGGGAAAAAAATTAAAACAACATTCCACTTTTGAACACAGTTATCTCTGCATTATCAGTAGGCCGGCGGTGGCCAAACGGATAAGATCATGGGGTTTGGACGTAAAAATCGACAATCCGAATCGACCCACCACCGGTCAACTTCTCCACTTGGTAGCACTCTGTTGGCCGCAGCCTCCTTTCTGAAAAATGATGTACTTTGTTTTCATTAATAAAGGAAATAAAAGATTCGTTAGAGGAATTTTGTCATTTACTCAGGTGTGCTGTAAGATATCAGCCAAAACCGGAGCGCTTCGATGTGAAGTGAATGATTATAATCCAGGGGTGGCTGAACCGCCACCCATGAAAAGTTCTGGAACGGACCCGGTTTATTTGCGATAACAGGTGGGCGTTCTCAGGACTTGGAAGTCAGGTATGGGAAGTTAGTATGGAAACACAAATAGAACATTTAACAGGCAACTGAAGGGCAAAATAAAACTCGCGTTTCCAAAAGAGCTGGAAAAACCGCGGACAATTTGAAATAGCAATGTAAGGGACAGTCGGGTTCGACACAATACTCACTTTGTCGACGAATAATAATAATAACTGAGCTTGATATGCCGTATCGAAGTTACTTGGATAATTCTATCCATAATAATTAGACTGGTTCTTCTGTTTTTTTATTTTTTCGTCCATGTAATTTCACTAACACTCTTGAATTTTGTTAAGACACCATGATTTGTTCCAGGCTGCCTCTCGGATGTTTTATTCTTTTTCTTTTGCGTCATCCAGGATTCAACCAAAGCCAAGTATTCGGTTTGCATATTGTTTCTTTGTGTTTGTTGTTCATATACCCTTCGGACTCCGTGTGGTTGGCCTTATTTTGGTACTTGGTCACTGCATTCTTCGCTGGTATCTATTTCCTCGTTCCAAATTCCGACTCCAGTGACATGAACTGCATGCTTACAAATGTTGGGCTTCAGAGTAGGCAAATGTAGTTTGACCACCGGGCTGGAGAAGCGGTAGGTAATCCTGTTCAACGTTGCCAATGATTAGGCACACCCAAAATTTCAAAATGTTGTAAATGTGGGTGGTTTACGTAATGTTCTATCGGTTAGCTTGCAAAATTTGAGCCGAATTTCGATCACTTATTCATTCTTATTTGTCTGGTTAACAAATCTCAGCTTCGTTGAAACCCTTAAGAATGATATTTTTTCCCGTTTTTGAAGTTTACCCTATGGTTACTTTTGTACTGCTCTTGTTATGTGACTCTCAGTATTTTGCACTGAAATTAACCGTCTGTATTTTCATAGGTGGCTGATGTTCAAAAGAGGCAAGTCTTCTGTCTATTCCTTAAGGATCCTGTGTGAAAAGTGAAAGTAAAGTGACAGAAGCTAACGTTCTGTTTGACATTTTTCATGGGGAACTAAAGATTGCCGAAGATAAAATGAGGACAGGTTTGCTGCCGTTGGTTTGTTTCCATGTAAGGATAAACAGCGAACAGATCAGTGAGGGGCAGGTTACTAGACGGCATTTATATAATGTTGATGATGTCTGGTTTCGAAAACGCTTGCTGATGGTGGCAAGGAGACATGAAACCTTGGTTTATTTTTATACAGGTAGATATACTTGACTGTGAGTTTGGATTCTATTATGGCTAACCGGAGGATTGTCGCACCGTTCAGGCCACTCGAACAGCAAACTGAGAGGCTTGTATTTGACAAGGAACAGGGGACAAATTGTTTATTCCGTTATTGCATAACTAAGGCAAAAGAGGTTATTTGGTGGAGTTTTTTTCGGCAAATGAAAAAATGGGAGGGCTAGAAGAATAGTTAAAAAAGAATTTGGTCAGATCGGCTCGACTTTTAGGTTTGGAATCATATTTCCAGTTATGTTAAACCTAAACTCATAGTCGTTAGCTCCCTAAGCTTACATGATAATAAGCCCAAATGATTCTTCAGAACCGCAAGGACACTGTTCATACCACCAGAGCACATGTGAACAGGTTTTCTTGAACAGTGACCCTTGATGAGGCCAAAAAATTGGGAGAAATTGAATGGCATGATAAAAGGATTGATTTTCAGTATCTCCAAAAAGTTACTGCAGTCACATTTTTCATTGGTGTTGAGTATTCTCGGACACCATTTTATCTAAGGTCTGCAATACGTCTTGGTATTCATTGTGTGATATTTGTTTGTCTGCATTCGATCTGTCGCACACCAGGTAAGTAGGTTTGCCTTCGTACAGAATGTTTCGAAAGTCCACTCTTCCCATTCGCCTCGAGAATACGGCACCGTAGTTTTGCAGTTCCAAGTATAGTCTTATCGGTGCTACGTCAGCGCCACGATATATACAGCACAGCTCTCTCATCAGCCGGTGGGCCTAGGTCTTTTCTGTTCTATTGATGCAGAGGCTTGGCGAAGTGCGATGCCGGACTTAGATGGAAGACACGTTTAAAGTCTCTTGAGGAAAGATTTATATGTATTTATCAGCCAGAATAACTGCTACCAAACACAAGAATCCAGATAAAATGCTACTATCGGAGGAAGCTACAGATGCAATTGAAAGCTCTTCACATGTGTGAATAGGTGACGTAGCGGCCTAAGAAAGAAGTCCGGATGGCGGAAATATGCGAGCCAGAAATGCAATAACCGTGTGAATAAAAGCAAAATAAAAGTGTCCAGCATCGCGCAGGCTGTAAATGTGAAAGGCAAAATATAACATTATTCACAATGGAAAAGTACGAGGAAAGAACAGTTGAAATTCCGAGAAGGGGACAAAAAGAATTTGAAAACCAGCAGGGAGTGACTTGCAAATCCCGAATTCGCGTTTTGGTCATAATAATGCACCATATGTTAGATCTATTAGCCCGGTCATTATAATTTCACGTCCCAGTTCTAAACATACGGATATTGGGGAAATTGCTACCCGTAAATTAAGAACAACTGGACTAGATCGGAACTACAAATGATAAAAAGCCAAGTCCGTGCATCGGTTGGCGAGAAACCGAAGGCGGTCTACAGAAAAATCAGTTGAAACTGGTGGATCAAGCTCCAGAAATGTCAGCGAGACCCAGTTTTGGCGAACTATTGAGCCCCTTACGGAAGGTCAATAAACCAACCAACAGTCAAATTGATGAACGGAAACTTAATGCCAGTCTATTAGACTTTAGGATAACTTCCTTGAATCTAGAGTGAACGGGCCGGTACCGCACTTGCTTTACCAAATGAATAGCCGGCATGATCTAGCAAGGGAAAACATTGAACGATGAGCAATGTTAGGCCATGAAGTGAGCCATATCAGACGATTAGGGATACTAAAGGTGCTCCCTGGGCAGCCATTTCGAGTAGCCAATAATTTGATTCATGGTGTTTTCTCCTAAGCGAATAAACTGTTCGCCCTCCAAATGCAGAATCCCTCATAGGCTGAGCGGAGGAAGTAGACAGAATCAACCGAGAGAACAGTGTAAATAGCGCCTGAACAACAGGTATCTAAAGTCGAATCCCAAATCCAAAGCTCATCTGGTTCGTACATTATACTCAAATCGACTCTAAAGCTAGAACCGTTAGGTCTCCCAGTGATATCCTTGTCAATTCCCGGTGATACACTGGAAGCCAAAATGCCTCCGAGTGGAACACGGCCCGCTCTGATTTCCCCTTCTTTCTTATGCCCCAGAAATACCCGATTTTACAGGGCCCACATATTTACGCTTGCTACCTCCAACCCTTGGGGTATACGGACAAATACACGAGTACTCATGCAAGCCCATTGGCTTAGGAAACCAGCTTACAGTCGGCCAATTCCAATAAGCAAAATTTACCTACGTTTCTATGCAGAATGCCGTTAGCTATGCTAATAAAATATGTTCACACCAAATCACCAACATCAATCTAGCAATCTTACACCATCCAAAAGGACCAATAATTTCGGGTCTCTGCTTCATTGGCTACCAGGGCGGGTGATGTTGTATTCCGACCGAACACGTCTCCACTGCGACCTTGTGGTTTATTGGCAAATAAAGCCCATCCAGTTATCCACAAAGACGATGGAATGCGAGACCATATCAACTAAATCGTAAGAACAGTCGGTGAGTCCGTCCAGCACCAAACTTCCCAGAAGTTACTGGGCAAGGCCCCTTTTAATAGCTCTCCGAATTTGACCCTATGAGCCGCCACCTGGAGATTTAGCTGAAGTATATCTACCGATTTTATAGGTGTAGACGGCGTTCGAGTAACACATAGACGAGGTGGAATCCTGAAACAAAAATACTGTTGACTCGTAAATTTTACGATGTTGGATTATAAAGTTAATCAATACAGGGGCACAAAGAAACCTTTAATACACGATCACAAAGACGCAAAATGAAAGCCCATGTCACCGCACAGGGATACTCATGCGATTCACGTGGGTCCCATAGGATGACTCTCAAAATCGCAAGACGGTTGCGGACAAGCAAACCTTCAAATAAATAATAGCATTCTTGTGAAAAGCCGTCAAATTCCTTTGTGGAAATGTGATCTCATGTATTCTGATACAGAAGGAGACTTTCGGAGGGTTTTCCCCAGCCATTCGTTACATCGTCCACTAAAATCCTTCCGAACCAAAGAAGCCAAAGGTCAGAAGTGGAAGCACGGATTTATCCCTACCTGTCTAATCCCCGTCGTCATTGCACTGCTCTCTGCCAACTGCTGCCAGAATCGTTTATGATGGATTGTCCAGCGAATTGCTTTCTTCGTCGTCCGTTTCAAAACCCTTGCTCGATGGATTTTAGGGCCACCAGCTGAAGCTTGCCCAGACGAAAACCGAAGATTTTTCACGGAAACGTGTTTCTCAGAAGCGAAGCGGTTTGTTCAAGTAAAGAAGTGGGTGGCTAACATTTTGAGTGCATTGCCCTAGGTGTAAAAAGCAGAAATATGTCGCGTGGTGGGCAAATGATGAACATGATGTAGTTAGGATATTGACTGAAGGAATACGCGTTGAAGGTTATAGTGTAATAAAACGGGTCCGTGACTCACTGGCTTGTCGTGGAATATTAAAGTCCTGAAGTGGTTGTGTCAACACGAGCATCGAGTTCAAGTGGTTGGCGAATGAGTTAATTCTATTCACCGGCCAGTGATTTGGTGGGGTTATTCAGCGATTGGCCCCGGAAATATGTACGCTATTCAGCGTCCGGCTAGTGTGGCCCACCGGGAAAAAACATTATGCGCATACATGCGGAGTCAGCACTTTCCCCATCCTTGGCCTTTGAAATGCGGTCACCGTCTGCTTTCGGGAACTCCGTATCATCCTCTCCTTCCTCTCTTTCCAAGAGGCTTTGGCAACGCACATTGCGTGCCAGCGTTACCTCTCCCATTCTGAAGATTACGGTTCTTGCAAGGCCCTCTGCACTGGTAATCCCCGGCTCCGCGACACCGAGTAGTCATGAACGGAATTGGATGTGTTCATCGGAGACCATTACTGCGTCGCCTGCCATGAACGACCTTCCAGTATGCAAAACTCCCGCCGGGCTTTCACAGTTGGTATGTGTTCTCGAAACCATCTCCTCTTACAGACTTTGATCAAGTAGTGAGCTTGCTTCTACCAGTGTGAATATTTAACGCGAAGGTTACCGAGCTCCAAAGCACAACCACCAGACCTCAGTGCCTCAATCCCCGGGTCCAGCCTAATAGTTCTCGATTAACTGCAACTCAATTGGAGTTATTATGACAGTTTATGTTTGACGGCATGTTTCACCTCTCAGTGCAACGTTTCCACCCCTGTGTGAACGAATCCACGTTAATCGAATGTGTAACCGCGAGGTGTGTGATGTGTGAGATTTCATGCAATTTCTTACGTGCGGGCAACTGTTTTCTTTCCGTTTCCCGCATCTTACCGTGGGTGCCGAAAACATTCAATTCATGTGCCGCTGAACGACGGCCAGCCAGAAATCACTGCATTTGGGAATCGAGGCCATGGATTGTCTTCCCGCCAGGATTATGCGCTTCCCGCATTGCAAAACTTCTCTAATGTTTCACTTCATTGTCGCTCTTCTGCTTACCACCCAAAACCCTTTTCGCATAACGCACACCGCATGAGTATCTCTCGTGTCTAAGTCCACGACATGCGATTTTCTCACAAGAGGATGAGCGATATGGTGTCGGGTTGTAAGGTTTTGCGTCAAAGTTTAGGTGACAGTTAATCGGCCTCCCACAGGCTCGTGACAGACCTCAGCGAGTTTTACGGTTCCAATTTCTTAGGCAACCAATCATCAGTATTTGCTTTCTGCCATAGCTGTCCCATAGCCATACACCGAAGCTCTCGCAATGTAGCACTTGAAAGAGGCCTAACTGCAGAGTGCAGATCTCCTGAAGTAATAACGCCGATTCATATGTTGCAAGGCGGCCGGACATTCTTCATTATCAACAGCTGCCATTCAAGTCTCGTTAGCGAAACCAGCGCACTGAGCAATCAGGTCCAAGTCAAGCACCTGCTAAACTTAGATAGAAATGACTAGTGCATGGCTTTGACAGTTGTCATTATGCTACCGTCAAATTTCAGCCCCGGCATTGGTCACGGAGGTCGCTAAAGGGATTTTTCTCGGACAGGTTGAAAGACTCAAGGCCAATAGTCCGTTTCCAGCCGCTGTAGATCCGTCACCTCTGAGATCATTGGTCAGCTGGGTTATCGCCTTCTACTTTTCAGCGTTTCTCTAACCATGTACAACGGCAAGCCTTTCAGCGATAAAAGAAATAAAGCGGGCCTTATAATTGTTTATGCAGTGTGGCACGTTCCTTGAATCCGCCCAAAATGTTGGTGTTCACTGGGTGGATTTGAAATACCCTCCTGCATTCTCCACCACCCCAATTGCCAAAAGTGTTACACTTAACACCATGCGTGGAATTTATACTGATTTTAATGGTGCGAGTAAAGCGTTGACCAGCAATGTGCCTAGTGTCATATACGATGCATTCAATCCGCGAATGCCACGGGAAATGGACTCCAGTAGGACTCTGAAGAGTTCTTTTCCCGCTTCTCACTAACTACATCGCCATGAGGTCTTACCTTGGCTCGTTGAAGTGATCAAATCCCAGTGTAACGACCAAACATTCGGGCATCGGTTCAGATGAAGTCGATCAGCAATCCACAGTGCCATTAGCCAAACAATATGCTTTCCACTTTCTGGATTGCACATCGAAACCTCGAAACAAACTTTAGTCCAACTTGATTCGAAGCCCAAGACGGAAGATTATTCCGCAAAGTCTACAATACTATTCATGAGTTAGAAATTGTGTGCACAACAAACATAGTTTTAGAAATGAGCTTCAGTTACTGTCCAGCCAAAAGGTAGTGAATATATAACAAAAATCTGCGTTTAAATGGGCGCTCGATGAAAGCGAGTAAATAGAAAGTACCTATCCCATGGTCCAAACGAACAGAAGAGATTCTGCACGCTTGTTCAGGTCCAGCAAACACTTTTCTGAACGTGACAGTCAAAAATCGATGCTAACGAACGGCACGTCAACAGTCCACCGACACGAGCGATAAAACGAAAAAGGACCGTAACAAATGAAGCCACCCCATGTCAAGTTGCCCGTGACTGCACTAGATATCCTTAAAATAATCTCAAATGATAAGATCAGTAACGAAAAACCGAAGGTGAATGCATGGATCGAAAAAACGCGGCGACCAAAAACAGCGTCATTAGGGACATATTAGGCAGGATCAGTTTGACATCGAAAGAGGACAGAACAGAAGAGTGGAAAGACTTTTGCACCACTCTAGATGTTGCAATCAGATGGCGAAATATTCGTTGCTGTGGCCGACTCGGTTATTCTTATGCACCTTCCGGCTCCGAAGATAGTTGACCAGACCCTTAATGCCCGAGAATCCGAATAGTAAAAACTCCAGCGCTGTGCTCACTGTATGTGGCGACTGGCGACCACAGACAATGTGCTCCATAATCCAGTATGCATCGGTCATGTGGCAACCAAGCGGCAGGTCCACTCGTTAACGTTCTTAATTGACCACACTGATGTATCTCAATTG
This sequence comes from Fasciolopsis buskii, assembly GCA_008360955.1. NCBI lineage: Eukaryota > Metazoa > Platyhelminthes > Trematoda > Plagiorchiida > Fasciolidae > Fasciolopsis > Fasciolopsis buskii. The sequence continues at coordinate 120,811 of LUCM01003355.1, forward strand.
TAGCCACATGGACATAATTAAGTCAACAGGTTTGGGTTCTTGCATCGGCAGGTCGCCAAGTGCATATGGATCCGTTGGGTTCGTCTGTTTCTAATTGTCTAGTGAAACGAGTTGCAAACACACTAGACTAGCATCCACAACCTCTGCACCAACCACCGTGCTCACTACCAATGACGTCCGAATTTCTGCGAGTTGATATTCTGTGCAACTTGATCACTTATCAAATTTGTATCCAAACCACCGTCTAAAAAGGGGAGCGCCTTTGACAACCCATTACAGTGACCACTCCAACGGCGACTACGCCCAAGCAAACTGGTTTTGGGTGGTCTCGGAAATCGGTGAAACCACGTTGTTCTTTATTGCATCGTGGACGGGTACTAAATTGGCCTGGGGAAGTAGATTGTGGCACCTGGCAATGCAACCCTCCTCACCTCAGGCGGAGTTTCCCCGGCAAATCATTGCACGGTGCAATTTGTACGGGCAAATAAGGCAGGCCACGGCGTTTTTCGTGTTTCGACGTTATTCCATGAAGTCTTCAAGAGACTCGGACAATCGGATAATCCGTAGTCGATGCCACACAACTTGAACTCAGTGTGTCACGCCGTTAGGAGAAATGACATGCACACTTGCCCTAGGCTGCACTCAGTCATTATCTTTCGCATCACAGTGCAGCTGGCTGGCGGGCGACTTCGTTGGTCTGATACTGTCCTGGGGTAGGCCATCGAATCTACTATCCGCTATTCTCGCTTGCCTTTCCGAGGTGTTCGTTAATTCCTCAAAGTTGGCCTGCCGATCATCCTGGCTGATAGCTTCCGCTTCCTCCCAGTAGCCCTATAACTGCTATGGAAGTTAACGAACGGTGAATTTTACTGCGTCCGTCGAGCCCGGTTCAGAAATGCAGTCGAGGTGATCTGGGGTTGTAACGCAGTTATGAGTCTTTATTAATAAATCCAACATGGCGCTAATGTCTGATTTGATGCGAATTTCCTCGGACATTACGCCGTCCATTAGATTTCAGGGAACATTGGAGGATGCCCGCACAAGTCTATCAATATTTGCTTTGCTTAAGCATATCCTTTGGCAGCCTCCAAAATGGAGCATCCATCGCTAACCTCCCCCGCTCTATCTCGAAGAAGATACGTTTAGTCGGCCTCGTCGCCTAGCTCTTGAGAAATTCCGCCTGGCCGAGGCGGAATCCGATCACATGTTGAAACTGGACATCATCCGACCTCCGCAGTATTCTCTGGGCCTCCCCGCATCACATGGCCCCCAAGCCCATTGGTGACCGGCGACCATATGGGGATACAGGGCACTGAACAGCGAAACCGTTTCCGGTAGATACGCGATTCCCCACATACAGGGCATCACTCTGTTGCTGTCCGGTTGCAGGAACTTCAGCCGCATAGATTTAGTTCCAGCATACAATTAACACCCGTGGAGGAGAAAAACATCAAAAACGGTGATGAACATATTTTTTGGACCGGTTGAGTTCGAGAGTGTGCCCTTCGGGCTCGGCGATGCGGTTCAAACCTTCCAAAGGTTCATTGTATTGTGTAGTATATATTTCGCGTAAGCCAAACAGTGTCGCATATCAGTCGAAAAATATAAGGGTAAAAATAAAATGAGGAGAAAACGAAATTAATGAACATAATGAAAATACACACATCGCCTCGTAAAGAATATAAAAAACATATCCAGGAATAATCCTAACGCATTATGACAAGTTGCTCGAGGTCACATGCGGTTTGGAGAATACGTATGGTTACCTAGGCCATATCCTAGCAGCAAACCATTCGGAAGAGCAAAACTCCGTTTCCTTACGGGCCCTTTTCGACCACCTCAATATATATGGCGTGAGTATAAATAATTCAGAATGTGAGCCCGGAAGCTCACAGTCAAATTCTCAGGGCATATTGTCTCGTCCTCGTGTAAAGCTCCCTTGCCGGAAAAGATCACAGCTTTTCATTATTACCCAGAGTCCCCTTTTTATCGGCAGTTACGGCAATTCGTCGGCCTAGGTAACCTCGATTGGCGTTTCATTCCTAACTGTGCAGAACATATTACCCCCTCACAGATCTGTTACGGGGAGTTAAACGTAGGTTCCCATTTCCCCGAGGTATTCGTTTTTACTAAGTACGCCATCATGAAAATAGCGCCACCCGCACATCCCGACCCTTCAGCACCCATATCTTTGATAACCGACGTCTCAAACATTGCATTCAGAGCTCTACTTTAACAGTCCATAGTATGTTCCTGGAAGCCCTTAGCATTCTTCAACCGGCTGCAGCAGGCAGAGCCTAAATATAGCACTTTTGGCAGAGAGTTGCTCGCCGGCTATCCAACTATTCAGCACATTAGACACACATGGCAGGTTTGCCTATTCACGGGGATCACGAATCACAAACTGCTCTTATACGCGTTGCATTCAGCCTCTAGATGCTACGTGCAATTCGACTTTTGGGCCTTGTTTCGCAATCCACCGTGGACGCACGACATGTCCATGGGGCAGACAACTCTGTCATTGATGCAATGTTTCGAAAACACCAGCTTCGTTAATAATAATTTTCGTATATTTCTCGGAAAGTTCGAGAGACATGCTTGGTTGCATGACAAACGTTACAGGGATATTCCAATTTACACTGAACAAGCAGATAAACATTTGGGGACAAAATGAGAAGAAATAGCAAAACTGGCACATCAAGAGGAAAAAATTGTTTATACGCACCAACGATGCGTGCCACTGGTGTGGAGTTCAACTGGACTAAGGTGGCGGGCGTGGAGGTGTCCGCAGTATTGGGATTTAACGGGTCTATAAAATGGACATGAATGTTGAGGATTGATGTGATGTGCTTATATAATATATATTTAACGCTGGTAAGCCAGTGTGAAACAAAACGGGTTTCTTTGCCCCTTTGTTTACGTTTGTGGGCCTAGCTGATAGGGCTTACTGGCACAGTGGTAGCCGCGATTGCCGAGGCGATGATTGGGGTGATTTTCGCGGTAGACGATGGTAGCGACATCTGGAACAGGGATCAAAGCATGGGTGCCTTCGTGGCAGTTGGATGTCAACGTGATAGGAATGTTGGACTCGGGTGGGCAGTTCCAGCAGTAAATCTGTGCAATCGGCAGGACCTATCCACTCAAAGAGTCACAGGTTTTGTTGATCACGTTATGCGGCCTCGATATCTAGATAGAATTGCAACGTTGGTGATTCATGAAGATTAGAAGCAATGTCCATTTCACCGTGGAGCAGACCGTATTTATCCGTTCTGGGATAGTTGATCTAAGCCTTGGGTCAGCTTGTTTTCACGGTGTGTTGAGTCGTGCGAGGATGGGGCCAGAAACTGGATGGTAAACTGTTGGCGAGACACCAGTGCAGACGGACATAAATGGAATGGGAAAATGGGGAGATGGCAGTCTGGAGGTATTTCAGCTGAGTGTTATGGTGCGTGCAAACCAAAGAACGAGACGTGATGAATGTTATGCAGAATGAGGTATCAGGTTATGCCGAATTTCTCGCTTGGAATGATCTAATTGTTAAATGCATGGAGAAGAAAGGGTTTAGATGGGGACAGTTAACATTAGTTTGGGAGTAAGTGAGAATGTGATATGAGTATGTCCTTTTATATACCTCGCTACATGCGCACTAAACAAGATGGAAAGTCAGGTGAGAACTTGCACCGGCTTGTTTCATTGACGGAGTTTTCTTCCTATACCAACAGTGATTTATGCTTGCGGAAACTACAGGGAATAGAAAATGGCTAGACCTTGTTGAGTAGGCTGAGATAAGACCTCGAGCGTTATATTCAGTCAATACTCTAGGCCCGACTAACAGGCTCTCGCTATTGGAGTTTAAGGATTGTGCTAGTTTAACAAATTTTGCACGGTTATTGCCCTCCTAATTTCGTTTTTAAAAGTAACGGAGGCAGAAAAACCATTCCTATACGCTGAGGTAGTTTATTCCATAGGGAGAAATAATTAATGATAACGAAATCTTCCCTACTTTCTATCCTCGACATGGGAACTGGCAACGTGGACTCAGCTCGACGCAAGACATAGGGAACAGTGGTCCAGGATGGGTCTTACGTGCGTTTTATGCATCAACAACTTGCTTTCCTGGTTTTTAAAATTTAGTTTTCTAGCTTTTGCAACTCGTATCCCGGTGTGTTCTGTGAAGTTGAATGTGCTGGAGTAATGCAAACCCAGGTCTCTGACAGTGTGATGGGAAGGAATGACTCCAACTCTGAGCGTCGACCCAGATGTGACTGCACAGATCCAAGTGATGGATCCCGAAGTCGCCCAAATTTCACGGGACATCTCCTTAAATTTAATGGTCATACCCATCACAGTGTCGCAGAATCCAATTCTTTGCGGCGTATCACAAAGTAATCCAAGACCGGTGGTTCCAGATGCTCAAAGTTGAAACACACGCGATAATTGACGCGCCGATGGACATGTCGCCCGATGTTCCACCGACAAGTGCAGCACCGGATGCTGGCAAGTTCCCGCCACCAAACTGAACCTCTACCGGTGCTCACGAGCACCGTTTTCGTCAGTTCATTTTTGTTTTACCCTTTCTCAGGTGAATCTCAGTGCTGTGGCGATTCTACGTACTCCGGTACGACAACCATCGGTCCCATGGTCGATATCATGCACGCACCGGAGGACGAGAAGAACCCGAGGTCAGACACTCATATTCAGCCCCGCAAAGCAAAGACCCTGGACGAGGATAAGAACTGTGAGTGCGGCACGCGGTCTGATCTACCGTTTTGAACGGCGCATATCGGGCGGGCAGCTCGGCTGCAGCGATGTGTGAACGCAGCTATGCCGGGGATCACACCTCTTGCGTTCAGCTCCTAATGATGCTTTTCAGGTTGGGTGTTCGGCGCACGGTCAGCTCCCAACACCTAACACCAACGGGATCACCACAAGAACGGGAAAGTTTTCGATTAGCGATCGATGCCAAGGTCCAAGACATTTGCCATTATCCGGCTCGGCCCCAATCGAAGCCATTCAGCGGCGGCCTTCGAGGGAAAGGCCACTGTAGCGGATCATGGATTTGCTCCTGCAGATAGCCTGTTTAACCGAAAGTTCACCGCCAAGCTCAGTGCTCACGCACGTTTCGCTCGCACGCTCATGTTCAAAATGCACCCAACATTCCACCACTTCCGAATGTGTACTCCTGGTACCGGTCAGGCGTCGGAGTTGCCAGTATTGCGATCGCACCGAGCCAAAAAGGAGTGACGCACGAGTGGTCATAAAGGCTTAGGGCAAGTAAACGTAATACGAGATTTGCGTCAGGACACGTTTCTACAGGGCGGACGTTGAGGATACATTTGGGATATCTTGGTTACTAAGGCCGAAGTGCAACGGTATTAGACTCCAGACTGAGGTATGTACTGTGCCATTTTGAAATAAAGTCATTAAACGGTACTGCATCTAGCAAGGAGGAATCGTGTGTGCGTGTTTTTTTGAATCGGCAAACGTAAGAACATTTGACCACTCCATTTGGGGTAAATCGAACGAGGCATCGTCTGAGGCGGAAAACCGGAGGTTGAGCTATTAATTCCAGGAGTTTGTCCGGTCCAGTAAATTTTAACTGTGCTGTCCTATTGCCAGTCATGAGAAACCCTTGTAGCAATGCTCTCTCAACGTGACTTAGAGTAGGACATTTGCTACTATTCCTTGAAACGGAGGCCAGAACAATGGAATAAAACGAAAGAGGAAATAATGATTTCTCGGGTAGATGCCACTGAGGAATCCCGGGAGGTCCTTGGGATTTTAGGGTTAATTCTGTGTCAACTGGAACGAGCTGAACTGGACTGGCAAGAAACAGACCCCGACGTGAGGTTGAGCTGATGTATTCTCTCTTTTAGCAGTGCGGGATGAACAAGTTCCAGACGAGATGGACGGTCATTTAGAGTGCATACCATCGAAATATTTGCGGACTCTCGCATAAGTCCGACCAGGACCTGTTCTGTGAAAACCAAAGCGAACTTAATTGACCTTGGCGCGTCTTTCGTAAGTTGCGCTGCGGCACAGCTATAACCGTCGCCAACATGCGAGTTTTCTACTTCTTTCGGCGATGACGCAAATTGGAGTGGCCTATAAACCTGGTGATATTGTCAGTGCTGCATACTCCTTCAAAAAAGATAAGAACGAGGATCTGTCTTTTGATCGAAATGATAAGCTAAAAATAATTAATATTGCGAAGGTAAGACGAATTTGAGAAGATAGGTTTTCCTGATGCTAAGGACTCAAATTGGGCTCATGCGAAGAATTCGTCTGGCGAAACTGGACTTATTCCTTTGAATTACGTCCAGCCGTCGACTGGGACTCCTAAGCGGCTGACGAGTTATACGTAAGTACGGGACCCTAAACAGCAGCACAGTGTTTACATTTTTATTGATGAAACACTTCGACAAGTGCTCACGTCTTTTGTCCATCAATTAGTCTATTGCTGGTTACATTTATTACTGGACTGATCGTTCCGCTGAGAGTTTTAGATAGATGAAATAACCCAGCTGTGGTAGCGGGCCACTCGATGCCCCCATGGGTGACCCTTTTTGAGGTTGGTTGCCGAAATAAATAATGGGTTTGTATTGAATCTTGCCGGGATTCCGTTTAAATACCTTGCTGTCTTATGCCGAATCGTTTTTAGTTCCCGCGTTGGCATATGTGAAATCGATAGAATTTTCTCGAGAGTTGATGTTTGTTGTTTGTACGGACGTGTATGGTGAACTGCGGCTGATACATTTTACTTTGCATCATGGATAAAGGCAATAATTCTTTTGAGCTTGGATTTGTTTGTCGCAATGTTCTGCGGAGTGCCCCCTGCTTCTATCAATCAAGTCCATTCAGGACTACAGTTAGAAAAAGGATTACTCTAAAGGAAATCCGGAGTGCTTTTTGGATTTTTGGAATATGAGCATCGAATTACAATGCTCGCCGGAGTTTATCCTGCCGTAGATTTCTGTTGGATTGCTTAACTTGGAAAATTAGTTTATTATCATGTCTTGTTTCTACCCGTTCTTAGTTGGTACCATGGGCGAATCACTCGACCGGAATCGGAGAAGGTTTTGTCAGGTCAAGCAGTGGGAAGCTTTTTGGTTCGTGACTCTGACCTTTATGCAGGAGACCTAACCTTATGCGTTGTTGGTCCACCGGTTGCCGAAACTAACGATTCAGGTGCGACAACGGAAGGATGCACGACGGTCCCCGCCACCAATGTACAGCATTACCATATAATTCGTAAACTAATGGAATCCAAAATGTCCTCCGCTGATGGCATTCAAATGAATGAAACAACAAACGCCACACATTACAGTCTAGACGAGTTCGACTGGTTTTCAACACTTCCAGACCTCATACAGGTTCGTTGTTCTATGTGTATATTTGAAATGGGAAAATAAAAATTGCCCCCTTGGAATGAGATATCGCTCGTGTAAGGCTGATAATCCCCTTAATAGGTCTGAGCAAAAAATATCTCCGGTCCTTTTCATCTATTTTGACTATTGATGTGTTTTGTAGCTCATTTTGGGAATTTTCGAAGTTTTAGGAGCCTTGACACTTTCAGAATTGCCTTTGATCTCGTTAACACTGTTAAGTTGGCTCTTGCGTTCAGTTTGCTGTCTTGATTGATGGGGGCCGGTTGCCCGAAATTTAAACGGATTGCCACTGGACTCCGTCATTACTCCTATCTTTTTTCTTAACCTGTCTGTATGATGAACAATGCTCATTATTTAGTTTGGTGACATATATTTATCTTTGTGTTATTGTTCACGGAATTCTAATGCAGCAGTCACACTAACAGAATCCTTTCCGACTGGCTATTTCCGTACGAAAAAAATAGGAACGACATGGCCCTGAGCCATGTATGTACATGGAGATTATCAGATCTCTTATTCACCTACTATTTCCTATTGCCGTAAAGACTAATATGTACCGGTTTGAGTTATACGCCCGTATAAACAGATGCTTGATTTCAGAATGTCCCAGACGAAACACTGCAACACGAGACCCAGAGATAAATGGACCAGGAGCGGAAATGGAACCAAGGAAAAATTACGGATGCGTTTTTTTGGTCTAAAGGAAATTCGCTGTTTTGTTCTTATTTTTGATAAAGGCAGTGGAGTTTATCATCATCATCACCATTGTTTATGGTTAAACAGCAAGGCAAATCTCAATGACCACTGCCTTCTCCCCAGAGTTACATATTTCTACCAGAAGAGTGTATATTGAAGGGGAACAGAGAGTGGACCTACACAGACGAGAACAGGCAAGAATGCTGCAGTAGCCAACAAACAAAACAAACGCACTCTTTCAATCATTCCAATTCGATAGAAAATGACAACACGATCGACACTGTTCACGGTTCGCCGTCATATCCTTCAATGTCTCCAGCCACCTAGTTGACGGGTCTTTCGGACCCTGACAATGGAGACGTGAGACATCTCTTTATCCAAGTCCGCTTTGCATTTTCTCATTCCGCGTTGCTACGCCATCTGCTGATCTCCACATGGCTTCTTCTATTGCGTAAGAGGAACGCAAAATAGGGCACGGTATGGTAGACGAGTGTTCGCCATACGCAACACGTGACCCAACCGGCGTAGTCCACTAAGTTTCATACGACGAGATAAGGTGTTCTCAGAACCGGAAGATTCCTCATATCTACATTACTCACTCGGTCACTCCATCCAATCTTAGCCATCAGTAGTCGAATATCTCCAAACGACGAACATCTCGGACAAGCATACTCCATGTCTCACATCCATACGACAGAACTGAGCATACTGCAGCACAGTACACACGACCTTTCAACTTCAGTAAAGTATTAGGTCAACGCCACAAGGGCTTCAGTCCAGCGTAAGCTGCTCGAACCATCGATATATGCGTGCTCAACTCCACTGCCGAGCACCATTGTTCGACACGCAGATACCAAGGTAAGTGAAACGGTCCACGATCGATGGTTTCTCTCCATCCGGATTACTGTCGTCCAATCCTGCAACGGCACTTTACACGTTGGAGGTGCAGAGCACATGCCAAAACGAGCTACAGACCTCGACACTCTATCTGGGGCACGTTGTGCATGGTCCGCAGATTCGAACGAGCGCAACGCCATCTACGTAATCTAAATCACACAGCTTCCTCCAATTCCTAGTTCGACTTCTGCATCCTACAGACCTCCTAGAACGTACTTCATCACCTCGTCCATGACGAAGTTGAATAGGAATGGAGAGATGAGACACCCTTGTGTAATGCCGCTAGTCGTTTCGAATGAACTTGATAGTTCACTGTATATTCTCACGCGCCCATATGGAAGCAAGTACAATGCTCACGACAAGCTCACCAACTGCGCTGGCAGACTACTCCAGTCGAGAAAGGCTACAACCGTAGGGTGGCAGTGCGTGACGCGTCTCAAATATTCGGCGAAGAGTGGATACCTGGCCGATAAAACCTCGACCTGGACGGAATCCGGCCTGCTGTTCGCGGATGTTACTCTTGCGAATCGGTGTCAAACGGCCCGGGATTATCGAAGCTAATACTTTAGTAACCATAGGGATTGAAGTAATCCCACGACAGCTGCGACAGCCACTCCGTGTGCCCTTCAATAAATATAGGTACAATCAGTGACTCACCCCACGATAACGGAATACGCTTCTCGTTCCAAATATCGTGAAGCAAAGAGGTAAGTGCCTCCATCGGAGCTTATTCACCCAATATAAAAAAGACCTGGTGAAGTTCATGGGGACCGGCTGCTTTTCCCCTCTTCAGAAGTCGAATA